>VZTD01001040.1:2730523-3104579 GCA_013397725.1 Rhagologus leucostigma | reverse complement strand
GATACCACAAGGGAGGGACTAGGGAACAGGGGCCAATGGGAGAGCAGGGAAAGTAGAACATTCTAGGGTATAGACATATAAGGGATAAAGGGGCAGGGAGACCAAGGGATCAGTCAGGGGAACAGAACTGGGTGCATTAACATAACAATGCATCCTGGGAGAAGCTTTTCCTTGTCACTCACACCTGGGGAGGATTTCTACCCTTAGGGACAATCTCACTAATGGACCCTTTTTATCCCTTGTCTTACGGGCTTCACAACAGCAGGCCCACCGAGCTCCACACCTTAGTATTTGGGTCAGTCCAAAGCATTTCACCCTTTCAGGAAAAAAAAGAAAAAAGTTTAAAAAAAAAAAAAAAAAAAGGGGAGGCCTGTGCTGCTTGCAAGGCACCAACATAAAACAGAATAAACAGACACACCATTTAGCGTGAAGAAGTACTTAAAACACTCATTTGGCTTTGAAAGATTAGGATTGTACTTCATACTGGGAACACGCAAAAAACATCAACTTTTTAAGCAGATAGAAAAAAAAAATATAGCTGTAAAGCAAGTAAGGGTAGAAAGTCAGAGCAATTCAAAATTAATATTCTGCACTGACATCATTTGTTTTTTTTTTTTAAAGAGAATACCAACATCTTAGTTAGTTATTCCCAGCCATTACACCAGGATCGGAATCCCACGTACCCTTGGAAATAGCTCATAATGTTAAATCCAGCTTCTACAGTGTTTGTAGAGATAGGTGGGTATTAACCATTCAAAAACTCCACTGAAAAGGTAGAAAAGAAACTGTGAGAAGCTTCCATAAGAACTTTTACTAACTTGGTGGGTTTTCAGAAGGTAGCTTTTAGTAGTAGACATCATCATTACTGAAGTACAGCTAAATCAAAATTGCTGCATTATGCTGTTACCCATAATTGAGTAACACTGCAATTGCCATAAGGATTCAAGCATGGCAGTCAACAAATTTACGGGATAGTCTTACACAAAGAAAAGGGGGTAGGTGGGGGGTAGCATTAAAATTTTCTTTATAGTTACTTGGAACTCTAAACTTCTTGACTGAAGTGCTTTCGCTACTAAACAATTGCATGACACAGCGACGCATATGGACATACTTTGACAACTTTAATGCTCTGCCTAGAAATCAAAGGGACTTTTTGCACATGCACACACATATATAGACATATATATATAATTATCATAACATATACATGAAGTCTGTGAGACAAAAAATATCACAACACTGTGTGATATCACTCTGGCCTCATCTTCTGTTCCAAACACAGAGTAAAAACACCTGCAGCTGTGAATACAGGTGCTTAAAGCAAGTTTGTGTGGTTGCAGACCTGTGGAAGGCTAGATATAGGATGAACATTGCAATAAAGTGCTCAACATTAGGGAGTTCAAAATATGTGTTATTGGGTGCAGTAAAAATAAGGCATCTTTAAGTGGGTTAAGAATTTTCTGGTAGTTTCAGAGAATCAGAACTGGCTGGGGATGGCTCTAAAGTTGTTGCCATCCAGAATCAATACCTTGTCCCATAGATATCAGACTTCTTTGAAAATACTGTTGTTTCATGCGAGCCACTGACAGGTCACCTTTGAAAGAAAAACACACAACAACTGCTATTCAGCAACACTGCATCCAATATGTGGGAAGGTTACAAGAAGAAGTCTACCAAAGAGTTTGCTTTTCCCAGTGGCCTTTTTGCTTGTGATCATAGCCTCTCTTAACATGACCAGTTAAGCACTGCAATGTTTTAGGAATTGCTCTGTCCCTTGGCAGACAACACTGCAGAAGATGAGTGCCTGGATGAGATAGGACCACCTTTGGCCCTCCAATTTCACTCCAGTACTGCCTGTCTGGTCTGTCAGAATCCTTTTTTTTGTTGATGTTGTTACATTTTTTTTACCTTTAATAGGCAATATACTTTAGTTCAGCACAGATTGGCTGCAATGAACAACAAAGTAACAGGGTGAAATTTCAGCATCTGCTGGATACATATCAGCTAAGTGGATCCAGTGGTTCTTTCTCTCTTACCACTAACTTCATAATTGTTTAATTCATCTGTATTTTGGCTACACCAAATAATTCACAGTATTGTAGAAGTTATCAGGATGGAGGGATTACTATTGGCATTTTAGTACATAGAAAGCATAGAAACTCATTGGAATCTAAGGTAGCTGGATTTTCCTGGTAAAATAATCACCGATGATATAATTATGACATTCAGATGTTCATCTTTATGTCTCAAGCTTAACAGCCCAGTGAATGGATGGAGCTGATTATGGCTTGCAGAGTTACTGTTTCAAGTTGTCTGTAGGTTCATTAATACAGTATTGCATTGCATGTGCTTAGTTCACACTTTCAAGGTGAATGTCTACCAAAATGACTAAAGAGCATATCTGTGAAATCCCCTTGTACTGTTCCCTCTCCCAAACTGCCTTGGCTAAGATAACTTGTCATTGCGTCTGCTACTCCTCGCTTAATGGTTGTTTTCACAAATATTTAAATACAAGGCACATACTTTAAAGAAATGGTTCCTTTTATTTTGCCTTATGCTAAAATATGCCTGGTGAGAAAAGGACCACGCTACAGCTAAGAATATGCAATTGACAAACAAAATTTTCATTTCTAATTCAAACTTTCAGTAACGTTATAGAATTATACAGCCCCACAGCATATGTATTTGTCGCGCTGACCACTAGCCACCCGGTGGCTCTGGCAGGCGACAAGTTAGGTGCCTCAGCCTTGGAGAAAGTCCAAACAGCTGGCAGAACTGTGTCAGTAGGTGGTAACGCCTTGAGGAGCCTTTTGCCCTTGGCTCACAAGGGGTCGGGCTGCAGTCTCGGTGTTACCAGGCAACAGGCGGAGGTAAAGAAGGAGAGAGGAGACCCTCTGTGGTGTTAATCCAAGGCTTTATTCCCTGCCCTGAAGGACAGAAAAACACAGACCAGGGAGGGAACCAACAAGAGAGCCCCAAGATGACAGTTACAAGGGGTTTTATATCCCAACAAAGGAGGGCGGTACAAGGGGATAAACCAATAGGGAAATGACACGGGGTGACAGGTAACCAGTGAGGGGGAAACAGAGGGAGGAACTTATTCAAACTAACCAATCAACAGTACAACTTAACAGAACTTTCCAGAACAAAATGCATATGTATAAGGAACGGGGGAGGAGATGCCCTGATTGATGTCTTCAGGGAGTGGTTTGCCCTTCCTCGGCATCGCTGTCTTGGGCCGGGAAGTCCACCCAATTGATGTAAGGTGGACTGGCGCACCGCAACATGTATTGGCAATATTCTCCCATGTATACACTTTACAGATGTTCAGTGATCTTGGAAAGAGAAGATTGGGGATAAGACACGGCACAATGCAGTAACACAGAACCCCGTAACACTGTGAAATTGTTGCTGTTGCTTTCCAGCATGTTGGAGGAGCTGGTGCTAATGCTTATTTTTTGCCCTCTTGGCCAAAATGTCGTTAGCCACAATTGTTCCTGACAAAATTAATCACATTTTGCCATGTGTTTCCTAATGATCTGTGGATGACAGTTTGATAGCAGCTGTTGTAGACCAAAGGTATGAAAAATAAACAAAGAATGCATCACCATTACAAAGCTGAAAGGTTCCTGTAATTACAGATCTCTATCAGAGTGCAAAGCCTGGAGTATGCTGACAGCAAGGTCCTTCCAGTGTATGGATAAAAATGATTTGTTGTGATGTTTAAAGAAGTCATGCATATGTCAGTAACTCTGCAGTAGTTTGCTTAAGTGAAGGAATATAAATTATATAAACTCCTCCATCCTAGCACTCCATAAGAAAATATCCTTACTAGTCAGAGACTATCCTTACATATTAGTCAGAAATGATTGGTGAAACTATAATATTAGCATAAAATTTGTATCTTACCACCTTGATTCTGAATCCCCTACACAAAGTTCATGCTGTTGTAATATTTTTTATTTCTGATGAGTTTCTTGTGAATTGTGCAAATTAATCATGTGTAACTCAAGTTATCAATGTGCCATGAAAACACTCATGAATTTAATTGCTGATAACTGCATTTCAAAAGTTTCCCATCAAATATTTTACCTCAAATCCTGTTTTCACCTTTGATAGTCATAGCTTTTTCTTATTGAAGACCATCTTATGTTTTGAAATCTATTCAAGCACAAGATGAAATACAAGGGAAATGCCTACATTGGGAAAGAAACCAAATCCCAGTGCTTTTACTTTAAAATTAAGAAACAGAAAAATAGTATTTCACTTTCTGGGGAAAAAAATGAATAAATAAAATTAGGTAAGATATGAAAAGGTATTTTAAGAACAATTCTTTTCAGTTTTGGAATTATCTGATCTTTAAGGTCCCTTCCAAGCCAAAACAATCTAAACTTAAATTTCAGAACATTCTCCAGGACACAGTATATAAGTTAATAGTACTTGTTTAACAAAGTCTGAACTTTGATAGTGAAAAATTTAAGTTTTACTAGGTTGGAAAACCAGCTGAAGACATGTATAAAAAATATCATTATAAAAACTAATACAAAATTCTAAAGGTTATAATATCTTCTTCTTAGGGTTTCTGTATACTCTCACTCTGAAATTCACAACTACTAGATATGATGAAGATTTACTAAAAAATATTAAAATATACTGAAGCATGCTGAAGCTGTTTTGTCATGTTGAAGCTCTGTTCTGAGTTCATGCTACTTTGTCCTGGAAGAAAGAATTTTTAAGTTTTTATAGCACTGAGGAGTTTTTCTTCCTCACTAGAGGCATCTAAGAGAAATGCAGGGCCAAACATCCAGCATGCCCTCAGCAAGG
Source organism: Rhagologus leucostigma (assembly GCA_013397725.1). NCBI lineage: Eukaryota > Metazoa > Chordata > Aves > Passeriformes > Rhagologus > Rhagologus leucostigma. The sequence continues at coordinate 3,099,755 of VZTD01001040.1, read as the reverse complement.
ACTGCATTTTTATGTCTGCAATTTTTCAGGCACAGCTGAAGTTATTTGAACATCTAACTATTTGATTTACAGATGCAATCAGATACCTGCATATACAAGTGATTGTAACTGCAGGTGTTAGATTGGGGACTGTCATTTGAAATTCTGCCTCAAAATTTACGAAATAATAATTGTTGAAATTATTTATGTGAGTTCATTAAACAAGTAATCTTTGATACTTTGTATTCTCCCCTTGTCAGAAACTGTTTAAATCCTTAGGTAGTTTTCTGTTGGTCTCTGCTCTCCTTATCTTCCCTACTCCATTTTTTTATACTGAATATGAACACAGAGTCACTTGCCCTGGCAAAAAGGCAAAATTTACTCTGTGTGGGCTGTGCACCTGGTTCAGTTGCAGACTTCCATGGCTGAAGGATGGGCTAGTCACTTCCTTTTCCATACAGAACTTGGGAACAAAATTAGACACTTACATAAAAATGGTGTGAGCCATGCACCCACTCCTCTGATTCAGGCTTCAGCTGCATCAGTGAAATGATTCTCACTGACACTGGGGCTTTATGTAAGACTTTAACAACTGAGCATGATGGCCAAAATGTTGCTCCCCATATTATTACTCCATCTAACAAGCGATCTCAGAATCAAAGGTAAGATTTTCCCCTTCTGTCCTTTTATCTGTCCTTTGCCTGCACTTGCAGGAAGATAATCAATACGCATGAAACAGAAAGATAATGGAAGACCTTGCTCTTCAAAAGTTTGGCATGAGACAAAGTGACATTACCAGGTCACACAGCAATTCTGTCCCACAGACAGCTAGCATAAGGACTAATGTCACCTTACCCATATCTGTGAATTTATGTACTAACAATTTATAAGTTACTAAAAAAACCCAAGCAAATAATATGTAATGATACTCTCTGCACTCTTATAGGAACAATAGAAATCTTCGCCTGCTGTCCCTGGGCCCTCTCCTAACATTTCTGTGTTTTCCAGATTGCAGAAGGGCCATTAGAGTGACACACTGTTCAGGTGAGAAGTGTATTGATGACCACTGTATTTACTGTTCCTGCACAAGACCGAGTGTGCCTGTGGAAAACTCGGTGGCCTGTAGAGGAAAAAACCTTCAACACTGAAGACTGCCTTTTTTTATGGACTCTACCAAATGCTGTACATTTTTAAAAGCATAAATGATTCCAAAAATTGAAGCGTGACAAAGAAGAGTTTAGTATTTCATTTAATTATCTCTAGTAATAATTTTGTTCTTTCCTTTTACATGAATTTTATCTCCTTTCTTTAAGATAGTAGATAATATAACCCTCTTCTGCAAAAGTGGTGTCTAGCTCATTCAGTTTAGCCTGGCAGTTTTCCAGATCATTAAAGATATTTTTCAGTCTTAAATATTGGCTACGACACAGTCGTCTCTTTACTCTGTCTAGATGAAAGTTAGGAGTATATGTCATATGTTTTGCTTTCATTACTGCCTTACAGGATGCATGTTGGTAAAATTCATTAATAGGAATTACAAAAGCTATTCTTACTTGCCTGGACTCCTGTGAGGGCAAAGAAAAGCTTTCCCCAAGCAATACTAAAAACAGCAGAAAATGAAAAAAATAAAAAATGAAATTTAAAAACCCACCATTAGATTTGCCCAAACAAAAACACAAATTAATTAATCAGGTTATCTGGAGGAGGGTAACAAGAATTAAAATCAGTATCTCAAGAAAAGGAACATCTCTGGGTGGTACCAATGCCAGGAGAGCTTTAGCAGAGTGTATGAGAAAGGAGCCAGGCAAGAAAGATTTAATTTGCTCAGGGCTTCAGAGCATCTGCCAAGCCACATTGAGAAAGGAGTGTCTTCTGCAAAGAGAAATGGTATCCCTACACAAGGCAAAGCTCTGGGCACGCAAAGTTGCGTGAGGTAACATTTAACAGCCATGGGGCTGTAGCATGTCCTGCTGCTAATTCCTGAATCATACCACAGGTCATCAACAGGATAATTAGAAAGATTTCTACTGACATTAGCAGGCCTTGGGCCAGGCTCCAAGCATGGTGTAAGTGTATGACTGGTGATGGCAAACAGACAAGGACTTTGCATCAAGCTATAGATGTTATCTGGGAGGTAAATGCAGAATCTGCTTATTATGATTCCTCGCTGAAATCTGCAAACATATTTCTGCTTCTTAATATCGTAAGATAAGCATAATTACAAAGCAAATTAGAATAGAATGACAAATGTGGCTAGGGGGTTAGTAGTCATTAACACATAGAGGTTGGCTAGGATATTGCTGTGGGGAAGAACGATGCCAAATGAGACATTAAAAAGGGGCAAATGCCAAAATTGTCTAACGTCATTTTCCTTAATAATACAAAGAACAGTTAGTTGAAAAAAACCACTCCTAGATAAACTTCAAGGCGTAAATTTAATGCTTTTAGGAATTAGAAATTCCTTACTGAAAACTTCCAGTTACCCTTTATTTCCAGTTATACTCTCTATAAATTTGCTTGGAGAAATTATAGTGTTCTCTACAGCTATGGAAAATTCTGGAATGCAGCAAAACAAACAGATGAGAACCCCCTAGAAATTAATTAGTGGCTTTCGTCCTTCTCCAGAACCTGGCCCACTGTATTGGTAGCAATCATGATCCCAGTGCCACCAACCACACACTTGGTGACAGCAATTTGATTTTCAGTGAATCCAATCTTCCCACTGTGTACAGTCCTTCATACTTCCTGTTGTGACATCCAGAGTTCTTGGAGTCTCTAATACTCTGCACAATTAACTTTCATAATTTGGTAAGAAAGAACATTGGTCTTTTTTGAATATCTTGTTGTTGGTCATCATGACTTTGGGAAATCTTCCTCATGAAGGCTTAAAGAGCAAGATAGAGCACATCAGAGACAAAACAATACTGTGGAAACTTCCTTCTTTTAGAATAACATATAAAGTTTTTTTTAATATTACGAAACACCTTTGATTGTCAACCCTTAAACAACTCAACAGGCCATCCTTCCCTCTGCAGGGCATTCACTTCCCTTTCCCTTGGGAAGCAACAAAACTGCTACCAGAGCTTCAAAAAGACAACACAATTCTCTCTGCATGTATTGCTGCATGATATAGACAAGCCCTTGATTATTTCTGCCTTTTGGAAATATAACAGGTACACAGCAGCCTATGAAATGGCTGCAATGTGCAGCAAAAAGAAGGACAAAAACATCTAAAGATATGTTGTGTTTTAACAGGCTGTGACACAGCCTTGGCATGTGCCAAGGGGGAAGGCAGAGGGAGCTGCCTGGGAAGCATGTAATGTTTACCTTCCTGACACAGAAACATTTTTCCTGGGCCTGTCATCACTTCTCTTGAATATTTGCCTGGAGGAAAGCAAATGGTTTACACTGCTTCTGTAAGAACAAACCAGTCTGCCTGCCAGCATCACTGGAGCAAGACTGTCCCACTCTCCAGACATGGGGCTGGGTCTCAACTTGCTCAATAAGCTTTGAAGTGAAATACAGAGTGGGTATATGATGTAAGAGACAGTAGCTGTAGTTAGGGAAAGGAAGGAAGGAGATGGATGAGACATGTCTATGAAAAATCCTCCCTGAAAGATAGTGTCTTCACAAAGTCTAGGAAATAACCACTCCTTGGTGGATATGGGAAGGCACAGGGAGGATATTTCAAGTGTCTGAATTGCCATGCCAAGCACATACAGATTCATTGCCCCTCAAATTGTCCTAGTCAGGACAGAAAGACAATATGGTGCCTGCAAGCGTGCAACTGCACTCCGCTATGTTTGACAGTATTACTGGAACTTGTGCACATATTTAATGACTGACACAGTATAATGTTGCCAGGGTTGACCACATTTTCCCTCACACAGAGGGAAAGGTGTGGCTAAGCACTGGGCTTCTTTTGAGATCAAGCATCACACTTGCCCCACTGTTAAAAGTACTGTTGGGAATATAACACCCTTCTTTGAATCTGTCTGGGGAGACTGTTTGTTTGGTAGTATGACAGATACAGTCACATCTTTCTCCACCAGCACTTCAAATCAGTTCTGAAGAAACACTTCAAAAAATAAAATGAAGATTAAAAAGGACCTAGGCTCTCCAGACAGGTGACTAGACGCTTTTCCACTGTTCATAGTGTTTTGCAGAGAATTCAGGCAAAAAGGGAAAGAAGGTAGGATTTTCTGGTGGGCAAATGTATGTGTCTGAGCTTGGAGTGGCCACAGACAGAATTTGTCTCTGCTTTTCATTGAGAGACTGATTTGTCTGTGACAGGACAGGACAGTTAGATGTAAGAAGCAAATGTTTGTTACATAGTGTAAAAGCATTGTTTGGATTCCTTTTCTTTTACAAAATTTTCAACCAGGAATGCACCCGTTGCATTACAGCGCAGGATAGGAATTAGCCACCCTTAAGAGCTGCTAGAGAAGTTGTTCCTTGGTGTGAGGAAAAATGTGTGGATCTTTTATTTCGAACTGAATTTAGAGAACACCTTTTTTTAGACCAAATATGTGGTTGTCAATGAAACTTGCATATGGGTCCAGGGAAGATTTTCTTTTTTCACTTATTTTATGCCTAGATCTGAGAGTTTTGATGATGCCTAATCGAATGAAAAGGAAATTGGAGAAAAATGCAGGATAGAGAAAATAGTAGAGGTGGTTATGCATTTGGTAAATGTACAGAGAGAGATAATAGTCCCTTTGCTACCAAAAGAAAATGGGTCAGCAAGGTTAAAAGGCACTGGAAGCAACACTGATGGCAATGTAATTTCTGAAAATGAAAATGGTTAGGATTTTTATTGGCCTGTACAAGAACTACATGGTAATAGTACTGCAGCTGGTGAATCTCAAAAGGCAGCTGAGGAATAAAAGCATGAGGTGCTGCCAAATGACCTCCCTGGAAGCCATAGTACCATCAGTTCCAGTGGGGATGCACTTTACAGACTTCCCTACAGGATGCTTTGCTTGGTGTTTCAGCCCATCAGCTCTGGAAAAGGTGGTAGGCACAGAAGTATTCATTTTAGGTTTTAACACTGTAAACATTAAAAAGGAATTTTGGCTCCCTTTTCCCCTCCACTTCCCTGAGCCATTCACGGTCCCTGGCTGTGATGGGATCAGAAACAGGCAGAAATGCAAGCCACTGGTGCCACTGGCAGTGAGTGGATGGTGCTGGGGTGAACAGTGCCCCATCTCGCACCCTACATCAGCTCTGGTCTGATCTGCTGGGAACAAACCTCCTCTTTCCTAAGTGCCTGCAGTCCTCACTGCCACTTGCCCGCTGGTGTGTGGAGACAGATCACTTTTACAGGCAGTGGTTGTCTTCCTCTCCATCTGTTTGCACACCGAGAAACAGGAGGAGAGCCTGATTGCAGTCTAATCTGACTATACAACACTCCATCACTTAAGACAACCCACTGAAATGTCCTTTCCACTAGAACTGGCATGCATGGGTAAAGCATGGAATTCCATAGATTTTAGCCCAGTTCACACCATTGTTATGTAAGCTTGGACACAAAGGGATAGTAAGAGAGAGAAAACATTGAATATTTTCATGGTTTAGTTCACTATTTTACCTTAATTGGAAATAAAACAATTTTGTGTTTTAGAGCTGTTTGCTCTTTGCAAAAAGCATGAAAATGGCTGATGGAAACAATTGTTAGGGAAAGATTTTCTATTGGGAAAATAGAGGCTCTGCAAATCAATATATCTCCAGGGAAAGATCAATTTTTATGGAATTTTCCCATCATGATAATATAAATGAAATACTTTATGTTTACATTAATTTCTGCATCTGGATAGACCAGTGTTGTGCCTGATAGCACTTGAAGCCAGAAAATACTCTTCCTTATTCTCCCCAATGAGCCAAGCTTTTTGTTTGATCTGCATCTCCCTCATGCACCAGAGCTTTGCATTGATGATGATTTGCTCTGATGAATCCCCGGAGTTTCAACTGAACTAAGAAAAGGGAATGGAATAGAAGGGAAACCCAGAACCACATTACAAATAGGCATTAAAGAAGCCCAGGCATAGTGATAGCAAAGTCAAGCTGAGCTAGATGTGCTGATATTGCCAGTTGCCTTTGATTTTAAGTAATTTAATTCTGAAAAAACTCTTAAATGCTTGATTGCTTGTTCTGAATCAGGTTTGGATTTAGGTATATTTATATTTTGCTTAGACGTATTTGACTGCTAACAGAGGAATCAACAAACAAAAGACTGAGATGGACAATAAGTTCTGTAAATGGTATGGCAAGTGCAGGGAACACAGCAAGGCAAAGCCCTGATCAAGCACAGGATGAAGAATTAAAGGGAAAATATGAAAGGACAAAATTTGCTTAATTTCAGTAGAAGTTTGATTGTGATTGTCTTTCAAACTGTGTCGTCCACCACTGTTGCCTGATGTTGCCATGGAAGAGGGAAAGCTTCTCACACTGATATTTGCGACACCAGCACAGTGGGATTTCCTGGAAGACTAGAGACAGCTACTGAAATCCTCTTTCACCGGATCCTTAGGTGGCCTTTCTTAAGGGTTCACGATGGACAAGGAAAGGGACTTTGGGTGAAAAGTCATCATCCCTTTCAGGAGCCGTGCAGACGCTCCTTTCTGGCAGAAGAGCTGTGACGAGCCATGTCTGGGAAGGTGCAGTCCTCATGGTATATCATGACCATCTGGTTACCTCCATGGGCCTGCAGCATCTAGATGAGCTAGAGGCTGCCAGGGTGAAGTACAGAGGCTTTCTGTGATTCTCAGGCAAGGAGAGTGGTGCTACATTGGGAATACCTGGGGGTATGGAGGGTGGTGTCCTTCTTTTCCTGTGTTATAATGTAGTCTCTCTGTCATATATGATTTCTCTGCTGTAATTAGGAATAATTCCTAATCCATGCTCTCTACTAAATATATTTCTCTAATATATTGCTTGTTTAAACACCTGATCTATGATATGTTTTTCCTCTGTTTTAATTGACAATGTAAGAAAATGTGATAAAACTATTCAACGAAGTGGAGAACAAGGTCTTATCAAATGAAAACTTGCAAAGGCTGCTTTATGACAGAGAAGTGATAAAATAATAATGCAAGTTCATTCTTTTTCGACAGGCCAGATTTACCAGTACACCCCAGACACATCACTCCTCAACAGCCACACAAAACAGCTGTAAACCTGGATTAACCAGGCTGTTAAATCGAGTTTACAGCTGCTTTGCATCACCAGAATGGCCCAAAGCAGGCAGCACATACCAGTGAATGTGGGCCTAATTGTACACTAATGAACAATGAAGTAGTTTAGGATGCAGTATACACTTTGGCAGAATGAAAAAGAAATCTTTATATAGAGTAGATATGTTAGAATTTATCCTGGCTTTGCTCAAGGGGAAAAATTCATCCTCTTTTATTCTGAATGGATTATAATTAAGAAAAGCATCAGAGACAAATTATTCAAGGTTAGAAATTTAAAAGAGCTTTAAGAATACATCCACTCTTTCCAGATATATTAATGCTTGCTCGGGCTGGAGTTACAACAAGTGGAACTCATAGTTTAATTGTAAAATAATAGTCAAAAAAACCTGCTTAGGTAAGCATGTGTTTCCATTAGGGAAGAAAAATCATTACAGAAAACAAGATTAAAAGTTAATGTTGCAAATCTTATTGTCTGTATAACTTCATTAGTGCTGGATAACTACTGTATAATTAGCACGGTGTTCATTGTAAAAATATATTAAAACAGTTGAAATTAAGTCCACCTGCTTAGTAGTTACCTTAAAAAAACCCAAAGATCAGAATATTTTTTCATGCTTTAAGACATTTCCTCTGTAAATAAAGCTTACAGCCTTAAGGCATTCATCTTGCTGGGAATCCAACAGTCTTCAATATAATTTGACAAACACAGAAAGCATAAAAACTCCAGATGACTGGTTCTTGTTTGTATATGCAATGAATCATGCCTAAATTACAGGGAAAAGCTGGGACAGGGCAACTCAGGAGCAGAGTAGCACATTTTCCTCTTCGCCCTCCCAAGCCTTCACCAACAATGTAGTGAGACATGATGTGGAGATCTGGGCCCTCTGTAGTGAAGACTCCTGCATCACACATCCCTCCAGGTCACTCCTGAAGCCAAGAAGGACCTGGCCTTTCATCTTGACTTACCTTGGGGGCTCTGCCTTCCAAAATCAATTGCCAAACCACAGTTTTCATTTAAGCAGAACTGAGCCTATTTTGCCCAGGCTGGGCACAGTCTGACTGTGGGTACATTCATGCAGCCAGGGGCAGGCTGAGGTGAGCACAGCTTTGCGTACTGAGCCTCAGCCCACATCCACACGGACACCCAAGGCTGTGCCTGCTGTGCATGAGCCCACATCCCTCCTCTCAGCTGGATGGGGATTAGCTTAGGCCAGGGGCTTTGCTCACCACAAATACATGGTTTCTTCTTCACAGCTGAGCAGCATCCAGCTGGCCCAGAGCACGAGCACAGAGAGATGTTTGCCTGTGAAACACTGTGTGAAATACCAGTAAAATATTACATTCATTTTGAAAATGCATCACCCGAAGAGGGATAAAAAATACACCAGCTTAAAGAAAAAGCCAGGAAAATCTGATCTTCGGGCTGTAAGATATTTAACCTTTTTCATTCCTGAGTGCTGAGCATCCCACACACTTTCAGTGATAATAATAGCAGTAACAATAATAAAAGGAAATCAAAATCTGAAACAAAAGGCAAAGCTGAACTCAAAATACTAAGGAGATATTCTGAAAATTATGGACCTAAAAGGCACAATTTAGAAAATCATACTTAACCAGTGGGAATAGAAAAAAGGAGAAAAATAGAAACATAGAAAAATCTCATGAAAAAAAAGGAAAAAACTATTCAGAAAAGTCTTTTGTTGCTGAAACTACAAAAGTGAATGATGAATCAGATTGTGGCATGTCATTAAAAGGAAATGTCTCTTCCCTATGAAAATGGCTTTTATCCAGCTCAAAAATACAATTTTCATGTTGTATTTAATGGGGATCTCACTTCTTAGGAAAAAAACCCATGCACAAAAAATACATTTCCAGGGCCAATATAAAACCTTTTGATAAAAGTCACTGCTTCAAACAAGCAAAAAGCTTGTGGACACATTCATAAAAGACAATATTACAACAATAATAGAAGATGGTTGTTTAAAAGATGCACACTACTACTGCTTCCCTTTTTTACACAGCCCAATACATACTTTATTATAATAAATCCAGTCAAATCCAAATGGAAAGATACTGCCAACAAATACATGCAATTCTCTGACTATAATCCCACAGGAAGTATATTGCTGCATGTCCTTACAGACCAGTCTCTCAGCTAGCATAAAATTTTGTCACCACCTTGATCTCAAAAGAACAAGCCCAGATTACACCCGAGGAGGATCTGGACTCTTATTTGTTGTGACTATCTTTGTCTTTTAGTGCTTCATTATTATCTGCATGGATGAGCATATTAACTGGGTATCTCTGTCTGGGAGGGTGTACTTGTATCTGATATCTAGGAGGAAGGGTGGATGTTTTTCTGGATACCTGCTCCCAGACACTAGATTGGTTTATGGAGGAGTCTTCTGGTTCTCATTTAAGGGACAGTTAACTTTTGGGTCAGATTGCAGGTGTTTTGGGAACAGTTTGCCTTCTGGAAGTAGGATCTTGACATGACAGACAGGAGACAGATGCTAGTTCACTCCCAAATTAGGCCTATGCATCTGCAGCTGCCAGGCAGGGGCAGCCACAATTTCAGCTGCCCACAAAAGGCCCCGGCCAAGCTCTCCTTCACTGCTCAGTGGGGCAAAAGGGTGACAGAAGCCTGATGTGCAGTGGATGCTCAGTGACTCCATCCCAGCCACCAAGGGCATTGAGGAAAGTCAAGCACATGTCACTCTGAGTTTATCCCTGCATATGCTTTCATGGAAACGTGTATCCTGGGGGATAGGAGATGCTCATCTCCTGCTATAACAGCAAGCACTTATGCATTTATGTAAGTGCATTGGTACCAGATGGGGCTCTCACTCCAACAATTCTCCACTAAATCCATATTCTTAAAGACTATTCAGCATTGAAAAGGCACTGAAATATTTCAAGATCTGTATCTCTGTTGGTGTCAAGATGGCTCAAGGTGAACCTTACACTGATTTTAAATAACTTGGAGGACATATTAACTCTGAGTGTGCAGGACAGCAACCAGCTATTGCCTCACTTGGTTTAACTTCTTTAAAGAAGTTGTTTTGCATGCATCCATCACATGTGAATGTAAATCCTTACACTCATCTCTGAAATGTCTGAAAATGGCCCTTTCTGGGAGCAGATCACTGGATAACTCATCTGATCTGGTACCATATTTCATGTGTTATAACTAACACAAAAAGAAGGCTGGTGTCCCACTTGTCTGTACATCAAAAGCTAGGAGGATGCAAACAAGAAACTGGGTGAGACTCCTCTAAAAGAAGTGTTAGTGATCAGCCAAACAGGGACTAATAACAGGGAAACCAGAAAGCCCACATTTGACCCCAGGAATACACCAGACCTAGTGGCAAAAGGAAGTCCTATCAGATTCCTAAGAACATATCCTTTGTCAAGAAGAAACAAAGAAAAAAAGTCAATACCACAGGTTTAATTCAAAGCACTGCTAGAAAATCTACTGTGAGAGAAGACAAATAGATATTTAGCACGAAAGCCCAAGGTCGGACAAGGCAGATTACTGATCATCCCCATTCTAAACTAGCTTGGTTTCTACATTCCTTTAAACATGAAGCTGCAAGCTACGCAAGGTGATTTTGCCAAGATGGAAGTTTGAAAAAGATCTCTGTTAGATACAGTTGAATATGTTGGGGTTTTCTCACCAATGCTATGTCTGATTTTCAGCCGAATATAACCTCTTGAAATGGGTTGTAAAGTGGAAAAATAATGACAAACATGCTATCTTCTCATATAAAAGAAAAAAGCATTTCTTACACTATTTTGCTATAATAATTCTTGGTTAAAGATCACCTTTTGTTAAAACATTACATATGAAGAAACTTGGGGAGAGTTTGAGATTTTTTGTTTCAAGTTTGGATAAATTACTTTCTTTAAAAACAGCAAGATTGTCTGAACAAGATAGTTCAGCTTCTATGGAAAAACACAATTTTCAATCTAATGTAGTTTCCAATAAGAGCAAACAAGCAGGTTAACTGCACTGAAGAGATTTTTCTTATAAATGAAACATTGTATGTGTTTCAGGTACGACAATCCTCAAAAACCCCTGCAATATGAACTTTTATCCGTGTCCTGAAAGTTAGGTACACTTGGCAAGGAAAGTCTTCCTGAACTGCTATGTCAGTATGCTGAACACCACATAATGAGACCTAAAAGGTTGAGCTGGGTTTTGTTGCAGAGGTAACATTACTATTCTTAATTCATAAGAAAAAAACAAGAAAGGATCACTTTTTAAAAAATATATTTATTGCTATTTAAAGCATGATTTATGAATAGACAGAATGATAGATGATACTCCATTATAATATAATCCATGGAGTCTGTTGTATCATATTTATCAACAAAGATTTGAGAGCATTACTGTTACATCCAAGTGAGTTCTGAAAAAGCAATAAATCCATGTTTTCTGTATATTCTCTATAAATATACATCTGTGTTTGTACGGGCATATATATACATGTGTGTCTACAGACGTCTCTACACTGAATAAAGAAAAGAAATGTACCAAAAGAGTGAGAAATATTTGTGACAAAGAAATAACCAGCACATATGTTTCCCACTTAGACAACCTGGAAAGCATTGGAGAAATTTGGTTTCTTGTAAAGTTTCTGCTTTGATTTGTCTCCAGAGCACAGGATGGACACCTGTCTCCTCTTACTATACCAGGTGCTGCCAGAGATTGCACATCTCCTGTTACTAGGTCCCTAATGCTGAGGAACCACAGCAGGGTGATGGCAATCCTCTCTAAGGTTATCATGTCGTGGGCACATTTGTGGAGACAGAGAGCAGTGCTGAAAGCCACAAAAATAGACCATGCTACATAAAACAGCTTTTTAGGAGTATATGCTTCAAAACTTCAGCTTGAATATCAGTCCCACAACTGCAAAACTCTCTGTCTCAGGCCCTTTAGGGCTAGAAGTGAATCCTGAGTGTCTTTGGTATTACCCCCTTCCTGTCATAGGAAATATCCACTTCATTTTCTTTAGATCTACAGATTATGCAATTCTTACATAAACAGAATCTGACAATTTTTCAGGACTCTTGCTTGGTCTTCTGACACTAGGACTACTATATCTTTAGGGAGAAATATAGGCGTTTGCTCAGGAAAGGAAATAAATGTGTGGAAGGTTAGACTGCAACGAAGAGGGAAAAAGATGTCAAAAGTTTGAAACTGCTCAAAAGTTTGGGTGTTGAATGAAGTTTCTGGAGAAGACAGTAGCAGGCAGATAAACTTCTTGAAACCACTATAATACACTTCTAACCTGAAAGATCTCACCTGCTTGACTTCCTAGTGACAGATGAAATCACGTAACACATACATTAGAAATGTATGTAGAAATGTGTATCAATCAAAAAACAGTGGAAATTTTCTACCCTTTTGTCTTCCTCTGTTACAGCAAGAGACAACAGAGAAATGAGCCAATCAATCATAGCTTGTACACTCAGACTCCTAAGGCTTGCAGGATGCTCTGTAATTCGTGATTTGACCTCCTGGTACCTTCCTCTTGCTGAGGTTCTCACAGAAAAAAATTATGTGCCAATGAAGACTGACACAAGATTCATCTTGTTTGACTGGCTAGGTCACAACAACAGTTTGGGTTAGTCTATAGCCATATGTGATGTCTGGGAAAGATAAAATGAGGCTCTGCGGAATTACTTCCTACAAGCGTCGCCATGAAAGCCACAAAGTACACCTAGGTCTATCAGATGGAGGATCAGGGGATCCGTAATACAGCAGCAAGCACACCAACATAAATACCTTGGGTTGAAGAAAGCAAAAACCAATCTGAATAACAATGGATAGCACCCTGCACTGCAATTGTGTCCACTGCACTGCTCCAGTACATGCAACGTGTATGGTGCTGTAAGACTAATGCCATAATTTCCATGCTGCTGCCACTTGGCTGCCAGAAAAGGAATGGTCAAATTCAGCAACCAGGACAGACTGACCTTGGGTCTGGCTAGTCCTTAGTTCCTCAGTGGTTGTGCTGGGCTCCCTGGCTGGTGCTGGTTTGGCCTGCAAAGTGCTGCAATGTCCTCTGCGAGATGAACCTAGGCACTCACTGCTGGCCCTGTTAAGAGTTGGGAGTACATGTTTGTGCACCTGTTAACTCAGCACCTTCTGCACCTGCATCTCCTGCACCTGCATCTCCTACTAGCTCTTTATTGTTGCTTAATCAACCATTTGTTATCCTTGGGCAGTATGGGCCAGCAATCCCTTGGGTACCAGCCTCTTGCCAGGGCAACGTAGAGGCATTCTACAGATCTGGTAGTTCATTGATAACAATAACCTTCACGGTGTCATATAAGCTTGAGACCTAGATTGCTAGAGATATTTGCTTGCCCGCTAGGAAGGCAGCAGTGGGAATCACAGAGGAATAACATGCTCAGTAAATATATTTATTTACTGGATACAACTGTATAGAATGAGTCCTGCCACATCCAGCAGTGATGCACTGCCCTGACGCACACACACACTCACCTCACTCACTGCTCTGCTATTTACTTCTGATTTATGGTCCGCTGGCAATCCACATGGAATGGGATTGAAAACGTTGCACCGAGTGAATCAATTATAGAGCACTAGATTTATAGGCCACCTACTGTATTTAAAAATAATTGAACTGTGAAATGATTAAGTTAATTGAGAATTTCTGTAAGTTTGAGGGTTAATTAATTACAAATGGCAGTTATGGAAGAACAAAAGTATATTAAGCAGCAGTGGCAAGAATAAAAAGTTTCTGGTACTTAAGAGGTCTGTTTTTAACTTCAGTATGTATGAGCTCTCATCAAACCCGTGAATCCAAACAAGGTATGAATCTTTAAGAAAGAAGAGTTAAAATAGTATCAAATGTACTAGAAAAACATATTAATTTCTGAGAAAGCAATACTGAAAATCAGGCTAATAATGAAATAAAACAAAATAAGAAATATTGGAGAAATAGGCAAAAGTGGGAAATTGCAAATACTAAAGAAAATTGCAAATACTAAAGAAAATATTTGTGCTAAATTAGGTTTATGACAAATATGGAGACATACGTGGAGAAAGAGATTCAGTGCATCATTTTTAGAAAGACACTTTAATAATACAGGATGGGGCAAAGAAGATAATTCATACAGTGGCCTTTATTGAAATCAGTGATTCTGGTCACCGTAAGAAGAAAAATTATAATAGCATTTTAAGCAGAAAAAAATAATTAGGAAAGCTCAGATGATCTTTAACTGTAACAAAGGACTGAGCAATGAAGTCACAAATATACTCTGCTAAAAAAGTGAATACGCAGACAATATTGTCACAGATCTAAGTGTTTTCTTCTCCTTTGTATTTCACCAAATAAAATGGGTGACATTTCTGACTTTCAGACACATTTAATATGCAGTGAAAGCTATGGAAGACATCTCCTAAATGTCACCTCAAGAAAAACTAGGTAATTCCACTTCCTTGAGAAGACAAAACCTTGGTCATTGCTGAGACACTGTAGCATTTTAGGGGCACAGAGAAGGGAATATGCAGAAAAGTCTTATCAGGCCATCCTTTAGTCAAAGTGTTTATATTCAGTTATGTCAACAACAGGCTTCCCACTGCTTCAGGAGGAAGAGAAGATTGATAAAATTAACTTTCACCAAGACAGAGTTAATCCCCAGTTCCCTCTCCTGTCACTGTGGAGAGGCAGACTGCAACAGGGTCCATGTGGTTCACGAGCCACTTGCCCCAGCACCCTGTGTTGGTAGTGAGATCTCAGGGACATGGCAAGGTCACATCTGTCCTGACCCTGCTCTTCCACCCTCTTTCTCCCAAAGTCCATTCATCACTTGGCCCAGTGCAGATGGCCTTCCATCTCCTGATAAATTTCCTCATCTTATCCCAGTATGAAGTTTTTTTAACATCATCTCTAGCCAGAGTGCCCACTTGACAGTATCACAAACATCTTGTTTACCAGCTAGAGACCAGAGCTAGCCAAAACCTTGTACTTATTGGAAACAGTAATATTTTTCATAAAAACCCCAAACTGAAGTGAGTTACAGAAGTAATCTTGGTGCAGTATAGATGTCCATTTCAAATGACCTGATGTTTCATTCTGCACTTCCAAAAAATTTTCTGGTTTCTTTTTTTCATGTTTACATTGATTTTATAGAGTTTTGCAACATCAGTAGTGGGTGCACACTGCATGTCATATGATAACCTCTTATGTTTATTTTATAGTCAAATTATCAAAAGGCTTTATTAATAATGATTTACCATCTTCTTTTCAGGCTTCAAATATCTTCTGCCTGAGTTGTATTGACAGCTTGTGTGATAATCAAAGCTTTTTCCCTAAGAAAAACCTTTTCAAGGATAGTTTTCTAGTAGCCTGTAAAAACTTCATTTATCCTGTTAAATAATTATTCACAGAACTAATATCATGAAGTCAATATGACATGATCAAGGGGAAAAATGATGATCACATCTGGGCCACATCTCCCTAGTGATTTGTAAAAGCCTGATATGTGGAGCCCCTTCTTTGATTACCAGGTTCAGCAGGAGCTGAAGGGCTTCAGCAGCATTAGAGGCACTCAGCATCTCCCAGGATCAGCCCTCCCAGCTCCAGAAGGAGTCAGGTATCTCTTGATGTACCTGAAAGAGGTTCTTTAACAGTTCCTTATAACAAAATCCTAAACAGGTAGCAGACTGTGAAAAAATCTGTCATAAGCAATAAGCCCTGTAGAATAGTGTAAATTGACTAGTCATGGGGAAAAAAAACCCACACCTAACAAGATAACACCCGGGAAAATGGATTGCTACCCTAACTTCAGAAACCTACTGTGCAGACTGTGAATTGTCTGTACAGTTCCTTGGCATGGTGTCATTAAAAAGAAAAACCAGGAGAAAGTTCCTCATAATCACGTGCACAGTTTTTATGGTATCATTAGAATATACCTTTAGAGCAGAAATTGCACTGTGAAAATACATAGCATTATTCTCTGATAATTTTTTTTATTATTTTCATCTGCTGTGCATTTTTTACCATATATTATGTATGTTGGCTTTCCCCACTGTTGCATAACAATGGCAATGGCTGATCTGTACAGTACAACCAACAGCCCGTGCAAAATTTCGTAGAAGCAGTTTTTGTGTGCATTGAAGGACGAATGGAGGCATCACAGATGTTTGAATGTGATTTGTCTTCATTTTATCTCTTAAAGAATTTCAAATACCCTTTCTGTCTAGCATGATAATTTGTTTAGTGTAATGTGCATTTGGTAATGATAACAAGGGAGACATGTTTAACCTAAGGTACTGCACACTGCACTCAAAAGAACTGACTCTTTAAAGTGTGCTTGTATAAATTGAGAGTTTAAACTCTCAGTCCCTGTGAACCGCTCCTCTGATATTGTGTTTGTATTAGAGGAAAACGTTTAGGACATCCCTGGGAAACTAATCCCTGGGAGGGCTGAAATTCAGAGGAGGCTAATATGTCTGCACCTTTGATCCACTCTGCACAGCAAAGCCAGACAGGATTATGCCAAAGCCTTTAACTAAAATACTTGGGGAATTTTAAACCCAGAGCATCTGCAACCTTTAGAATCCAGGATCCTTTTCATTAGGTCTTCTTTTGTAGTATTTCTGATTTACACATATACAAGTCAGTTTGCAGGGATGACAGGAGTAAATGTCACTAAAAGTCTCTCTGTACTCTTCATGCTCTGCCATGCACTGCTGAAGTATGTCAAAGTAAGGGTTAATTTAAGGAAAGGAAGCACATTTACTCTTCCTTACCTTTGTCTGTCTCCCTAAAATTACTAAATTTACTGCAAGTTTTAAAGTTTAACCAGTCATTTGTTCATATACTGCTTACAATCATTTTTCATGGCAAGAGAACTCATGTATAAAAAAAAGCCTTGAAAAATCTGTCTGAATTAAGTTCTTTTGCAAAAAATTTGATTCACTCATGCAGCTCTACAGTACAATGCATAATTTGCTGTTTATTGACAGTCAGCTCAGTGTCTGCACAATAGTATCAAAGTCATACTTACTGAAGAGCAGGTTAGTGCAGCAGAGCAACTCACCTCTGGTAAGATTAGAAACACTGCTAATTTCCAAACCTATGTTTTGACAAGTAGCAGTACAAGAATCTTTGAAAAAGACTGTGTCTTTCCAGTGAGAGAGACCACTATGTCATTTAATTGCATTTGAAGAGGTTTTAAACGACAGGTTTTGTTCTGAGTAGGTGGTGACAGTACTGCAGAATTTCCCAAGATGACTGTGATAAATGCAGCAGCAAAAGCAAAGACTGCTTAATAGACAAGGAACCTCAGCACCTATTATTACTATTCTTCCAAGAAGTAGGATTTCCTTAAATCAATTTCATATTTCAAGGGGTTTTAGTCAGCCTTCAAAAAAATTGTATTTAGAACTTAACGGATCAAAATCTACGGACACAGCCCTGGAGATTCTGGTTAATGTAATGGAAATTGGCTGTGAATGTCTAAAGAAATATGTTTGAAGATCTCACTGTCACATAGAAATGAAATTCAAGCCTACTTAGCACTTCAGCTTTGTGTCATAATTATTTTTTCTTGTCCAGCTTTAAGTTCTTATGATCTGTCTTTTCTGGAGGGATCAGAAGATTTTTTTAAACGGTCATCCCTCAAGATGGATATTTCAGGTTCTCAGAAAAACCCTCCATAGCTCCTGGAAACCATGTCATTCAGGTAGCCAAGGGAGCCGACCTGATGTCTGTTTCATGTTTTACTGGTGACGTTCTGCTGTAAGATCAGTCTCGTTTGGAGCCAGCCCTAAGTGATTTTGCTTCTCTGTGCAGGTCAATGGATAACTAAATGCCTGTGAAATAGTACCATGGCAGCAAGGTAATACTCCTATATTTCCTTTAATGACAGTTTTTGTTTTTCACTGCCACTCTACCCCATTAATCCCACCCTGAGAGCTGAAAAACGAGGTTCCATATATCCAGGTAATGGGTTGCATGTTTTCAAGGTCTCCTCCGTATCCAAGTCTTCCTAACTCTTGAAGAACCATTACCAGAGTTCTTGAATTCTTTCTCATCTTACACAATGTTATAAAGCACTTTATACCTCAATGAATTCCTGATGAGGGTTGCTCTCCACCTTCCATATGCCAGCCCTGAGGTCTGCTGAGTAACAGGATACAAAGCCAGCTTGCTCTATATTTGCAAGCTGTCACAGGGAAAAACACTTGCACATTAGATCTTACTCTCGTTGGGGTACAAAGCAAGTAGAATTTATTCTCATGAGATTGTAGAAGGCAAACACATGTTTCTTCTCAGAAGGAAACAAGCCTGTTCTCACCACACAGCTCAGGGCCTGCGTTTTGTCTCACTGCCCATCCAACTCAGGACTGAGCCCAGACTTTGATCCAGCATGGTCCATGGTCTAGGATGACCTAGAGTTGTTCTGCTCAAATTCACTTGCAGTCTCTGTTGGGGGACCTTATTTTTAATGGTACTGCAGCCCAGCAGCACCCTGCTTTGGAGCTTCCCACCATTCCTGGGGAGCTTGAAGGAGTTGCGGGGCAATGCTGCTAGCAAGCCCTCCCCTTCCATCCACAGCTTATCCTTCACTCCATAAATGCCTGCAAAGTAATCTCAGAGTGTGGCAGAAAAGGGGTTTGCAGCAGGCTGGACACAGATGTGGCATGCAGCGGGATGTGGGATTTGTCAGAGGCATCTTTCTCTTAGATGGAACAGCTGCATCCTTTCCTTCTGTGCAGGACGGCTGCATGTTCGCTCTTGCAGTCTGTTCTTAAGTTATTCAAGGTTTTTACTTCCCCCTCACCCTTTAATTTTATATGACTAGGGGATTTTTGGTAGCAAGTCTTTGACCCTTGTTTCTATGAGCATGCCATTCGTGTTTACCTCAGAAAGCCCTGCCTGGACTTGTTTAGAAGAATAAGTAACAAATCAGATAAAGTCTGGGTGACAGGGCAAAAGAGAGTAAATCACTTTAGGAGCATAAATCAACCTCCTGCCGCTTGTCCTTGTAGAGGTTAAAGACAAAGTGACAAGCAAAGACGACAGAGATCAAGGAATAGGGTAGCTAAGCTGTCTTGCAAGGAGTTTATAATCTTTTGGTGATTAATCAACAACAGTGGGGTCTGATCTGCAAACACCTGCATTAACTGCTGTTCCTCACCCTTTTGCCCAAATGGAACAAAATACAGAAGTGTCTCAGATCTATGAAAATGGGCAGGGATCTTGAAATATCCCAACATACCAGCTGGAATAATTCAGATGAAAATTTTTACACAGGTAGGGTTTTAGCTTTGAATAATAGGAGATGGGAAACTTGGAGCTTCTTTTGCGCTCTTTTTTTGTTTGCTTGTTTCTTTAATTATTCCTATATAAAAAAATCTTATTATTCTACAAAAGATTACTTAGCATCCATTAATGTACTTTCCTGGCATAGAAATTTGCAGAAGGAAAGTAATTCATGGTGAATAAAAAAGCACTATTTTCAGGCACTCAGGTAGGGCAGGTTACATAGGCATCTCCCGGCCAGGAATGAAACCTTGCCCTTGATCCTGGCCCATGGCACAGTCATTTTACACTGTTCCATCAACCTAAAACAGACTTCAAACTTAATTCATCCAACTTCAAAGAAGTACTGCAGGCTTTGCAGTGTTGCCATTTCAGGTTCCATGGTGCAAGATACCCAGCTAATGGCAGCGTTTGGGACCCTGGCAGGAGTCTGCAGCACACACCAGCTGCTGCAAGCATAGGCTGTGCCAGTGTTCTCCAGCACAGCCCTGAGCAGACTGGTGATCAGAAGACCACGTACCATGCCCTTTTCGGTCACCACTAAGGACTGGGCCCCATCATCATCATGCAGAGAGAGTTACAGGCCAGAACAGAATGCTCTGCTCAGGGTTGTTCCTGACAGCGCTGCACATCCACTGTGTGGTAGCCATTGTCACACACGTGATACACTCAGCCCTTTATAACAATTAACTCGCTCAACTGACCCATTCTTTAAATTATTTTAGTTAATTTTCTGTGCAAATGGTAATTTACTCTAACATTCACCAGCCTTTTAGGATTTCCAGATACGACTGTTGCTGAAACCCACCAAAGCCAACACTCCTCCATGAAACATTCGTGTCCCCTGCTGGAAGGACCAGCAAAGCTCCATCTGTGGGGAGTGAAGGTTGCTGCTGCTGCAGCAGAGAGACAGGAAGAGAGAAGAGGGAGAAATCTTGAGCTTCCTCCACAGTCGTAAGACTGTACATCAGGCTTTCCCTGGAAATGTCCTAAGGGAGTTCAAGATGCAGGGCTTTACCGGTCAAAATCAACTTCACCTCATGCACGTGGGTGCTCAGCTTAGCTGGTCACCCAGAAAGCATATGATGCTCTTTCAAAACAAGCAAACTGCTTTTTTAAGATCATACAATACCTGGTGTGTTCTCTTACTTAGCAACTTTGGTCCTGTGTCAGCAGGACTGGGGTGTCTTTGCTAAATGCGATTCTGTGGACCCTGATTTTCTGTATCTCTTGCTTTTCCTGTGTGTACCAAAACCCAGCAGTTGCCTTGCCTGCTGCTGCAGTGTAGACACACATCCATTCATGCTACATTCTAGAGAAAGAGAAGAAGGGAAGTGCTTTTTCCAAGCGGGGAGACTGTGTTATTACAGGATCCTGGGGACAAGGTTTCGTGTCAGTTGAGGACACCCCATTGCTTAATGAGCAAAGCAGGGGCTGTTGATAGTCCACTAAATGGAGTTAAAGGGACAATTTGTAGTAAGCCAATTAATGATGGACATTATTCCATCTAATTAATTCCCAAGGAGGAGCTATGGCTGGGGAAATGTAAGAATCTTTAAGTTTCTCAGTTTGCAGGTAGGAATTGATTTTAATAAAAAGCAAAAATCTGAGAAGGACCAAGAAACATATCAACAAGAATCAAAGCAATGGTTTTAAAAAAACAACCAATCAGAAGAAGACAGATTTGACACCATGAAGACAAATTATCTATTAAGAAAAATTGGGTTGAAGTATTATGACCAAGAAAGCAAATCCAGCCTTGCAGGCAACAAAATGACTGCTTTAAAAAGAATTCAAAACTCAAGTTAAATTAAGGTATTATGAAAATAATGTGGAAGGAAATCTTAACATATGACTGACAAATCTGGACAACTCTGTAAGGAAGGCAGAAGTTCTGGAATTTCATTTTGAGATGAAATAAAAAAGAGGGAAAAAATGTGAACCTGTGGTGCTTTATAGCCACCAAAATAATGCTTAACCCCTTCATAGAAGCAAAAAAATCTTTTTCACTGGTTTTCCCTCTTCAAAATTCACTCTCAGTGTATCCTGAAAGTCTCAATTTCTACTTGAATAACAGTAGTGATGGTCATATGACAGCCAAATTGAAGAAGTGAAATTTTATTGAGATAGGAAATGCATATTTCAAAATGCTTTGTTTTGGTTTTTTGGTGGTTTGTTTTTTGGTTTTTTTTAATATTAGGGAAACTATAAGTTTTGATATACACTGTTCTTTCAACACAGTTTAAAAAACCTAAGTGTTGCACTTGTCACAACTAAGTCATCCCCCACTCTCTAAACAAGGAAGATCAAGCTTGACGTTTCTGGCATTTCAAGAGTAACAGGTAGAACACAAACATGCTTTAAGTAAATGTCTTCTTCCATGCAACATAAATGAGTGAAAAAAGGCACTATCACCTTTTCCCTGAAGATTGCACATCTAACAAATAAAGTCATAACGTATTACTCTGCAGAGTCTTTCAGGGAGTTGAGCTTCACCACTGAAGCTCAAAAGCAAACCACTGTTTACTTGTGGGGTTTAGCCTGGATTGTCAGCCAGTGCCCACACCAAGTACCCAGGGACCCTGCTGATGTTGTGCTTCAAACCTCAGGATATGAGCAGTGTTGGCTCTGCCTAGCACCCCAGGCACACAGGAGAGGGCCCTGGTTTCTGAAACCTCAGTGAAATCCTGTCTGTCTGCCTGATCATTTGTATGGTGCTCACTGGCACATCCTCTGAGCCCTCAGTCATCTACTTGTCCCCGAGTCTCAGAGTAATTTAGCTGTTACACTGAGCCTCTGAGTAATTAAATAACACTTTCCCTTCTTTTCTGATTCCCCCGTGCGTCTTAAAACTTCAGTGCATCTTCCATAACACATAAAGGTAGAGATCCCTGGCTTCCCTGCTCTCTGTGTCACACAAAAACACACATGCTCTCTTGGGAGATAAATACAGATGGGCTGTATTTATCACTGCCTACATTCTGCCCAAGACTTCTTCTTCCTCCTCCTCCTCCTCCTCCTTGTCCTCCTTGTCCTCCTCCTTGTCCTCCTCCTCCTTCTACATCCATGCTCCAGGGGTCTCCAAGGGTCTCATGCTGATCATTCCACATCACTGTGAGAAATGCCTTCACATTTATGATATTCTGCCTCCATCTAACAGGCACATCATTCCCCAGGGTAATCTTGGTGTCCGCTAGAGCCACACTAGCCTGTTTGTGTGTTGCAGACAAATTGTTCTTGGACACCTATCTACTTACCAACACATCTAGCAACAAGGCACTACTCTGGCGATATATTGCTAAATTTGCTGGGTTTTGCCTGCCATTGTGAAACTGGTCTTTTTCTTTTTATTTTTTATCCTAAAATCCCAAATGTCTGAAGTGTTCAAAGCGGCTGAGTCTAGACAATGGTCTGGCTTGGATTTTCCAATTTTATCTCTATCCTTTCTCTGGGCTCAAGCATTAGGACTTAAGCAGTGGCAGGATATAAACCCAGATGACTTATCCTTTTATTTTGGGATTTTTTTTTTCCCCAGTAATGGACTACCTGAGAATAGATAAAATAAAATTATTTTTTTTTCCTGAAAAACATGATGAGAGTGGAATTAGCAGGTTAAAGAAAATGAAAAGCAGAGCATGCAGCTTTCAATCAAAAGACTTTTCTTTGTAATATATGGGGAAAAATAAGTAACGTGTATCAGGAATCTGAGCAAATAGATTATAGAATATCATTTTTATAACTTGCAAACATGAAGTAAACAGGGTTTTCCAAGTGAAAAGATAAAGCAGAATCACATTAGAGATTACTGAAGGACTCATTGCTGTTGACTTTTCTTTTACAAGACCAATTTGGAATATGTGGGTGAACATGACCTGATGGAGAATTTTCTCTTTCTGTCCTCTAGTAGTCTGCACAGCAACATGAGGTTTGCAACCTTTGCAAACTGACCATCGCAAGCAAAGACTTTAAAATCTCTGAGGATTCAGAAATATAAAAACTTGATAGGACCTGCGGTGCTTATGATGGAGCACTGACACTCATTCCGTGCTCAGGTTAGTTACACAGTCCGCATATTCCTTATCACAAAGATTGCTAAAGTTTTCCTTGAGGAGGACCATATAGTGCCTGAGCCATGTCAGTGACTGCAAAGCAGAAACATTCCCTTGACCAGTTCCTGCACTACAAAACAATTTGGAAATTTAAAAGTGAGAGGAGTAAGATTGTGCTTGTTCCAAAAACAAATGCACAAAGAAAACCCATACAAGGGCACATGCAGAAAGCCCTGCCTCACCCAAAATGTGAGAAGGAGATGCTTAAACACTACTTTGCCCTTATGTTAGTGTGTGCTTTAGAAATGCAGCTGAGCCCTGAAGAATAGGAAACCCATGGAGAAAAATACCATATAACCACCAGATAATGGCTGCCATGTAACTCATATGTGTGAGGATATAGAAAAACCACAATTTTGTCACCAAGCCTGGGATGCTGCTACCTAGCACTCATGATTTTACAGAATTTCTTCAACTAGGAAAAACGTATTACCTGACAAATTACATTTCCCTCCCCTAGAATAGATATATGCAGAAGGCGTCAAACATTCTTTATAAAATCATACTGAATAAGTAGTTTCAGCACCCTTATTAGGAAAAATGAGACTTTTCCAAAATACACTAGGAGGGAAAAAATTTGCCTTTAAACTAGTTTATGTTAAGAAATTGTAGTTTTTCTACAGAAAACACAGAAATGTCATGACAACATGTCTTTCTTTCCATCATTTTTTCATTCTTCTTTTATTTTATGGAGGGGTGTTATGTTTGGGTTTGGGGTTGTTTTTCTGTTATAATTTGTTTGTTATGCCAGTACTAATATAATGGTTCTGTATAATGAGTTTTTCTCTGCAGTAAGTAATCTAATACATTGCTAAAACATTTTCTTAACATTGAGCACATATCAATGTTTCCATTTGTTGTTCATGCCAAAAGCCATGACTTTGTGGTAAATGTGAATGTAACTGCAAAAATAGATCTATTCAAATGTTACCTGGATGTGTCAGAGCTGATAACATTATTGGATAATGTTTTATTAATTGATAAGATAATGCTGTACTAATTACCAAGCCACAGCCTAGAAAAATAAAGATACATCATATGGGAATATATGGAGACATTACTCTTGTCCTTTGGCATAGAAATCAAGAATGATAACTGTTAGTATGGGCTTGTATTGGCAGTTTTAGGAAGCTTATCTTACATCTAATGAAATGAGGTAAAAAAGAAAAACACAAGGCTAAACTTCAGCGTTGAAAATGGTCTGACAGTCAAGCATCTAAAATTAGATAAGATTTCATGACTTGTTCGTCAGTTCTGTAGTTTCAGCTCTTGAACCCCATCTCTGAATGTATTGTCTCAGCTGGTTGTGGAAGTTGGTATTTCACACACCAGAGGCTGCATTTCCCTGACTGAGATCAGCTTGACCGCAAGCAGTTTGTGATATCCTCTGTAAACACAAAATACAGCGTAATGGGATGCTCACATGATATTTTTTTTTACCTTATATGAGGCCCATCTAACATTAAGAAGCTTTAAGTAACTCTTAGGAGGAGGGTGTAGGAGCAGGCAAAGCAAAGACAAAGCTAATATTGTGATCTGGGCCAACATTACAAAAGAAAGATATGCAGATTTAGAGCTTGTTCTAGCCTCATCTTGATTCCAGCTGTAAATCCAGTTGGAATCTTTGCACTGATTTTAATATGTAATTAGTGTTTAATTATTTGATCAAACTCCATTTAAATCAATTTGTGTTTATATATATTTGTATATACACACATTAATATTTACGCTTTCATACATTTATGTGTGTGTGTATATATATGCTATAGAGGAATAGAAAAATGTATAAATGTGCTTTACAAAATAAAATTATACTATAAACTACAGGAAGATAATAAATAAGCCTGCCTTTCTCCTACTTAAATTCTATCAGAAAAGCACTCTACTTGTATTTCATTCTTTTTTTTTTACATATGTTCAGTGCTTACAGCATGCTGTTTTCATTACAGATTGTCAGTGTGCTGGGAATTACGGCCCTGTTACACACAGACAGATGTTATTTTATAGAGTGTCATTCAATGTAATGGTACCAGATTTTAGCACTTAGCCTGCCTCCAATTACCCATTAACAGTTTGTGTAATTGGGGAGCAGGAAAATACCTACTCTGCATTGTAGAAATTATTTCAGGATATCTGCTTCCCAGACTTTGTGTGATGGGAGTCTTTCCCGTGAGCAGTAACTGTTGTTTAAAACAAAATGTTTTAACCAGGAAAGGAGTAATTGAAAAGCATTTGAGTATTTCTGCTGGGCAAAGCTCCCCTTCTTACCTTGATTTCCAACACATAATGAAGCAGAAGTCTTGCCTAAAATCCTGTGCAAATGTATCTGATAGAAGGAAACAATCTGAGACAGAATATTCTGATGGCACAGTTAGCTGGTTGTTTGTATTCATTTCTGGTTTCTTTGTGGGTTTTTTTAATGAAAATTTGTGTATGTAGACAACTGTCACTTTTATTCTATCGTAAAACAGCCACACATCTGGAAAGCCCTCACATTCAGCACATCCCTTGTCAATGATGCTAAAGCAAGCATCTGCTATGTGCCTCTTCAACAGCACGCACAATGTTATTGAGTATCAGGCAATGATATGTGGTTATTGTTCTCTTGGCACATTTTTTGGATCCCAATTTGTGATGGTACATACAAAGATGGATGTTTTTTTCTGAGAAGTTTTACCAGATCCATAAGCAAATTTACAAGAAAAAGCTGTATGCGTGGGGCTTTAATGGCTCATCCAATACGACTGGGAAAAATCTAATGATGCCAAGCTTGATAGCCCAGTTTCTGACGAAGAAAAAGCCAGAGTCCCCAAACACACCTTCAACAACAGGTCCTTATTTTAAGATCGTGGTCAGAGTGCTGAAGCCATGAATATCTTCTAGAGGAGTGCTTTTCCAGTGGGTCTGAACTGGAAGCAGGTCTGCACATTCATTCTTGTTTGCTGCAATGCCCACGCCGGGACCTGGGCAGCAATTACCTCTAGGACAGCCCAGTGCCCCAGGGTCAGCTTCACCCTGGCAGCAACCAGTTTCACCACAACTGGACTCTTAACTTTCAATATTGGCTCATGAGCAACAACTTCACTGGAAATTGTCCCCTTCCACAGGTGGAATACTTGTGTCTGTACGTATGCATGCGCATATGCTTGTAATCAACTCTGAACCCCTTGTGAGGAAAAGACATTTGCTGGGGTAGAAGTTTATTTTTTCCTTTTTGGGTACTCCTACAGTTTCTAAATTTTGGAAAAATGTCAAAAGACAGTCCACAACAGGATCATCCTTCTTCATTAGACATATTTTGGGTTTTTCCTAACTTGCTCATGTTTTTCCCTTTGTGGAACATTTTTTTTGGCACTGAAAAAAGAGAATTATCCAAGTATGAGCACAAACAAAGCCTGTCGAGGGTAGTACTCACCAGCTATTAGTAATGAGTAACAATGGCATTGTGCGA
The DNA here is from genome assembly GCA_013397725.1 of Rhagologus leucostigma. NCBI lineage: Eukaryota > Metazoa > Chordata > Aves > Passeriformes > Rhagologus > Rhagologus leucostigma. Next base: position 3,072,715 of record VZTD01001040.1, on the reverse strand, counting down.
AGAGTATGAGCCATGTTGGAGAGGCTCAACCCACCAGGTATCTACCTACGCCCAACAGCATGCTTCAAGATCTAGAATCTCCTCTGGGGAGTTAAGCCCCCAGAAGAACAGACGGAAAGGCTGGGGAAGGGCTGCTTCACCAGGGGGAATAACTTGAGACACGGAGCCATAGACAATACGGAATGGAAGAATGGACAGAGTGATGAGTGCCATCCCTACCATGGGTAATACTGAGGACAAAGCTGGGTCTACTTATGGAATGATCAGCTTTAAGGGAACATTATTTTTTTTACATAACTTGTCCTAACTGATTCCCCAAATAAAATAATGTTCTGACTTGCTCCAGTTAGCAAAACCCAGATATCTCTGGCAATGACAGACCATTGTCCCTAGCTGTGGCTCACACACGTTCAGTTGCCACATTCAGTGTTCCTCTCTGAACACTGAATATATCCACGGACACAGGAAGGCAGCATTTTGCACCCTCCTCTCCACAGGATCTTATGTCATTTGCACTGCTTGACTACCAATCCTAGGTTAGATTGGGTTAGACAGCTGTACAGCAGAACCGAGTGTACATCTGATGTTCTCTGGCACGGACACCAGAGTTTCCTTAATAATAGGGAATCCTTTAGAAAAAAAACCAAAAACATACTGGATAAAATGTGCAGAGGTAAGTTTTCCTCTTACTACCCTGTTTTTCCTGCTTTGCCCTCCCTGGGTTGTAAGTCAAAAGGGCCAAGGTTTTATTGAGTCTTCTCACTCCCTTGCAGTTACGTTTTGAGGACCTGGGTGCAGAGCCCAGGTCAGAGCAGCCTTGTGATAGTTCTAGCTCCTTTGAGGCAGCCTGTTCATTCTCCCTTCAACCACAGCTAAGAGACTGGGACAAAATGTGAACCTAGACCTATACAAAGAGCTGCACAAATCAAACAGACAAGGAACACAATTTATATAACCAACCAGACAGTTTATGTTACAGATTCACTTATCTCAATTGTTTTTTTAAGACAGTACTCAAAGAAAACATCTTTGTTGCAATAATGTGCAGATCTATGACGTAATGTGTCAAATTTCAATATGCTCCAATAATAAATCTCTAGCTCCAATAATAAATCTCTAATCTTTACCACTCAATTGTGGTCAAAAATCTCCTGAGTCAGCCTTTGAGACATTTCTAGTGGTAATTTGACACAAGAATATTGAGTACTTTGCATTGTGATAACCATCCTATTGCATGTGCTGGGTTTTTTGACTATTTTGAGTGTCAGTCAAGTTTGTGGATAAATGTACCAGATAGGCTTGCAAGAATATGCTTCAACTTTACTCGTAGGCCTGGACATTTTTGACACACATTTCTCTAGTTTTTGATTTAGCTTCATAAAATATCATCATTTCTCTGGAGAATTACCATTCTTCTTTTGGAACAAGTATTCTTGTTTTCTTCAAGCTATTTTGTACAACAGCTCCTAAATCATGAGTTTCTCCAGTCCATTGCCAAATCAAGACAGCACGTCAAATTCCAGTCCCAAGTACACTGGTGTTAATTTGGGTACTAGACACAAGGGATATGCTCCTGATTTGTGCCTGTGAAAGGCAGAGGAGTCTCTGTAATTCTCTGAAGAGGAATTACAGGAAAGTACTGCTGCATCAGTGGGGAAAAACTGTTTTCGTATTAAAGAACAATTGTTTCGCCCTATCAGAAGTTTTGTCTGCAGGACTTACCAGATAAAATGAACATTAAAAGGTTTTTAAACCAAAATAAAAAAAACAGAGGAATAATGCAGGCATTGCTCTCCCTTTTGTCTTATCCTCAAAGCCCTGGTTCATCACTGTATTCCTCTCCCTGACTTTGGTGACCATCAAAGTAGTCAGAAGGCAGCATGCACACACTGGCATGCCCTCCTGCCATGCTCTTTCTGAGCATCCTCTTTGGGAGCTATAGCTCCCGAAAGGACATAGGAAATGTGCACATCTTTGCATCCATTATGTCCAGATGACACTGCTAAAATGCAGTAGAACCGTCTGATTTGCTAAATACTCTGAACTTCTGTCAAATCTTGAAAGTAAACTGTAATGTTCCTTTGCAAATCTGCTTGTTCCACTCTTTAGGTTCCCAGCCAAGGCAGAGTAACCATCCTTTCCTTCTTTCCCTCTCTTTTTCACACTCTCAAACAATTTGATTTGCACGTTAGGCTCATCTGTTTTTGTGGATCATTTCTATTTTTATCAGCACATTTCCATTTATTTTTTTCTGGAAATGGGTACTGCTGGTTGCCAATTAAGATCTGTTGATTAAACATCCCAGGTCCTAAAAGATTTATCAAATTATGGCAACTCAAACTTCCTTACCCACCTTCTCTTTGGTAGTATATTATAAGTTGATAAGCATCAGCAGTTGACATTTATCAAGCAGAGATGCAGGTTAGCCACTGTTTGGCAATACTTTTCTATGCTTGAATTTGTTCAGAATACACATCTCTTCAATCTTCAGTTTATCTATTGCAAAGCCACTTTTTGACAGTGGAATCCCATCTTCCCTGGGCAATGGCAGAAGGGATTTAATAAATAAGGTAATTGTGACAATCACATAATTCCCTCCAGCCTCATATTTCAAAGATCTAAGCCTGATGCAAGCAACAGAGTTCTCCATGGACTGACCCTGCAATAACAGTCACATCGCACCTTTAATTCCAGCTACATCACATCCAGTGATTCAGTTTCAGTTTATGTTAATACTCCAGGCCATGAAGTAGTGTGTCCAGGGAAGAGCTGCATGACTTGTTCATCTCCTCTAAATCCAAGGGAAGAGCACATTAAAACTCAGGCAGAAAAACAGGCAGGAAGCTGAGAGTAGTTCACATCGCCCAGGGTTAAAACAGCCCAGAATGATTAACTATGTCCTCAGACAGAAAAAGCATAAGATAAGAAATATTTTGATAAAGCACATCTTCTTCACCGGATCTTAAGATAATAACACCATGAGTATAAGTTAATAATACAAATCAGTAGTCCTTACTTTTTAAATGTTGTAGAACCAGTAGCTGAAACATTGGTTTCTCTTAAGGTAATAAAATGGGTGTAAAGTATGACACACATGAAAAAGAGTAGAGCACAAAAGGCTGGACACTGAGTTCTGTATAACTTATCAGCAGGGTGTTGGGGCCTTTTTTCTTTCATTTGTTCCAGAGCTGTATTTCTGATCAGTTGTGATGACTATAATACAGAACTACCTTATGAGGAACAGCTGAGGTCACTTGGTTTGTTCAGCCTGAAGAGACTGAGGGGAGACCTTGTGCTATTCAATGTTGTCATGAGGGGAGGCAGAGGGGCAGACACTGATCTCTTCACTCTCAACCAGCAACAGGACTCAGCTGAGTCAGGGTAGGTTTAGGGTGAATACCAGGAAAAAGTTCTTCATCCAGAGGGTGCTTGGGCACTGGAACAGGCTCCCCAGAAATGTGGTCACAGCACCAAAAAGCATTTGGACAACATTCTCAGGCACATGATCAGATCTTTGAGATGTCCTGTGCAGGGCCAGGAGTTGGACTTGATGATCCTTGTGGGTCCTGTTCAACTCAGGATATGCTATGCTGTGCTATGATTCTATACTGTAATGCTGATGGGTCCCTTCCAACTCAGCATATTTTATTCTATAAATTTGGTGAGGAGTTAATTTCATCATATAGAAATCTGTGCAGGAGGTATAATTGCTCAGTTTATCCTGATGATTCAAATAACCCACAGAGAAGCTGTAATTTTGTAAGTGATTTAATAAGTTTTTATGATAGAAAAGGTATTAACAAAAGAAAAATTAACAGAAAATATCAGGAAAAAACTTCCAGATGGCAAGATGTATTAGTTGGTGAATGCCTTCCCAAGGGATGAGATGGAAGTTGCATTGTCTGGAACTTTAAAGATAGACTCTGACAAATATAAGCAAATCTACAATAAGCAATGATCTTGCAACAACAACAAGAACTGTTCAGTCTCTTCTCTCTCTTCTTCTTCTTGTTCTTATTTACAGTTGTCATCCCCTTGTTCAAGGACTGTCCTCCCTGTGCGTACTCAAGCAGCTCCAAAAATCAAGAACAGTGGCACTCACCTTCATCACCAGATTAGGCACTTCCAGTGTTAAACCCACCACTGGCAACAGCTTAGGTGGCAAAATACTACAGCTGGAACTGAATCCATCATAGCCACTACACTTCAGCAAAGAAGGTATCTAGAATAATCGTTCTCTTTAGCCTTAAATTATGTGGAAAAAAACACAAGGGCCTTATACAAGCTTTTTAATACAAGTAAATGAACCCTTGAAAACAGCTGTCAATGAGGGTGAGATGAGGAAAAAACAGCAAAAACACAGACGTATTGTGTGTCCTATAAGGAAAAAGGTGGTGCAAAAATATGAAACAGCATATTTGCTTGTTTTTCATGAGTACAAAAGCATCTTGGTTCTCAAATACGGAGAAAAATTACAAGAAAAGAGAATGTGTAAGATTATCAAACATCTTGGTGATACTAGAAAGCAGAACAAGGTTTAGGGTGGCACAAAGAGTTAATATTAATTGTTTCATTTGCAACTGACCTAAAACATGATATGTTAGATGACGATTTATTCAATTTTTTAAGAATACAGATGATACAAAAATCAAGCTCAATTTTTAAAATTACACCTTATTGCAAGGAAAAAAGTAAGATCATACACTTATTGAGCGATTCCTATTCAGACAAAAGAATTTTCTATACTTTTGATGTCGTAGGACCTATGAATGAATAGAGTTCCAAGGTATTTTAATATTACCTAACTTAATTTTCAAAAAGAATAGAGAAATCCAGAAGCTTGACTTTCAAATACTCCTTAATTCATCCAAACAAAGAGTTTGTGGTGGTACAGATGCTTTCCTACAGGAGTGCCATCACTTGGATCCCTTGCATGGATTTTGTTGTCAGTCTGAACAAAATTATGGAATAACTACTTAATGAGCTGGCTGATCATCCATTTCGTGAATTGTAATTCTTGCTGGATGAATTGGCAATGGAAAACTGAGCTAGATGGTCACTCTAATGCAAGAGGAGAAAATTGGCCTTCACACAACCTGCTTGGCTTCCAAACTAGGCTGCCTAAGCACTCCCAGAGCACCTAGGCAGTACACTTGATGAAAATTAGGCTGTTGCTTAAACATAAATGTTTAAGAAAATCAAACCAGAAATATTTTTCTATGAACCATTTAAAATTTAAAAATGGAAAACAGGCCTATGTCCACCACTTTTAAATGCCAATTTCCCGAACTCCTATATCCCACATTATGTCACTGAGGTAACTGAGCTTGATCCTCTCCTGTACCTGAGAGAGAGGAAGAGCTGTGTTAGCTGGCTCTTGTTTGCTGGATTTTTGAGCCAAGCACACCACAGCCACATTTAGAGCCATGTTCAGTAAGCTTCAGCTTCTCTTGATGGCCTGCAGCCTTTAATAGAAATGCGGGGCTGCTTGGGCACCTCTTTTGAGTTTGCCCTTGTGTAGAAACACCTCTCTAAGGAAGACCTCTCTCCTGGCCGGCTGTGACTTCTTTGTACGTGACATTAGATGTTTCAGCCTACTCTGCTCCAAGCCCTGTTCTGCTGCATGTTGTGCATTGCATTTGTCAGGCTGCATTTGAGCCCAGATGAAACACTTCACTTTGTTCTGCATCTGCACCCAACCCACCAGGTATGTGTTAGGGGAGGAACATCTTCAACAGCACACACTGGTTACCAGGTCAAGCATATGGGATTTAAACCACAGAATCATTTATGGGACAAGCTGAGGGTACTTCAGAAACCTCCTGCCTCCTTGCAGACTGCACCAAATGGGGCAGGCTGCAGCTTTGAAGGGGCAGTTCCAGAGTTAAGACACTGGGTGACTTGGTGAAAGCAAGTCCTTTTTTAAAGACCGTTCATTGAAGGAAGCCAGCCTGCCTCTTCTTCCAGCAGAAACCAAATGTGCTGGCCAGCAATGTATGCATAAAGCTTATCATCCTGCTCAGGGTGTTCCCATAGGATTCTTGATTGGGATTTGGGACAGAAGAGAAAATTTATTATTCTAGAGAATTGTTGCAGTCTGCATATGGGAACGAGTCTGGTGGAACTGAATTTTCATTTTTTTCTTACCGTTCATGCATGGACAATTTGGAGGAACAGATTGTTATTTACATCTGCTGAAGTTCTACAAAGACAGACAATTTTGCAGGGCCACATTCTGTTCATACCCCACATAGCAATGAGCAGCTAAAGCTGAACATTAAATGTCATAACCTCTGTGGAAACCTCAGTGGAGTAAAAAATCGATATGCCTCAGTGCTCACCAGAAAAATTATCATGCAAAGGGAGTACCCTGTGTGTTTTCTTGAATAACACTGAACAATTAAAAAATGCTGGAGGGTGAGTAAGGGTGATCTAGCTGAAATCTTTGTACACAGAAGATGGCGAATTACACCACATTTCCTCATCTGTCTGACCCCTCCTCACTGCTTTATGTAGCAAAGAAGAAACGTGTTACCCTATGTGTGTGAATTTACAGGCCACATCAGCTGAAGTACAGAGCAGGCAGTTTCACAAGGATTCAAGCTGTTAATGGCTAAAATTCTGGCAAACATTAAAGCTGCCTTAGGACTAAGCTTGTTCTTGCTGAAGTTAACATAGCCAGTTCTCACCCTTCCTGCCAGGGTCGGCAGGAAGGGCAGCTGGGATAAGTATCATGTGGAAGTCTGGTTGGGAGCCGGGACACCTGTGGAGCCTGTTTGGCTCTGGCCTCTGTGTATGTAAGGAAAGGCAAGCTGGAAGGGTCTGTATTTTATGGATACTCTCACTCACCTCTCCCACAGTCACAAGGTGAGCAGTGCTTTTAGGCTTGTGCCACTAAAAGCGGAGTTTTTCAAAGTCTTCCTCTGACAGAAAAAAATATCTGTAACTCACCTACTATTAAATAGTGTCTGAGTCTGCAGCTTCTCTGCTTTTCCATCTATAAATAACCTTGTATATAACTGTCACTGTCAATAGGTTTCCATTTGGGAGGCTACTTTTGATCAAAGTGCTCACAAGAAACTCTTCCATTGAAAAGAGTGCAGTATTTATTAACCAAAAAGCACACAGCCATTAGAAAAAGACTTAAAACTTTACATGAACATTTAAAACACTTCACATACCCATAACCTTCCATATATTTATTAATATTTTTTTACCCATCCCCTAAAAAATGCCAGGCTTGGTAGGACTTATTTCATTTCTAGAAATTATGTCTCCTCCAGCTGATATCATTTTGCTTTCGCCTTTAAAATTAATTTCTTCTTCACCATACCTAGGTATTATTTCTTTTGTGTTCCTACTCAAATTCCCTGGAGGCTGTGAGCCTCCAGGTGAACCTTACCAAACTGGTTTGCTCTTCTCTCTGAAGGGGAGATGGAGGCTGTTTTTAAGAGGTTTTCTAGAATTTTCTGCCTGGAAAGCAATAACTTCAAGTTTGCAGTGTTCTCTAAATAGATATGCAGCATTCATGGATACATATGTGGATGTAGCTGGGCATACACAAGACAGGCGGTATCCTAAGACAGAAGACTGTCAGGAATAGGAAAGTGTACGCCCCAGCTGGCAACAAAACACCACACAGCCACTCACTCATTTCGCCTTGGACTGGGGAGAGAATTGGAAGGGTAATAGTGAGAAAAGTCACGGCCTGAGATAAAGACAGTCTAATAGGTAAAGCAAAAACTGCACACTCAAGCAAACAAAACAAGGAATTCATTCTCTACTTCCCACGGGCAGGCAGGTGTTCAGGCGTCTCCAGGGAATCCAGGCTTTGGGAAATGGTTACTTGGGAAGAAAATTGCCATTACTCTGAATGTCCCTGCCTTCCTCCTTCTTCCCACAGCTTTATATACTGTGCATGACATCATATTGTATGTGATATCCCTTGGGTCAGTTGGGGTCAGCTGTCCTGGCTGTGTCCCCTCCCAACTTCTCGTGTATTGCCAGCCCATTCACTGGTGAGATGGGGTGAGAAGCAGAAAAGGCCTTGACTCTGTGTAAACAGTGCACAGCAATAACCAAAACATCCCTGTGTTATCAACACTGTCTTCAGCATAAATTCAAACCACAGCCCCTTACCAGCTACTAGGATGAAATTTAACTCCACCGTAGCCAAAACCATCACAAAAAGGACTGCACTGCTCACACTAGATGTCTATGACTTGATGGTTTATGACAAGGGAGCAGAAAAACAGAACAGCTGCAGATATTTTCAGGAGAGAAGCTGTGTGTTTGGGATGGCAAACTCTCCTGAGACTGAGGGTATACGTCCTCTCCAGAAGTACCAGTTGCTGCCTTCGCTCCTCTCACACCTTTGAAAAGGGAGATTCAGCCACTCACCCATCCCACACCATGAGCAGTTCAGATATGGCCAGCCCCCATCTCCTTATCCTTAGGGTAGGAAAATTCAGTTCTGTGTCTCTTGAGTAATGAACACACACACTCCACAGTGACTGGCACTGGTCAGGCCTGCAGCAATAGAAACTTTGTAAATGACTCTTCCAGATAAGCACAGAGGATTTTCCCTGCACTGGTTAGTCCTCAAGATATATCATTTGTTCCCAGATAACCTGTTATTTTTCACTGAGAACTATTTTGATTCTGAGCATACACTAATCTCGTAAGAGGAATCCTTAGCAAACAGAGCAACTCCTTTGGTTTGTTTGGTTTTTAAGTAATGAAGGAAAACTCACTTTTGCCAGACCTGCAGCCAAATGCGTAGACAAGAGCATGCATTTCAAAACCCCACTAACATGTAAGGGAATCACAGCTTATGTTTGAGTCTGCATATTTGAAGAGAACTTATAAACTCACTTAACTCACAAATTTTTGAGAGAAGCCTTGTGAAGGGCATATGGAATAGAAACACTGGCCTGATGGTGCTCAATAATCACTGGCATCAGGCCTAACTCATTATTTTATGAAGGATCTGGCAGTCAATCAATGGGAAATTATCTGTGCTGTATTGACATAAATCATAATTGGTTTCCCTTGAATGCCATGCCAAATCCTTAACAGAATGAGTTACTGTATGCTTTATACAAGTTTTCTTTCTTTATCAGTTCAGTTTAAGTCCATCTTTGAATGCAGATGAACAGTGAAAACCCCAGCAGAGCAATCCCTCGGGAACACAAGAACTGCCATACCTAACCCAGCATCCTGCGTCTTACAAGAGATAGATAGTATCTGGTGTCTCAGAAGCCAGGGAAGTGAGAAAGAAAACGCATCTGTTCAACCATGCATTGGGATTACAGGAAGCAGGATTTTAAGAGACTTTTGTGTTTCTTCTCTAAATGGGAAATGTGGCTGCATTTCTTTTTTCCCTTTCTGCAACTTATACATAGCGTTTGCATATATGTGCCTATCAATATAGCATCACATTCACAGCCTCAAATTTTGCTCAGAAACTGATTTCTTGCTGAGCATGACCTTCTTTTTAGAACCTGAAGGAACAGCATGGCAAAGCAGCACTTTTATTTGTCCTCTGGTTCTCAACTGACAGTTTCTTCTCTGAGTACAAGAGTTACTAAAGGTCATGGTTTAACCTGGCCTTCCAGTGCTGCTTGTCACACTCTGCCCAGCTGATCAAGCTTCTGAAGAAACCTAGCACAAAATAAAGGAAGCTTTGCCTTGAAGACTTGCCACCTTGCTCGCAGTCATCTTAGCAGTGGAGTTTCCTCCAAGAGCACTGCTAACACAAGGACTGCCAAACTCTCTTTGAAGTCTGTGGTATCTCTGATGATCAGTACCAAATGAGGCTAACACCAGCCTCTCTTTCTCTCCAGATTTTTTTTTCTCCAATTAAAAAAGACTGGAGAAGCAGCGTTGAGGGTTACTCTCCAAAGGCCTGCCAACTCCCTGTTCTGGGACAGAAAGAACGAGAAAATGAAAGAAAAAGAAGGAAAAAGCTATCGGAAAGGAAAAAGATGGGTATGGCAGGGTTTCACATTCACAGCTTTCTGGTGAATGGGAATGTTTTCCATCACTCTACAGGAAATGAACCAAACTCCAACATGCCAACTGGCTCTGCCTTCCTTTCTAAAGCAAGTCCCGGGGCCTGGAGCAGACTTTGCCTTGCAGAGCCACTGCTGAAAGGGTCAACTGAGCTGCTGCGGCCACATTAAAGGAAGAGCAGCTTCAGGGAGTTCATGGCAAGTGAGAGCAAACATAGGCTAATGCAACGCTATCTCTCCTCCTGATTGCTTTTTTCCCCCCTGGCTTTTGTTCCTGTATTTATTATACATATTTTCCAATCATACGCCAAGAACTATTCTACTTTTGAATTCTTGATGAATTAATAACTCCTAAACCAGACAAACTGGCATTTAGAAACTTCTTGTCTTTTTTTTTTCTATTTTTTTTTACTTTTCTTTCTTTTTTTTTTTTTCAACAAGCTGTTCTAAGTTGAAAAACACATTCCAGGATGTACTTCCACCAGCCAAAATAAGCATACTTTGTATCTGTTCAGGCACGAGGCATACATCTTAGATGCACTTGTATTAACTCACTAACCAACACAGACCCAGGACTTAAAATGGCCTGTAATTTCTTGGCACTTGAACTGTGTACTTACAGCAATATCACAGGCTGACAGTTTGTTGATTAAAAGCAAGCCAAGTAAAGCACATGCAGATGTCAGTGCTTGATTTAAATGATTATTCACATACTCTCCTAGGTTAGATGGACAAAACCCCACATTTCATTCTGCAGCATAACAATGTAATACATAATCTGGAGTAACAACAGGACTTTTTTTTCCCCTCTTTAGTGAAATTGCTCTTACTATGGGTCTGTATACTACCTACATCAAGTTTTAAGTGATCTTTTGAATATCTTTCCCCAGTATTGTATTCCCTGGAGCTATTCTCAGCTTTAGAAAGAGCTGTTTGTTTTAAAAGAAAACAAACAAATAAACAGAATTATTTTTCTTTTGTAATAAGTTAAAAAGTTAAATAGACTATTTTTTCTTTTGTAGAACACCAGAAAATCTTCAGGCCATATAAATGCATCCTTTGTAATAATAGGAAACAGTGGCCTTGAAGAAATTAGCAAGCCTTCTGATCCAACAGCATTTCATACAATAAAACTAGAAATTTGAAAATATATTAATCATGTCAATGTATGATAAGAATCACTTACGCTGGAATCAGATAACAAGATAAAAGATAATAGAAAAAGATAAAGAAATACAGAAAAATATTGTATTTCATCCTAAAAAATGCAGAGACCTCTTCCCCATGACTCTACGTGAACCCAAACTGCAGAAAAAACCCAAAACATTTAACTGTCTTAGGCAGGTATGAAATTATGTCAGCATAGGAGATATCAAAATTGTCTCAGAAAAATTTCCAGGCACAAGGTGGGAGTGCGAAGAGCTATGAAGAGAAGAAAATGGATAAAGATAATAAAATTGTGATGCATTATAGCAAAGTAAGCCTAGGGGAAAAAGCTCTGTGAGCAGGTGAGTGAGTGATCTGTTGTGATGATATATACTTTGAAAAACAGTTATTAGTAGTTATCTCTCTCTTCCAGATATGCAATCAGACCAGGTCTTCATTCCAAGATACTAAAACATTCCCAGGAAATATCTGAAATAATAACAATACAAGAGGAACTGTAAGCAGCAGTAGGAAGTGATAGAATACAAAAACATACTTTCAACACCGTTGCCAAAAACTCCATTTTATATCAAAAGGTTAATAACATTTTCTTTGTTTTTTAATAGCTACGTAGAGACATCCTCAGAATAATTTCATGCACAGCTAACTTAGTCAAGAGGGTCTCAGAAGGATGTCTGAGAAGAAAAGGGATCTGTCTCACTCCGAAGAAAAACAGCATCTTGGGACAAAAGCTTGATAGCTGGGAACAAATGAGAGAAGTAAGTGTAAGCAGTGCTGACTTGGATGAGGGACAAGAGTAACAGAACAGAGGAAAACAACATCGTAGGAAGAACAAAAAAGGCAGAGAACAGACTGCATTTCTGAACATCTCAGATGCCTGTGTATTAATACAAAAAGCATGAGGAGCTATCTGGCAGAGCTGGATGTCCTTAAACAAGAACAAAATTATGAGTCAACTAGAATAGGGACCTGGTGGGAATACTCACATGGCTGGAATATTTACCAGCTTATTCAGCCAAGGAAAGGCAGGGAAGAGGTGCTGCTGAGTGGTAGAATGTAAAAAGATCTATAGAGAAGCATCTCGATAATAATGAGGAAAAAGAGCAAAGGTGTTATGCTGGCAAATATCAGCCATCAAACCAGGGAGATCAATTTCTGTGAGAAATTAGCAGAAAGTCCCCAAGGTACAGGGCTCTGCAGTGAGAAGAAGCTCGAAAGCTCCAAGCATCTCTTGGGAAAGAGGAGAGCAGGCTCTCCAGAAACTTCTCGAAGAGGAAGTTTGATGATTTTTTGATGCAGAAAATTGTGCAAGCAACCAGAAGGGAAGTAGGTCTGATAGTCAGCCTAGCCTGTAGGGAACAGTTATTTGAAAATGTCAGAGTGGAAAGTAAGAATAGGAGGGAGCTGAGGAAATGAGAGTTAAAGAGTTTCCACGAGTGAAAAAAAGCAAAGACAAGATATTGGACTGCAAAGAGGAACTTGAAGACCTAATAAATAAGATCCCATGGGAAACAGGGAAAAGGAGTTCAGAAATGTTGACCCCTAAGGAGATAATAAAAGCAAAATTGTGGAATATTCTAGTCTATCGGGGAGGAAATGGGTAGGAAATGTACCAGAAATGCAGTTTGATAAACCATGAGGATCTCTCAGAGAGGAAAGATGTATACCATAAGTGGAAATAAAGTTTCACTACTCAGAATTACTACAATCAGAAAGATCATTGTGTGAAATGAGACATGACTCAAAACAAGTCATAGGGATGACAAAAAAATCCAGTTTCATTAGCAGGTTAAAGAGAGAGAGAGAGGGGGAGAAAGTTTGAAAAAAAGGATAGAAGAAGCTAAATGGATTAAATGCTTGGTATATTCCTGTGATTCAGTCTTCATTAAAGTCTACATGATAAGAAAAGCTATCACACATGAGGAAAAAGAATCTGGGTCACTTAAGGGAGAGACAAGCTACTGAGCACTTTAGTTTGGGGTCTGTTTTTCTATTTTTTCCAAATTGCTTGGCCTAGTAGATTCACCTTACCTGCTTAAATTTGGTGAGTCAGTGTCAGAATCATTAGTGATTGCCTTCATGAAAGTTTGGTCTGGAAAACTGAAAAAGATCAAACAAGCCACCTATTTCAAAAGCTGTGGAAAATAAGAGAATGGGGATTTCAGTTAACATCAGTTCCCAGGAAATGCCAGAAAATTAGACAAACAATTTGTAAAAACTAAGACTCCAAAGAAGCAAGTAAGAGGCCAGGTTGGTCTGTCAAGCACAAATCAATCCGAACCTGTACAATTTCCCTCTTTGACAAGGAACAGGCTTTGTGGACAGAGGAAAACATGCCAAATGTCTTCATTTCTGTAAGGTTCTTGACATTGTCTCAAGTAACACAACAAAGGAACTAGAGAAACCTGGTCCAGGTGAAACTACTAAAATGTGGGGAGGAAAGCTGCTCAGATATGCAGAGGAAGGTTCATAGTCAAAAAGGAAGTCAGTGTCAAGCAGCATTTCACCACAGATGTATCCTGAGCTCACACTACTCTTTATTAATGGTCTGGAAACAGTGCAGGAGGTATGGTTACTACATTTTCATATGACACAGTAAAATAGAAAATGGAGTAAGAATTCAAAATGATCTTAGCAAACTGAAAAACTATTCTGTAGAAATATTCACTTGGCATCAAATCTGCAGGAAAGGAACTCTGAGACCAATAGACAATCAAAGGTTGAACATGAGTTACCAATCTCATATTGTTGCAAAAAGTGTAAACATTGGGCTGGCACATGTAAACAGAAATATTTTGTATGAGACACATAGAAAGTTTCTTCCACACAATTTTCTAAAGTTCTTTGTCCAAAGAAGGTATTCTTTAAGTAATCTTGGTTCAGTGCCATAAAAGCGTATCGAAATCCTCTTTACAAAGAATGATAGATCAAATGAATTATTCCTATACTGAATACTAATGTGAATTTACACTGGCAAGAATACAGAGATGCTATCAAAGTCTGTGACATGAACACTGTCTATCTCTGTCATGGACAGATTTGGCATTGGGAAGGATACGCAAAACTCAGACATCAATTGATCACCAGGAGAAGGCAGCAAGATTAAAATCAATTAAGAGTAACACAAAGGCAAGTCCTCTCTATCGTCTTCTTCCATCCCCTCATTTTGTTACCGCTGCCTTTTACAGAGCCAATGACAACAAACGTATTGTGGCTTATATCTATGTTTATAGTCACATTCTGATCACCATGCACTGTCACATTTTAAACCAGAGCAGAACACAATTTCTTGGCTTCCTTTTTTGAAGATGAAAGCAAGAAGTATTTTGTAGGAATGTAGAGAAAATCCCTTATCACTGTATTATTAACTGAAAGCCAGTATTTTTTTGTCTCTAGCCAGGCTGAGATGGCCTTCAGGTCACCCAGCTGCCAACCTGTAACAATGAGAAATAAATCACCCAGCTGCTTCGTTATGGTTTTCCCAGCGATGTTAGAATCTGCTCTGCTGGATTTCAAAAACAGAAACAACCATAAAGGTCCCTAGAAAAACCCCACAAGCTTGGATGGGTTTTCTGAAGGCTTCACATTCTTTGTTGGCATAAGAGACCTTGTTCAAACCTCCAGCTCTGGCAAACACCTAATAGCCCCATGGGTCACACAAAGATGATTGGAACATCTCCAGTGTATCGGGTGTTTCTGCATTAATGGAGGCTCAGCTCCTCAATACAAATGTTAAAATAATGAGACACAATAAAACAAATACTCATAAAGACAATTACAGGTTTGGCTTCTTTAAAAGACACTGATCCCAAGGAAGAGAGAATAGAGGTGCCTTTGAGACAACGCCTGTATACAGCCACCTCAAATTAAGGAAGACCATAAGGCTAAGAATGGTTGACAGTAGGCTACCATCACTAATCACATGCAGTAGGCATGGTAACACTTTCTTATCTTCTTTCCTTTGGAACTGCATCATTCCCAATAATATGTAGTGTGGCAATTCTGGGTTACTCATAAGAACATGGGAATAGTTACATAATTTTTAAAAGCTTTTGCTGACTTGTGTTAAATAAACTTACCTATAGTTCTGCATAAAAGCAGTAAGAAAAAATGTGTTATTTTTTAAGTTACTGACTGCACAGTGTTATATACAATATAGAGCTCCCTAACATTTTTAAACACTTAGAGAAAACATAATTTGGCAGAAATATGTTGTAAACAATGTCTACCCATACACTCAATTAATAACTCATAATAAATATGGCATAGGTAATTTTAAAAGGCCTTTTGAAACATAACATTATTCTGCTGCAAGTAATGAAATACTGGTTCGCAATATTTTAAATGCGTGTGACAGATGGGCTGAATTCAAATCCTTGAAATCAGTTTGCCTCAACTTAATTTTATGTTGAAATATTTTCTGAAGAAGATAAATCTACCTTGTAACCCCTGTATTTTACTCATTTGAATTGTTCTCATTTTTAATGTTGCTTGTATACTCAACAAAACTCCCTCTTTAACATGTCGTCTGATCTGTGACAAATGGAGGCCTTCATCAACACCTTGAAGCAGGTAAGACTACTATAGGGCCACTGGAAATAAAATAAATAACATCCCAGTCGTCTCACAAACTAAAATAAGCTGTTATCCAAACCATCTCAGATTATCTGGATCTGCTAAACTAAATTTGTGAGTCTAGATATCAGATACATTGGAATAATTTCAACAGTTTCTACTTCTCCCTCCTTCCCTTCCTATTTCTTTAGCTCTTCCCTGTTTCTCACTCTTACTGACATTCTTAATGACATTCCTATGGCTGTTCCTATGGCCAGACTGAGTTAAACCTTTATGGGTGTTTTAAGCATCCTCTCCCATAACACAGAACATTTTGATATCCTTTAACAATCTGAAATCTGTATTTTTCGACTTGGATAATGCTGAGATTTGTGGTAAGGACAATATATCTCTTGAACTTTTAAAATTACTGCCATATTCCCAGCTTCAAGACCCAGTTTAATGGGTCCTTTTAGGCTTATCTTATAGCACCCCATAGAGTTTTAGGCAGCTACCAATCAGATCAGCCATAATCGCTTTCTTAGAAATTTTGCATTAAATATGTCACAATTATAAGGTCCAAGAAAGTGAAGCAATGGACTATAAGTTATCATTAAAGTAATGAGATTTTTCAGCCAAATATATTTAGCTATTTATGTAGAATGCTATTGGAAAGGATTTGACTAATAGAGGAGTAGTGCTTTGGAGGATATATCCTATATCCAGGATGGATATAGGGTAGCTGAAAGCCAATAGGCAGCTGTTGGAAAGGTACAAAGAGGCTGAAGTAACCTGGGAGAGAGGGAATGGGAGGTAGGACAGCTGTGGAAGGCAACAGCAGCTAAAGCCCCTGAAGGTGTGGAGGGCCCAGATCTTGAAGTTAAGTACCTGAGAAGGTAGCCAGAAGGTGGAGTGGTGTGATGTGACCTCTAAGTTCAAGAAAAGCTTATTCCTTCAGAAATGTCCAGCAAAGCAACTTCTCATGAGATTTGTCACATGTTAGTAACATGCCATGTGTGCTCTCCAAATACAGCTAAAAATGTACTAGAGACCATGGGCTTCCTCGAGTACCAAGCCCGTTACTGGTATAAACTTTAATAAATGTTACTAGTAACTTCATTATGGACACAACAGCTTACATCATTCACACAGTAGAACATATGAAAATTTTTAAAAATTATCTTTAATGCTCCGGAAACACATCCAGGTGGAACTCTCATGGTATCTCCTAGCCAGGACAAGGAGGAAATTGCCACTATTAAGCAGCCAATTAATGTCTAATTCCAGATAGAGCCATCAGTCCTCAGGATGTGTGCATAAACCTCATGTAAGACTGTCCAAAAAAGGGTGTCACTGCAAACTCCAGCTGTCTGAGGATGTTGCCTGGGGCTGGGATTGCTGCTGTGGGCAGTGGAGACCAGGACTGACATCTGGCAGCCAGGATATGCTTTGACCAGATTAACTACACAGCACAATAAGGTACCTGTTGGCTGAGTTTAAGCCAATCTGCATTTTTCTCCTTTTTTATTTGGTTCCAGTCTTTCTTATCCTTATATATTTTAGAGAGATCCTTAAAGATTTTAATACTCTGATTTAAGTTTGGCTGGCACTTGTGGAAAAGGATGAACCAGAATAAAACTGTTCCACTGAGCAAGTGTTCAGGCTGCAGGGGGGCAGTAAAGCAATTAAAGCTGCATGTGTGGGCAGCCCTGAGGGACCCTAGAAGTGCCAGAGAAATAAGGGGACAGAACAAGAAAAAGCAGCATCTGGGGACGGTTTCATAGCAGCAAAGCAGCTCTGCACAGGCTGCCAGAGCCCTGCCTGTAGCCAGCCACCAAACCATTCCTCCCACAAGGAGCAGCAGACTGAGAGCATTGCTGCTGTAGAGACTCACTCACTGAGAAGGTGCTTGCAAAACTGTGTTTCACACAGATGGGCATGCTTAGAATCCAAGATTTGAGGGACAGAGAGCTCACAGCAGCAATGCAGGAGTCAGTTCCAGCTGACTTCTGGCAGAGGGAAAGGAGATCCTGTCACAGGATCTCAAGCTGGCCTGGCTCTGTTTGGGGACCAGCAGAGGGGAGGGAGGTAGGGAAGAAGTGAGAGACTACATGGTCCCTTAAGGGAGGAAAGTGCAAGCATTTTGGGTGAAAGATCAGGAACTCTGTTTATCCTGAAAGCTGTGAAACTGAGTTTGCTAACATGATATGCTGGGACAGAAAAATGTAAATAGTTTACTTAGAATCTTTCCTACAGTTGATAGCATTATAGACTACTACGTAAACCTTATGAAAGCCCAAGGTGGACTGAGTTTTCATTAACAGACGAATGGTCCACACAAGGTGTTTGTGCCAATAATTCTGATGACTGCATAGGTAGAGACATAAACAACTTTATGCTTTTGCACCTATCACAGAGACATGCATTTTCAATAGTTCACGAGGACCTTCAAATATATGAGCTATGAATAAATTTATGTCAACCAGCATATGCACAGAATAAAAATTTATGTCTCTTTACAGTGCATATATTTTTTCCTACCTCCCAATTTCAATTGATATGGAATTGAGCATCACTAGCCTTGGCTAGATTTCTCTTTCTACAGTCAAGATAAAATATTTCCAGTATTATCATTTCGCCTATCTTCTGCCTCCTCCATTGCACAGTTGATACCTGGTCCAGGATTTATCATTCAAAAGCCCAAACATTTGTGCTAAGGGCCACCACTGCTACTCCAGGATGAGTTTATAGTATGAATCAAAGGTTGCTTCATACTCATGTAAGTTGGCAAGTGTGAACTTGCTCCTTGGAGCAAGCCAGCAATGTCTAAATGAACTAGAGTCGAGAGCACCCCTATACAGCCTCTATCTAAAAAGTCTTTGACTGCCTTCCATGCTGGAGAGCTGGTAAGATCAGAGAACATAACTAAATAAAAATTTTTACTTTTCCCCTTTTTACTGTAAAAATCCATCCCCTGCTCCCAGAAAATACAGCCTTGAGCCCATCAGAGCACAACCTGCATTGTCTGCAAGCAAACACAAAAAGTGATGCTGTTTTATGCAAAAGCCATCTTGTAAACATTCCATACTACCTAGTAAATTTTTCTGCATTTTATGGCATTTTTTTATGGGCAGGGACCTCTAACCTATCTTAGAGCACCCAAAGCTGAATAAAATGTATCTTACCTAGACATTTTTAAAAGTTATTAAGTACCTACACATTTTTCCTGGCTTCCCAAGTGGAACAAAGTCATTTGGTGGAGTTGCTGGTCCAGCCAGTGGCAAAAGAAAATGTCACAGCATCTTGCTTGTTCCTGCCTCACTAGTAGCAAATAAAACCTGTTTTAACATCCAGTGTTTGTTTAAGCACAGAAGCTTTGACAAAATTACTTCTCACTCATGGAAGAGCCTCCCAGGAAATCTGTCCAACACTTTTAGGGGAGGCACTGTCTGACTACTCAGGACCCCAGTTTCATTTTGGAGCTCTGCAGCAGGCTGGGATGATGGGAGCTGGTCATATGGTGAAGACACCAACAGCTGCCCACTGACTTCACCCATTTATGGCTTCCTAAATACAGGCTCAATCAGCACTTACATGGACTTCTTTTGGCCTCATGTTCTGTTATGTTTCAGGTCGCCATCAGCACCTTTCCCCATGTCCACCTTCTCCACCTGTTGCCTGTTCTTAAGTTTGGGCTGGAGTACTGGGACCATCTCCTGTAGTACCTGGGCATCCCAGCAAACACAGTGGAGTACTGGCCCTGTTTGAAGAATCAAACCCAAATGTTGCTGATTTTATTTTTTTTTCTTTCAATTTTTATTTCTCTTCTACTCCATCCTTTCTTTGCCATTGTGTCATGTTTGGGTTTTTTTCCCTTGTGTCACCTCTGCTGTGTCTGGAAGTATGTTAAGAGCCTGGAGCAGAGCTAGAAATGTAAGAGCTGACTTAGCTATTTGGGGTTCTGGCCATGAGCAGCCAGGAACTGCTGACAACACATCCACAGGCCAAGGGAATAAATTCTCTTTGGTTTCTCAGAGCATTGGTCCCTGCTGAAGGTTTTATAGAAAGTATAATGGATGGGAAAGGAAAAAACAAAACAGTTGTTCTCATCAGTCACTGATACATCAGGGCACTCCTCCTAAGATTTCTGCAACTAAACACATTAATTGTTGCTGTAGCTAGAGATAGTTGAAAATGGCTTAAGTCAAAGCAACAGATGAGGCTTTGTACAAGAATTAGAAACCAGTGCTCCAGAAGTTTCAAATTTGAGTGTGAATTTCTGCTGTTCCTGTATTTCAGGAGAATTATCTCTGATGTCAAGAGGCCCAGCTGTAGAGCCTAAGAATGAAAGGTGTTCTTCACACCACAGCCCCTCTGTCATTTTCCTGTGTTTAAGCACACAGCAGGCTGTGCCTCAGCAAGGGCTCTAATCCACGCTGAAAAGGAACCAGCAAGATGACTGATGCTCTGTTTCAGCACCACATTTTTCTATCTGTCTGCTTGTTTTGAACTCTTTCAGAGTAACAAGCAAGATTAATGCTAAGATTATTACTGCTAATAATCTATAAATATCGGTGAAGTGATAACATTTTCCACTTGGTGGCAGATATTCCTTTTAAAAAAAAGCACAAACCTCAAAGACACATTTAATGCAGTCTTTTACTGAGGAAAAGCTCTGTGGTGCCTGATGAGCACAGAACCTGTGGATGCAGGGTTGAGCTGCAGAGTTTTGGGGCAAGGACTTGCCCCAAGAGCCAGGTATGTGGCCAGCAGCCGTGCATGGACACATTTCCTCACGTGCTTCTGAACCCACCCATCCCCATGAGTGTCCTCTAGGGTAGACAGGAAGATTTTGGCTTTACCATTCCAGGAGTCCATGGTACTCCACAAAACCCACAGGCCTTGGAGAATGTCAGAGCATGCAGTTTTTGGGTGTGCCTGCAAAAGTTCAGCTTCCTGTAGGCTGTGTAACTGAGAGGAGATGCTTCCTCTGCTCCTGCTTTCTCCCAGCTACCTACAGGCAGGTTGGAGGCAATTTTTCCTCATTCCCTCATGGAGTGCTGCAGAGCACCCAATAAGGGACATTAAATGCAAGGACGCTATTTCTAATTCAGGGCATCTGGAACAGAAGCTGCTGGGAGCTGGACAGAGCTCTAGGGAGGTATTGCACAGCCCTTGCTTCATGTTCTCTCCAGGGCATCCACTGTTATTCCTCTAGGAAACTGGGCACTAGACTAGCTAAACTGTTACCCTGCCCCAGGACAACCAACCTTTTTCCTTTTTCTTCTAAGATCCCACCACAGTGGGAATGCAGAGGACAAATTTTACCCTGATAGCTAACAATGAACATCTCAGAATCATGTGAATCCCACCTACCTGCAGGTAGGACTGTTGCACATTCAATCAGGTTGCTGACTAGAAACAAGGTCATTATACTAGCTGGCAAGCTATTAATCAATTAAGTTCATGAATGTCAATGCATTTTTGCATGAAAACTTTTCTTATAAAACACCACAAAATATTTAGAGTCTTACTCTTCCTTCAATATTCAGTATGTTCCTTAAAATACAGCCTTTTTTTTTCTGATGAAAGGTAATGCTTGTCCTCAAAACAAGGCCACTGCCAACTCAGTGTTCTGAGAATACTTCTTGAAGTAATACTTTGTCAGCTGGGGAGAAAAAAGCAAATATTGCAATGATACCTTCTCTCTTGAGCAGAAGGGTGTGGTGGAAAACAGCTCTGTCGCATAGTGCTGTGGACAGTCATGTCCTTTCTGCAGCAAGACCCCTCAGTTTCTAGGTAATGCTTTCACCTCTAACATAGCTGCATATTCTTTCAACAAAGAAAAGATATCCTGAGGCCATGACATGTACTTCTGTAGCTGAGATTTATTTTGAACTGTGTTGAACAAGAACACATAGCAATGCATCCTCTCTTAACACAAAGCAACACTCTCAAAGTTCTCTTCTCTCACCACCAAATAGGAAGCTGAGTGCTTCTGTCTAATTATTCTGACCTTTCCACTATCAGGATTTGACTAAGACTATTCAAGGAGCAGAGAAAGAGACTGTTTTTGCTTCAGTAATGTGTTGCTTGGTGGGATCATAGCCAGCTGACACTGTACTGTCTCTCTTCAGCATTCACTTCCTCTTGAGCTTCGTTTGATACCAAAAAAAATATCCACCGAAAACAAAACAGCAGGACAATATAAACCGTTCCCATCAATCCAGCATCTCTCCTGTATAAGTGTGGCTCTTTGCCATTGAATTTAAATGCCAATGAAAGCCATCCCAGAAAGTTTGTGGGCCACTGCTTAGTGATGCTAATGAAACCTCCCTCCCTCTCCATTACAGCCGTATCTGCTTCAAGAACTGATGGTGGAAAGGAAGGTGGCTTTCTCTCAGCTAGAGAGTCATATGTGACATACACAAGCGATAGGTCCAGTGGGGTCTATCGGGAGGACCAGGTGCCAGAAATGTCCTAGCTCTGCCTCAAAACCAAAATTACATTTATTTCCACTTTCCAGATAGCTGGCATTATGCTGCCTTTGTGCTAAGTCAACCGCATCACATCTCTCTACACAGAGAGTTTTGTGAGGGCTTGCAGTTACAGAGTCATATTTTCTATCTCATTACTTTGTCTCTTGGTCATCCTGACCTTCTCACAGGGCTTATTTTCCCCTTCCTGTTCACTTTTCCATGTCCCTCTCTCTGCTAGTTATGACAGTGACAAGGTACAAGACCAGCTATCTAAATTTCCTTTCCTTCTAACTAATTACTTTTGCACTCCCAGAGGAAAAATTTTAAATGTAGGTACCATACTAAGTGGACATGAAATTTCACTCAAAATTTTCCCCTCTCCATGCTTTTGGTATCTTGTATTGCTTGGGACTAGACTGGTGGTTATGATATGGAAAAACGAACTGTTACAAGTGAAAAATGACCAAGACCAGAAATGTGGAAAATGACAAGTAAGTAATTAGCACAGTTTAGCCCACTTATCTGAATTGGTTTTATTATTTATCTGCTGACATTTTTGTACAACATTGGAAAATTCCCTCTCCCAGCCAGGTGGACTAGTGAATACCCCTGCCATCTGCTTAAATGTCTAATTTGCAGTATGCCATCTATATGACCTTCAGTTTTCAAATCATTTTATAACCCATCAATCTGTGCATCTGGCACAATACCCTCTCTGTGTACCTGATAACTGGTTAGCACATTTTAACCTCTCTCATGGCAAAAAATTAATATTTTCTGTGTTCATCACAGCTTTGTTCCTTCAAATGCCTTTGCTATTGCATGAGGACAAAATAATGAATTTGTCAGGATCAGAGTCATTTTCATCTGACATTTTTCAAGAATCCATTTGCTCTCAGCACTCAGATTTTTTTATATATTTTGGCTGGTTTTACCTGTCCTGCAGACTCTGTGAAAAAATATCAACTCTGCATTTTTAAAAGGGAAAAACTGTGCAACTCATCACAGAAACTGAGACTACAAAGAGCATGTAAGACAAAATGCTGTGGACTGAGAGCGTTATTCATGCAGGTGCTCACCACGTGGTATTCTTCATAAAAATAGTCCGGTGCTGTCGTCACTAGAATTGTCCAGAAGAACTAACAAAGCCAAACAGCTTACTACATGCTCCAGATGGGGTTAAGTGAATGTCTGCCCCTTAAAGCATTTTCTGAAAAGTTTATATGTCATGTCCTTCAGCTGCCTGGCCATCAGTGATTTTTCAAATGCATTCACCGTTTCCTTCCTTGCTCCCAGCCAGTCAGATGCTGCTGATGCGGCAGTACCAGGAATGTGACTTATGTTAGAAGGGAAAACGCTCACCCAGCACATGTTCAACATGTGTCACAGGGAACACAAACCCAAACAGATAACAAGAGCCAAAAGATGCCTCTTAGTTCTGATCTCTGACAGAGTGAAGCACTGGAGCTCTCGGAAAAGCTTTTGTGCTGAAGGAAGTAGATCGCCAGGGCAATGCAGGGCAGTTTGATGGGAAAAGGTTTGCATCCAGCAGCACAAGGGAGCAGAAATGGAGGAAAACGAAGTTTGCTGTCTTGTGTAGGGGCAGTAAGGAAATTGTTCATATCTTATGGCCTACCCTAGGACACTAGGAAAAGGAGTTAATACTCTCCTTGTTTAAACTGGAAAGCACGGCTCGTATTTCCAGTGCTCCTGTTAGGTTTTGGCATGAAACAGATCAAGACAGTCAGTGTGAATGTGCCTTACAGATGCCAAAATGAATATTGGTAGGTCACACATAGGTGTGCTTCCCTCATCAAAAGAAAGAAGGATGACACTGAAGATCATTCCCATGCAAACCAAGATGACAGCCGGTAACTGGCATCAGAACATTTCCTCTGTCACCTCTGATGCCTTGCTTAAGTCTTGCTAAGTCTGCTAAGACTAAAGTAAACATTTTCTAGTCTCAGCTAAATGTTGGCAAACAGGACTTGACACTGTGAGTGGAACTGGCCAGGAATTTTCTGGCTAGTTCACTTACTGGAAAATATGAGTGTGTAAAAACTGACACTTTAGTCCCAAAAATGTTTCTAAGTTAAGAGACAGAGAGAGGTGTTTGACCCCACAGTGATATGAGGATAGTAAGAAGGATATCTTATCCTTGCATTGTCTTACTCAGATCACAGATTTTTTTCTGGGTCTGCTTGGTGAGAACCTGGTCCATGACTGCAGACAGAGGGGTAAGTCTGCCATCAGCATCTCATGGGTTTATGCTTGATACCTGTGCAGCTGTTGATGACAACAGTTGATGGAAGGAGACAGATTATCTATAAATTAAAGTGCATACTCTGGATGAAAGAAAAGAGCAGAGCTTTTTCCTTCCACATCCTGCTGGACTTACACCTATCTCTAATTGATGGTCAAAGTGTGACTTTCCAGAAGATAGTATTCAGTTTCATCCAGTCATAAGAAAGGAGGGATGCTGAAATCTGAGCAGAGTTTGAGCACAGCCCTCGCCACATGTGACTCACTGTGCTGGTCAGTGCCAGCCGGATGAAACCCCCCAGTGGCAACCTCACTCATCCCTTCTGCATTTTACTGGTGTAACTCCCACCTTTTATGAAATATCCTCTCTGTTCTCTTAAGCCTTGAAGATTTCAGCAACCTGCTGTCATCTATGAAACCAAGATCAAAGGCAACAAAAATGCCTGTCTAATCTTGAATGTAATCCTCCTTATGTGCATTTGTTCCTGAGCTATGGGTCGGTGCCAGCAGTCTTTCTATTCCCATCTTTGAGCTCAGGGATTAAGACACTGGGGTCACTCACAGTGTTGCCACCAGGGATCTATTTTCCAGCTGTCCAGTTTTCGCTACAATTCATGGTGTGTAGTACATAAAGACATGAGCAGAGTTTGTGAATAGTCCCACAGCATATGACAAGGCTATCAGAAACTGGCCTGGCATCACACTTGTCATACTGCTTTTCAAAAAGAGAGTTCCTATCATTAAACAGCCACTGACCCCTTGGCAGCCAGACCAGACAGGTGGGACACTGCAAACAACTTCCCCTATAAATGCCAACGCACTGTCCTTATCTGAACTGTACAGCTCCAGGTGATAAAATTGGTTTGACAAAAGTGGAAGCTGGGAAGCCTGCATCACCAGACCTGCAGGAAGCTGGAAAAATAAATAAATGCATCACTTTATTTCCCTTATTTTTTTCTTCCAGATGGATCTTTTTTTAGCTTTCATTCATGCTGAATTTCTCACATCTGTGTGAATTTGTTAGCAGTGAGGCAGCATATCCAGCACAGACCACGGATCTTCCCTTGTGTGCATCCTCTCAAAGCCTGGCCAGGTTCTTCCTTCCTTGACAGGGGATTTAACATCACCCTTTTAATATTCCCAAGATTTTCTTGGATTTAAGTATTCCAAATATTATGTAGTTCTAATTATTCCGGTAAGACTGCAAAATCTCAAGTGCTTTCATTCCCCCAAAAGCTGGCAAGGGATGTGTAAGTTCTCTGTGCTTTTGTTTCACTTACTACACAGTTTGTTTTCTCTGTCTCTCCCACTTGCCAGTGCAGAACCAAAATCTGAAAACTTGTATCTAAACCACCCTGTGCCAAATCTTCCAGGAAGTGATCTGTAGTACCGAGTTCCGTAAGGAGCGGTTGTTCCCACTGCAAACATCTGCACTGACAACAGCACAAGGAGAGATGATTAAAAGCTACTCAGCTCCCATATTCTTTACATCTATGTGGCTATAACCTATTTAGCAAGCAAATTTCAAAATTTCTGTTGTGATTTTTAATTTCATCTACAATCCCATTTGTTGCATATAGGAATTATTTTATCCACTGCCTTACAGAAACAATTTACCATTTTTATCTAAGATTACGTTGAATTCAACACATTGATGCTACCTAGATATAGTTCATTTAGGATAATAATTCTAATTTTAAAAACCAATCTTTTTCTTAAGCTTTTGAAAAGAAAGAGTTGATTAAAGTGTTTATCTCTTAGGTAGGTAACATTAGTCATTGTTCATTGTGAGAAACATAGCTACATATTTACTGTAATACAGATTTCTGTTGATTAATTATGAAAAACAATACCAGTTTTTCTTCTCTGGAGTTAAGAGAAAGACTCCTGTTTAAAAGAAGGACTCTCGAGAAAACAAATTTTATTTCAAAGGTTATTAGCAAAAAGAAGCCTTTGTTTTAATCTTAATGGAATCATTCTCCTAGGATGACACAAATATCCATAAAGCACCATGATTTCATTTGGGTTTTAAAAAAACAAAAACAACTTTATTTTCCCTTGACACAGAACAAGATTAGCTGGGGTGTTTTTTTTCCTGCATTGGGTAATACAATAATGGCTAGGTTGTTTGTCTCTGGCCGTCGCACAAGCATGCAGGGAGCAGGAATGAAGACATAAAAGATTTCCTCTGCAGAGCCGCTGAAGAGCAGGAGGCGTTGTGCCTGGAGCACAGCCTTCTCCCACAGCTCCCGGGGCTCGCTTCAGCATCACACGTGCCTGCCGGGCACAGCTCCCAGAGGAGTGCAGATTCACCCCTGCACATTTGCAGGGCAGTCATGGCAAGGGAGGGAGCGAAGAGGAAGTTGGGCTGGGGTCTCATATTCTCTCGACCAGCCAACAGACCCCATGTGGTCACAGCACACAGAAAATGAAGCTGCTGCTTCCTCCGTTGAGCAGGGTGCGGATTGTCCTGCGGTTTGCAGCTGTGGGGGAGGCTGTCCTTCCTCCAGCCAAAAACCGCCGGGGGCTCTGTTTACATCAGTGCAGCTGTGAGGTCCCCCAAATGCAGCCCAGCTGTTAAAAGCCAAAATGAGCTCCAAACACTGTGAACCGAACTGTCCTTCTACATCTGCCTCTTCAATCCCATCCAATAAAATGTCCGCTGGTAACAAAATAGAATGAGGCTGTAAGACACAGAGCACGTGCTATAACATTACTGCAATGGTTGGTCAATATATCCTACCATGCCTCCATGGAAAAGCAGCTATCCCAACCCCTGCCAAGGCCCCAGAGAGGACCCCTCCCCTTCACAGAAGGTAAAGTGACCAAATTTCAAAATATTTGCCTGGTTTTTACCAACTCTTATATGGGCAAAATCTCCAAATATAATTAGGCTAAGATGAGTAACTGAGTTTACTTAATTTGTTTACAAACCTCTTCTGTTAATAAAAAAAAATAGGGAAAGGTAATAGGGGTTTGTTCAAACAAATACTTTGAGGTCTTCAGACTTGAAAATGTGTTCATTAATCCGAGGGCAAGCCCTTGGAAAATACTGAAAAGGTCCAAGTGCTGAAAAAAATATACTGTACCATGTTAGTAAATTATCTGTAAAAGCATTGGCCCAGCTAAAAAACATTGCCAAGCTGGAGAGGATCAAAATTTGCTCATACCCTATATCATGAATCTGAGAATCTGGCTGTACCTAATAAAAATCTCCTCCTTAGTACATATTGCACTATGAGAGTTTGTGATTCCTAAGTTCAGGGGGGTTTTTCTTTCTTTGAAAGCATCTACAGTTAAAAAAAAGACACCATCAAAAAATCTCTTAGAGCACAGAAAGAAAGAGATTACTGTGTTTATAGCAGATATCTGCTGGAAATTCTGCTCCAGTTATCATAACCTGAACATGTTCTCAAATAAAACTACTAAGAAAGCTCAACAAGTAGAGCAAGGTTTGTTTTCTTCACGGTTCATTGTGAGCCAGTACCTTATAGGTACCTTATACTTCCTCAAGGAAGAGCCAGTGTTGCATTTGAGAAACATGTCATGCTCCAGATTTATTTGCATATACAAGAAGGAGTACTTTGCAGCACAGTTTGATAAACAGTTTATAAACAGCAAATGTTACTGATAAAAACAAGAGAGAGGGTATTTTTCAAGACAAAGGTTTTCTTTGGGAACAACTGAAAGGAGGGCATATAGGAAGCCTTGTACATCCTGGAGCCCTCCTGGAAGTAAGTAGCACTCTAAACAAAGGCATTATCAGAGTCCTGAGCATCTCAGGAAATTAGCTGTGCTACCTGAACCGCATTTGTATTCAAATCCATATTAACATGGGCATCAGATCCGTGCTACACTTTCATGATTTTGAGGCTATAGCACAGACACGTGACAATCATTTGCATTGTATGCTTTGGAAAATACTACTCAATATAATAAATTTATTTTCAGAATGTGCAAGAAAGGAAGGCTTCATTTCTAAATAAAGAAACCATTTTCAGGAAATGCAGAGTTTCTGTCAAGATGTTAGAAAATAATTTTGATAAAGCATTTGCAAAATATTAGGAAATATGAATAATACATTAATTATGATTTCATAATAACAGCAAAAGTATTTGCTTTTAATAGGGACTTACCCCCTTCAAAAGGGCATTTTTTTTACCAGTGAACAGCTGATGTTTTGATCAGCAGGAATAAGAGGAAAAAATAGTTGTGAGTAAATGTTTTTAAATGGACAACTAGCTAAATATGCAAATAATCTATGCAACATTCATTTCCTATTATTTCCTAAGGAAAAAAATACAGAACTGTTCCATCAGATTCTTCAAAAAGTCCTGACGGGTTTTTGAAAAATGACCCATCTATTCCTACATCTGCTTAATTAATGCAAGTGAATGTGTCAAATATCCATCCTGGTAATGGATTAAGAAATTATCTACAAACAGCTTTGGAAAGCTGTAGGCAAACAGAATTTCTCAGTATCACTATGCAGAACATCCTGCCCTACATCAAGGCATAGCTGAAAAAGTTGAGGTAAAGCAAATGGGTTATGAAAATATGTACAGCTTTAAATTTTCTTGTAGCAGACCAAAGCAGCATTACCATAATAGTTACATCTATCATGTCTCCTGTCACATAATTTCTGGCTCTCCTGCTCCAGTTTTGCCAATCTTGAATGCATATTTCTCTCTTTTTTGCTGGTATATCTATAAAGCTTCAGGCGAATTTCCCTCACTGATCCCTTTGCACACGCTCCCTGAATCAAGCCAGAAAGATGCTTCTTATCTCCTTCTTCAAATTCCTCCTCATGACATACGTATTCTGTGATGCTGAGAAGGAATGAAAACCTGTAGCAGCTGGGGTGAGCAAAAATCACCTGGGAGCCACTTTGAAAAATGCCTTTATGAAACAATGTTAGTTGACAAAGACATGTATGATTATACTGCCCATGCCCAAATTGTTTCCTCCACTTAACTGTTGTATCCTGGCCTCTTTTGATGAAGAAAAACAAACAGCATAATTTTTACAGATAAGGAGAGCAGAAGGAGAAGGAAACATGGCAGATGGTCTTTGATAAGAAGAACATTGACCTAGAGCAAATAAAACACTATCATTGAAGGAAGTCACTCTTTCACAGTTACAGAGAGATTGCACGGGACATTTTTCTGCAAAATATTTAGCCATTGGACATGCAGTTTTAAACATGGCTAAAAGCCTTTTCAAAATTGAAGTCTGGTTGTGCAGAGAAAAAAAAGAAAAACAAAAATGGACTTCATGAAGCAATTAGTTTCAGCATTTACCATATGAGAAGCTTCCATTGTGGGTGTTAGATTCACAAAAGGGTTCGGAAGATACCAATGCATCTGGTTCTGTTATATTGTCACCTCTTGGGAATATGAGGAGATAGTAACTGGTGCCCAGATTTTGAGATGGTCTTGCAAGGAAACCAGCTGAGGCATGCAAGATACCCAGTCCTGAAGGGATGGGGTCAACAACTGAAGACCACAACTCTTTATTTAACACTCCTCTGAGATGCTTCCTCGTTCCTCAAGGACCCTGGTCAGTAATGAGGCCCCAGCACTCCACAGGGCCTTTTCACAGAGAATCAGCTCAAGATATTCTGGCATTTCTAACAAATATTTAGATGTGTGGGGCCTTTGGTGCGAACCTTCCTCTTTTTTACAAGAATAGAGGACAGGCTGCAAGAGCTCTGACCTGTTTCTACAGGCTTATCCAAGTCTTTGCTGTACTGCCCTCCCTGGTCTCTCCTCTCTATCACCTGTCCTTCTTTCTAATCTGAGCAATTACAGATTTAAAATCTTAAAAGGATGAACTTTGACCATAGCAGCCAGATGGTCTTCAAATATGAATTGAAAAGCAGGATGGTCTCTGTCCAGCAGAGTGCCACTGAACAGGAGATGAGGCAGTCTTCAGACGGGAATGAGACAAATCGTTTCTCTGCTTGTTTCACTGGCTGGGTAAATGCTGGTTTCTCCTTTGCGTTTTCAAGAGGTGTTGAAACAGAGGAGCAGATCTTGATAAGCATGATTGTGTCTCCCAGCCATTACGGACAGGGACATCTCTGCCTCTGGGACTTCGACTAGGACAATGCTGCAGTTTCTCAGGGAGAAAAGCTTGCTGTAAGAAGTAGCCTAATTTAAAAACTCAGTTAGGAGAGAGAAACACAGCACACTGCAAATGGGATACAAAAGTTCTTCCTGGATGGGACACAACCACATCATTCTTCCTGCCCATAGGCTGCCTCACCCTTCCCCGTCCTGTGACAGAATGCAAACAAGAGGGACAGAAAAAGCCTATGTCTGGGTATGAAAACTTGAGACATGGAGCATCAGAAAACTGCAGAGAAGTGCCACAATCAGGAAGAAAACATTCCAGCTAACTGAGGAGGGGGAGAAGGTGCAACACTCCCTACAAGACTCAGAGGCTTTCTTTCAGGAAAGCTACCTAAAAGAGTAATGTTCCCTTGCTTGCTTCCAAAAGAAACAGTTTATCTGTGTAAGCCTTGAGAAAGGATTTATACCATGAAGCCCAGTTTACAGATGTACTAAAATAGGGTAAGAAAGAGTGTTTTGGACACATCTGTTGTACCTTCTACTGATTAGCTTTTTGTGTTCCGCTGATGAACATCATGGCTTCTTTGCAGTTTCTTCTTAGATACACAACTGTACAACTTATCATAAATATCTATAGTGCCACTTCACTGTACAAATACACAATAGGAGGCTACAAGCCTGACACCTGAAAGTTAATTCAATTCCAAGTCTAATATTTAGGCATCATATTATCTGTACGTATTTTGGATCTCCCTCCATGATCTTGTACACGTACTGCTTTTTGCTTCCCCAGAAAATCAGTAGCCTTACCAATATTTAAATATCAGATTAGTCTGGTGTGAACTGCTCTTTGGCAGGTTTTGTTGAATTCTGTCCTCTGTTCCATTCACCTCTATTTTTCATTACCATTTCTTTCAAAAGCCTTTCCTCCTCCACTGAGTGCTTCTTAAGTTTTGTTTATGGCAGGCTACTGAATGACCCACTAGCCTGAGAAGCTAGCTATTCATCTGTGGTTCCATACTTTTATACTCACAAGACTGGGTAGGCTACACCTTAAATGTATGTAGTTAAAGTACAGGAAATTCAGCACGGCTACTTTTTTAATTTCTACTGAGTGAGACTAAAAAACTGGCTTTTGCTGGCAAATTTCAAATCCTGTACTTCTTTTCTGGTGCTGCTCTTACACAGAGAAATCACAGGGTATGTTGAGAGAGCAGAAGAGACTCCAGGACTGTCCTCTAACACTCTCCTACGCCAAATTCTTTGTTCTTGCCTGTGGTGTGTGCCCAGTCTTTGTATTGCATCCTCTCCCTCAGCCTTGGCTCCATCATCCTTCACTTAGCTCTTGGCCTCTGATCTATGTGCAGAAACCAGTGCCCTGTAGTGAGAGCCTCAGCCTCACCCAGGGCTGGGGAGTGCACAAACTCCATCTCCCACTCTCACCCACCTGCTTCCAGGACCAGGGGTGTCTGCTACCGCTGCAAACAGAAGTACAGAGCAGCTCCACAGGTGGATCCTCCTTGATGTTACAGGGTCTGGGAAAGGGTCTGAGATTGAAGGTTCCAAGGCTGAGTTTCCAGCTGCTCAATTAGGACATCCCAGAGAGCTCAGGGACACATGCTCTGCTGCTTCCATGCCTAAAGGAGCAGATGTGCTATTTCAGAGATATTTCAGAATTATGGAAAAAACTCCTACTGCCAGCTGATCTTCTTCTCTCTTCTAATGCCTTCTGCTGCCACTCCTGATTCCTAGGAGCCATTTTCCTTCTCTTTCTGGATAAAAAAATACTTTTGAATTTGAGCTACTCTTAGTCAATTTAAACCCTTGTCCTATATTGAATGTACTCCACGTGTACTATTTTTTCAAGCCCAGCACTTGAAGGGTAAATAATTTTCTCAATATGTTTTAACACATTTTTAGAAGGCTTATGTCACTCTACTATTTGGTGGTTTTTACTTTGTCCTGTGCTTTCTGATCTGTATGAACCAACTTTTTTGCTGATGTGTCCCTGTAATAATATTTTGTTTCCTGGGTGCTCACTCCTACCGTCATTCAGAGGCAGTTGTTGACTTAAATGGCTTTGGGAATCTTTTCTTACAATTTTCTCCCTCTGCTTGTTTGGCAAATTCCTTTTAGGTTTTGCACTTTTGATTAGAGGAGACCTCAAGCCTCCTCCACATTCAAACCCCTGAACACTTCAGTCCAGTTGACTTTACTAACCACTTCCTTCAATTTCACAAACTTTGCCCTCCTGAAATGACTCTATTTATTTTAAACTTAATCTTAACTTATGCTCATACAATGCAAGGTAATTTTCTACAATCAGCCTCTTTAGAAGGTCCTCAAGCCTACACAAAATCTAGTCTGAAAATAAGTAAGTGCAAATTCTCTTTGCCCTTTTGTAATTGTGACAGAGAAAATGAACAGTGTTTAAGGACTCTGCACTTTTATTATCATAATGAAGCAATAAGATCTGTAAATACAGTTTTCATTTTTAATGAGCCTTAAATTTGTACATGTTTCATCAGGAAAACTTTTGTTTTCCAAATGAACTGAAATAACATATTCTGAAGGTAAAATCTTGTCTTTATGGGAATAAACAAGGAACTGAGTTTAGTAATGCTAGGACTTTGCCCAAGAATTGTGAAAGCTCTATCAAGTGTGGGAGCTCTCAGCCTGCTCTTAGAGAAGCTGGCTGTGCATCACATCCAATGTGTCAGGAAAAACAGGCTGATAAAAGGCATCTGGGAGCAGACTCATTATTTTTCAGTTTTGCATGTACTCTGTGTATTTTTGCAAAAGTTCTAGGTAATTGTTAGGAGTCCAATGTGGTGAGAAAATGTTGACCTAAAAGTGATATGTGAGGCTTAAAATACAGGTCCAAACTAAATCATAGGTGTTATAGTCATGTGCACTGGGGCTCAGACATTATCTTCATATGAGGGGATGCAGTTTTTTTCTTCTGGATAGTCTGCTTTTGCTTTATTAGTCTTGTAACTAAAGATGGATAAAAAATTCTAATAAGAATTCATTTGAATTTTCCTTCCTCGTATGAAAACCACAGGCATAGACTACCCTAATTTGTAGCTTCATGATACTCAATATTCAAGAAGCATTCAAGTGTCTAGGCTGCACTCTAAATGTCCTTGCAAGTCTTAGAAATTCACTGCAACTGTTTACTCCATAAAATATTCCAGGCATTCATTACCTTGTTTTGCACAAGAGTTTCCATAATTTACCCAGAAAAGAGAAGTGTTATAGCATGCCACAAGCAACAGACAGAAAAATCCCAATAACAGATAGGCACGAGGCCATCTTTCCTCTCAGACGTCTGTGTACTTGGGGGATGGTGAGAACGGGTGTGAGGCAGGAGTACAGGGTGCCGCTGTCCGAATTGGCACAGGTAATTCCAAGATAGTTTAAATATTCTTACAACATGCTTCAGTCCAACCCTGGTGGGTGGGATGTCACAGAAAGGATAGAGGAGGTGTCAGGCCCTGTCTCTGTGGCAGCACAGAGTAGAGAGCAAGGCAAACCATCCCACCGCAGGCAGCTCCCTGGGTACCAGTCACACAGTCCCTGCAGGTGTCTGCACCGTGTTGATGGTGTCCTTGCACCAAACATTCAAAACTTAGGAGCATTAAATACCATTAAAAGTATTAAGTTCCCATTTTTCAGTAAGATGCTTTTTGCAATGCAAAATTGTTTTTAACAATGGTCTTATCCTTAGGCATTTCAGATTCTGTGTACAGTTACAAGTCAAATTTAAAAACTGGACTTGAACTCACGGTTTGCTTAGGTTCTTGTGAAATTTTCCCCAGAAGAAATTAGCCCAGTGTGGGAATTATGTGAGAAATGCCTACAAATCCTAATTACTTGGCCCAAGGAGCAAGTTCTTAATATATTCACCAGTTTCATTTGAAGCACTCGTACTATGTTTTTATTTTATTTCCTCAGTTCCTCAGAGAGATGAGCACAGGGTCTGAGACACCTGAAGGAGCACACCCGCACTTGGCTCAGCAGGTTTTCACACCTCAGGCGTTCTCTTTCACCCATCCGCTCTATACTGTGAAGCCTGTTCTTCTTTGCTACCTGTCTTCCATCTGAGAACAAATATACATAAGACAGGAAACATGAGCAGGAGGAACAAATCAGAGCGGACCACAAATTGTAATGAAACATACATCTTCTCTTCTTCTCTAGTATTTACTAGAGAATAGGTATCAGGTTTCTGACTGACCAAACCAACTGCAGCAGGCTTTGTAGACAAATGACGTTTTAAAAAGCCTTTTAAATCCACATTTCTCATCATCCCTCCTGGCAAAGAATTAATCAGTTCAACATGTGAGGGGGTGTTTTGGTCACTGTTGAGTTGATGTCTGAATTGCATGCAGACAAAACAGTCTGTTTGTTTTTCTTTCAAAGAACAAGCTTTGTTGTTTCGTGAAGGACTACAATTCATATTTCTTCCTGAAAGGGAAAAAATAATATCTGTATTTATATTTTTGTTCTGTGAGTCTATTTTTTTTACTTGGGTGGTAAGTTACTAACATTGTACTTAATAAATTGTGATCTTTCTAAAACCTGCTCTCAAAAACACAGTAGCTTAAGCCAACTACCAATGTTGTCAATAATTATGTTTTACAATTTCATGGGTGTCATGTGAGAATTCAGATAAGTAAAACAAGAATGACTAACTGGTATGGCAAAATGTTACGGACATTTACAAATAATCAGTCATTGTAATGAATTACATCCTTGTATTACAGCTAATTATTCATGCTTGCTTAACTTTGGGGGGAAGGAGGTGATAGTTATTTGATTACTGATTATAATTTTCTAGTTACAGCTGAGAGACAAGCATTTTTCTTCCATTCCCAAATAACAGCTATTAGGCTAAAACGTGTCTGGGCAAATCTCCTGTATCCTTGCACAGTTCTGCAATAGGAGCCCAGCACAGGGTAAAAGCCAGGGCTCAGGGTGGGACACTGTTCTTTCTCACCATGAAAATGCATGTTTTTTCTGAATGCATTTCTCTTTCTCTCTTCTCTTACACCACTTGCAGCACTCTTATGTTATGAGGTGGTTTCTCCTGGGAATGAAACTCAGGGAGAAAGAGTGAATGCCTTTTAGCCAGTGGCAGTCAAGAAGATTCACAACAGGACTGTGCAAAAGCTGTTTGTGGCCACTGCCTGAAACACAGAGAGTACAGGTGTTGGGAACACCTGTCAAGGGCTGCCTAGAGTGATGGCAAAGACAGAGATGTGTGCTCCACGGGAGAACTGTTGTTGGGATAAGGAGAATTTTAGAAAGACAGGTCATTAATAAAGCCTTTAATTTTGCATCAAAAGTAATGTCGAGAGAGACTGCAAATCTCTTCCCTCCTCATACGCTGGTTAAGAGGTTAACTTACAAATAAACCTCCGGGTAAATCCAGCATGGCACTACTCTTTCCATTTCAATTTTCAACAAATACCTTGCTCCACTATCAGAACCCTCAGTTATTTTTTCTTCTTAACATCATGTCCAAACATATCCAGTGCCATTTTGTTCATATGTATGCGCCACATTGCTTTGCCACATCAGCTTGTCATCCTTACATTTCATTCTTGTTGTCAGATTCCAGCTTCATTATCTTTTGATAGACCATCATTTCACCTCTGTCACACACAATGTTACTCCTTATTTAAAGCAACCCTGGCTTGAAGACATTTAGAGGAATCACCTCTGCCACTTCCACTAATGCACTGGTGAAGTTCATACACTCCTTTTAATCCTCAGAGGTATTAATTTTTATAAGGCTTTCTGTCTTCTCAGTGTGTGGGAAACCCTTTTGTCATTTTACTAAGTAGCTGAACAATACATGAAACATAACCTTGTAACTGTTCCTGTGATTTTTCTTTGCCACCCTGTGTCACTCTGGACTTTCACTAAGGCAGCTGAAAGACCTCAAACACAACCACTATATGGTATATACCATTATATAGCTATATAGCTAATCCTCAGCTGTACCACTGAGGATTCCAACAAATCAATACATATTCGAGTCAGTAAAATCAGGACCTTCTTGTGTAAAATTTTTACTCCTCCATTTCAAAAAATAATAATTAAAACTACTGTCCATAGACTTCCTCATACTTTGTGGAAGTCAGCATAAACCTAAATAATGGTTTAACCTGATGCAGTGAACAGCAAACTCCCACAGCAGAGGGGCAGGTCCATGGGACGCTCTTTGGCCACTGTGCAGGGTCAGTAGCTCTGGCAGAAAAATGGAGCCAGCAGCCAAGGGAGAACTCTTTCATCTCTCTTCTAAGAAATGTTGGAGTCTTTACGTCTGAGTGCTCAGTGACCACTCCCCTGATCACTTCAGAGATAACTGAGGCGTGAACAGGAATTATTTGCTCAATTTTGGAATGTGATTTAATTACAGCTAGAATCGAGGTCAGTTATGTAGATTTCTGAGTTATTAAATTCCTTCAGTAGCTAAGCAGACTTCCTTTCTTAGCTCTTTGACTCTCTTTTGGTGATTTTAATGTCTGTATTAAATTACAGGACCATTTTCCATCCAAGAGATGTTCAGACATGATGTTAAGAACAATTTATTGGATTGAAAAAAAACAAAGGTTAATTTAATGGTGGTATTATCAATCAAATGATTAGCTGCCATCTCTTGATTTACCTTGAGTACCAGAGTCCTAGAAACTAAAACTGTAATAATAATAAATAAAAAGCCCAAGAGCAATCTGAGTGCTAAGGAAATGTGGCAAACTTTGAACAGAGCCAGAAAGAAAGGAAGATAAAAAGTGTGAATTAATCTTAGCCAGAGAGAAACTTAGAAACTCTAAAAATACTGCCTGCTGTCTTATCCCATATACCTTCAGCAGCAGGCAGCTACCAATGAGTCAGTCTGTCTGTGAATACGTGTAAAGATAGCTGATATCCCAAGGCATCTGAAATAGCTGCCACCAAACACAGAAGTAGTCCCGAGGATCCAGTAGGGACCCTGGCAATAACAGATAACAGTGATGGGAAGGGGAAAGGCTGCAATTCACCTGTATTTTCACACATTCCCTACCATTTTTCTCAAGAAGATGACTGTCATCCCCCAACTCATTTCAGGCTATGCAGATGTATACACTGAAAACTGACTACAGCAGCTGCAATTCATCTTTATTCTTCAGCAAGTACTTCTAGACTGAGAGGTACCTTTTAACAGGCTGATACTGAAATTCATGTGGCATTTGAAAGCGCGTAAGTATTAATGGGTGTGTGGGGCTGAAATGCTACCAGGTGGGCTTCCTGAGGGGGGTCCTACAAAACCAAGCTCAAGTACTGGCAACCAGCTTCTCGCTAAAAGTCATCTTCTGCTGAGCAATGTATCTGAGTGGAATTAAACTCTCAGGACATGCCATCTGTAATGCTTACAGAACCAAGAAAGCATTGGGAAAATATGCAGAAAATGAACACATCATCTAATTTGCCTCATCTGGATCTCCATCTGCAGCTGAGCAACAGGAGCATACTGTACCCACCTTCTCATCCGGATCCACCTCATACACTGGAAGGGGCCCTGTGCAAAAGCCTGGGCACCTGGAGCTTTGGTGGATTGCAGAGTTTCAGCAGGATATCTGTGCATGGTGGTGTTCCTGTCAAAGAAGAGGAGAAGACCCATCAGGCAAAATGCTAGGAGTTTTTGCAGCACTTTGAGCCAAAGGAGAGCCACTAATTAGGGCTTAACACCAACCTAATGCGAGGCTGAGCCCATTTGAGGCAGGCCTCTGTCAAAAGGTTGGAGGTTTTCTTCCAGTTCTGAGTTTTGCCCAGAGTTTATGCTGCAGCCTGGCCATCTGCGAAGCATCAGATTATAGTTGGCTGTGTGTCTCCTCATCTGACATGAAGGTGTGAAAGAGGATTTTGAAAGAAACATGCAGTGGAATTTCTGTTATTTATGACTTTTTCCTATCAAAAGTTAAGGGGTTTTGTAAGTATTTAGTGAATTGATTTTTTTCCTACCTTCCTATCCCTTCACATTTTAATCTGCTCAATGGAAATGCTGAGAGGTAGCCGATGGCCCGTGGGGAAAGTGGGTAAAATCAAAAACACATCCAACATAAGAGTCTGTGAGAAATCTTACGGATTACTTTTTTCCCTGGGAGAAAATATTTCTTTAAACTCATCCGTAGTTTTACATGGAAAGGGGGCTTGGTTATGTCAGGTTGGCCCAGAAATTTTACTTTCATCGAAGCTTATATTGAGCTAAGCTATTTAATGTTTCTCTTCTCCCTGATCTTTTCCCTAAAGGGGGACCAGATTGCTACTGCATTTTAACTCTGCCAAGTAGATTTTCATACAATTTTCACCAAAATTCTTCCTTCTTTCTACAAGTTCAGTTACTGCCACACCACAGGGTTTCTTTAAAAGAAAAAATGCAGAATCTCAGAAAAGACATTTTTGTGCCAGCTTCACTGGCAGACTGGGTCTTTTATGACCAAGACCTCAAAACTTATAAAAAAACTTATAAAAAACTTTAAAATAGAGCATAAAAATTAACATATTTAGCTTGTGTTAAATAATTACAATAAAATAACAAATACACACACCATTTTGAATTATCTCCATATCATATAAGAATGAAAAAGAGTTGCCTCATCAAGTTAAACACTTAAGGATGTACTGTTCTTTGGAAATATGATAAGCAAAAGAAATCATGTTTTCAAAGTGCAGAATAACCATTGGCTAACATTATTAGCAGTGTGTCACAGAACAGTTTGGCAGGAATTCACACAGATTTCCTTGTTACCAATGTTTGGTTTTTTTCTAAAAGATCACCAGTTTTCCATGAAGGACAACATATCAAAAACTCCATTACAACCCAGAAGGTGATGGTGGCTGCTTGTATACTGTGAGGGATGGCACATGGGCTGTGAACTTCGCAATGTTCATGTCCTCGTGAATACTGTCAAGTTACCCTTCAAGCCTCTCTTCAACCTCAGCCTCCCCTTCATAGCACAACAGTAGGACCCTTTTTATCCTTTTTATTCTATGGGCAAGTTCCTAAATCCCTACTGCTCCCTGCTCGATTGCAGCTCCACTGGCTGTGACCTTGAGAAAAGGATGCTATTCAGGCAGAGAGCGGTAGGACGTGGCCCTCAGAATCCTTAAGGTCAGGAAATATTCAGGAAAAGCCTCTTCTTCTGAGGTTCTCACCTTGATTTTCCTCACCAGGTTTGTCCTGCTGCCTCTTACTCTAAACATGAAAAGGAAGAGAAGAGTTGTTCATGTGATGGTTTGGATGAAAGCACTTCAAAAAATTGAACAGGAAAGGCAAAATACAGGAGAAAAAGAGACTTTACACTGAGGATTGTATAAAGGTAACTGGTGGTATGACTTAAAGCCTCTGCATAGTTAAGGTATCATTTAGGAAATTACATTTTCACTCCACAGACAAGAAATGTCAGCCCTTGGTCTTATCTAAATACTTTACTTTGAGGTATTTGTGATTTTTCCTCATCCTCCTGAGTTTCTCTGAGGAAAAGAAAGTCATGTAGCAACTGATAATCAGCATAAACAACCTCTAGACTTTAGTGAATTTTCCTGCATAAGCAGCAGGAGGTCTCTCACAGAAAGAGGCCTTCTTTTCCTGGATGTCTAAAGGCGAACATGCATGTTGGATTTATTTGTAGTACAGTAACACGAAGAGGCTCCAGCTGAGATAACAACATTGCTTTTTTCCAGGTGCTTTTTACACAGAAAAATAGAATTCCTTGTGTCTGAAAGTTTACAGTCGATCTACAGGAGACAAAGTAGATATTATTGCCCCTTTTCTTGCACAGACGGCATTAAGACGCTAAGAAATAAAATAATTACTCCAGAGTGCACAAGAGGATTCCAGAATCTAAATTTCCCATACTTATTGCTTGGGTAGAGTGACCTAAATTTTCTTTGCCTCCTGCTCTGGCCTGTTGGGTTTGATCTGATGCGGTGACAAACGTGGGCCCATAGAGGGTGCGTAGAGCAGGCACAGAGCCAGGAGCAAACCAATATCCACTCATGGACACTCCAGGTCACCACACAACCCTCCCACTGCAATGTCTCCTACTCAAGGGAAGCCAGGGCTGTTTGCTGTAGAAAACAATGCAAGAGGCCCCTTGAAATGAACCATGTCTGCAAACAGGGAGTCTTCTTCCTTGCTCCCAAATCAGAGATTTCCTTCTACTCCAAAACAAAAAGTTTTAGGCCTTGTGGGATCCTCTTATTACCACTATTAGCTTTACTTTAGATGATGTCATCATTCATGTAAAATTCAATTTCTACATGAGAAATATATACAAATGGAGGGGTGAAAGAAGCTCTTAGGGATTAACCCTCTCTGATCTCCTTTGGGAAACTGAAAACTTTTTTATTCATGTCCTGTTTTTCAGACCAATAACTTTCTGTATTTATTGAGTCTTCTGAGAATTTTCTCCCAGCTTTGAGAAATTTACCCAAACCACTTTCCTATTCCCTATGGGTATCCTAGCTTTTCTTTCAGTCACCTGTCAATATGTTTTTGTTAAGCTAGTATTGATTGCCACCAAAGTCTTCAACATTTATTAAAGCACTATTAAATTTTTATCTTGTAGAGTGTTTATTTATTGGAAAGAGATAGTACACTTGAGTCCCTTCATGCCCTCAGTGGACAGCAAAGTTGAATTACCTCTGACTCTACCCAGCAGAGCTGAAAGACATCAGCAAGATTAAACATTTCCACAAAAGGTCGCATCTATGCACACAAAAATGGGTTTACCAACACCTTGCCTCCTCTCCCCTTTTCTAAATACATGTATTAACCTTGCTACTATCCAGCTTTATGATATTAACACTTGGTGATAATATTCTTGAAGAAATATAGAGATGGACTAGCAAATTCATGTAAATGTTCTGCCAAAATTCTGGGAAAGCATTTATCCCTTGTTGACTACAGGAACCTCTTGCAGTTTTACTTCTGCCTCCAGCATCCATTGCCAGATGTATTCCTGATATCAGTCTTGTCTTTATCTCCATATGCAGCTTCATTTCATCTACTGAAAAGAAGTTGCAGTATTTATTTGAGTTTTGAGTAATACCTGCCTATTTTGAATCTGTATCCACTTCACCTTCTCTTTCACTATTTTCTTTAAAAATATGCAGCTGAAGAACTTCATGCCTTTTTTTGAGTGTTCTTTCTGAGTTATGAGTCAGCTTGACTTAGCAATTCTCACCTCAGCACTACAATTTTTCACTTATAACATACAGCTCTCTTCACCCACCACCAAATTTTTCTGTTTCTTAGAGGCTCTCTGTCTGACTGCCTAGGCTCAATATCCTTATGGTAGTTATTTATCTGTTTACATCCAGTGCTTCTTTTCAAAAATCTTTCTATGTCACTTCTGGTACAAACTCTTAAGGATACAAACAGCTTTGTGAG
This sequence comes from Rhagologus leucostigma, assembly GCA_013397725.1. Classification (NCBI taxonomy): domain Eukaryota; kingdom Metazoa; phylum Chordata; class Aves; order Passeriformes; genus Rhagologus; species Rhagologus leucostigma. The sequence continues at coordinate 3,030,720 of VZTD01001040.1, read as the reverse complement.
CCTCCTCTGCATTGAGGCCCTATATTCTCCAGTCCAGTCTCATGAAAATTATCTGCCACATTTAATCAAACTTAAGATTTTCAACATATTAGTCTTAGCTGTCCTATGTGGGTCTCAAATGAGATTAGTTCATGGTCACTTGGTCCACGGTTATTTTCTATAATGTCATTTCTTCTACAACTTCACTCGCTGCTTACCTAAATCAAGTCTAATAAAATACTGCCTCTTGTTGCTTCAGTGATTGTTTAGTGACTAGCTGCTGGTTATTACATCTTTGAACATCTGAGCACAATTAGTAGTATTTTTTTCTCCTGTGTATTAACTTATGCGTTAAGGCCACCCAAAATTACATTTTCCATGCTCAGATAAGACTTTGGGGTCTACAAAGAACTGACAGTACCTTCCTAGTAGAACTTTTCTTGCAAGGCATCTCAGAATTTAAAGTGACCCAAGCAGTTTCTTTTTTAGCCATGCTTATTTCATTTCTCCAAGAAACACACAGTGACGTATCCGTATGATATCAGACAAGTCACCTGTTGCAAAGTGGTTGACTAGGGATTTTGTTTAAAAATTATTTGGTAGTTTGTGGATTTTTTTTTCCTTTGCTGAGAGGTGTACAATGACATATTTGGTTTTCTCCTTAGCCAGATTAAAACCAGATAAAGAGATTTCTGCTCATGCCTTCAAAAATATGCATTTGGGTGGAAGCCAAGAAAAGAAAGTAGGATCTGCACAGATGAATCAGTCTTAATAATTTATTAGTCTAAGAAAAGAGGGTTTATAGCTGAAACCTTTTCGTATTTTTAACATTTGGTTCTAAGGCTCCATATAAGATAACTATAAACTATACATAAGGTTGCCAAATTAATTATTGTAGAAGAATGTAAATTCAATTTATATCAGTGATAACCCAATAGAAGTTCACACTTTGGGAAATAAAAATTTTTCAAATAGAATTGAAACACTTTATTTTTCAGATACTATTTTACAGTAAGACTTGCTACATAAATTTTGTGTTCCAATAGAGGTTTTTTTCCAGGGGAAAGCCATAGAACATTTACATTTGCATTTATGTTAAAAATGTGGCTGTCACTGATCAGGGAGTGAATGCATAAATCTTTATTTTAATTACCAAGGTAAAACAAAGAAACCCTTATTTCAATTGTAGGTATGCTACTTGGAAAGCTGCAGCTGACTGATATCTCACTACTCTTCTCAATTGGAAACTGACCATTTTCACAAAATAATACACAATTGAGCTTACTTTCCTTGAAACTCATAAGCAATGCAAGTGTATAATCTAGGTCTCAGTATAATAGTTGTGCTGTTTATTTTAACCTCCAGAGAGCTCAGTTCAATCCCGTCTCTTGGGTGCCTTTCTTAAACCCCTGAAAAGAAAATAAAATCTGACTTTCTGTGTTCCAAAGGCACTTACGTTACATTGTGTGTCTTTATAATTAACTTTTTTTTATAAAGATGGGGTTTTTTTCCAAAGGCCTGTTTTCTCTCTCTGTTTAAGAGAGTGGCACCCAGCTGGGCAGTTGCACTGAATGGTCACAGGGTCTTTCAGCTCTCCCATTAAGACCTGTCTATTTGAGTGTTTTATAGTGTGGCCATTTTTATTCGCATCAGGCTAAATCTTGGCAATTGTGTCCCCAGCTTAGGAGTAAATTGTTTGTATGGAACTGAATTGATCTAGTTGTTGCTCAGTGAGAATGATGCCAAAAACCACAGTTCCTGAGGTCAATTTCCACCTCGCAGGCAAGCCAGAGACTAGCTAGGCATTAAGTAAACCTTGGTTTGGGCAGCTATGCCCTCGATCCCTCTCATTTCTGTCTTGTCCTCCCAGTCAGTTCCGTCTTTTCTCTTTCTGCAGGAGCCTAACTGAAAGCCATTTCTTTCCCTAACAGACTATTTGAAGAACATCCATGTTATTCTAAACCAAAATACTGCTATTTTGCCAGGAACAAGATGGACTCCAAGGATTGTCTACAAGGTTCATCCTGATGTTAGCTTCAAGATTAGATTCACAAGCACCGCAGATGAAGGTGTGGAATATCCAGGCATGGATGGTCCTGGACAGACCATGGAGCTCATCCCCAGGAATACTTGCCTCTGCCACCAGGCCACTACTTGGGCGTCAGGCAAGGGAGCATCCCAGTCTCAGAAAGCCCCCAAAAGTCTCCTGTAACAATCTGCAAACCACCAGTCCTCAGTATTACTTTGCTGCTCTCAGGTAACCTAGATTATATTTTTAAGATTAATGCATTTTCATTTCAGCAGTTCTTTTAAACAACTATTTGATGCCTCTCTGTCTTCTCTTCAAAACATACTGATTGCATTCTAAATACATTGTATGCTATTACAAAGGAAAAGAAATCAAGTAGTAGCCTACTGTTGCAGTACTTCTTCCCAATGTTTTTTTTAGCAATATAAACAGCATATACTGGTCTTAGGATGGTTCATTGCTGGATTTTTCCTTTTAAATTATGAGGCCCACTTTCATTTCAACTGAAACAGAGATTATTTTCTGAGTACTAAGTAAAAGCTAAGGTCTTGCTTAATCCTACTAGCAGAGTCATCTTTTATTATCTGTAGTTCATCATGGAAATTTCAGATGCTCTCTTGTGTCCTGTTAGACATGCCTACAAATGGAATCAGTCCCAGCAGTGCATATCTAACACCAAATTGTGTTGAACAGCTAAGCTGGTATGTTGCTCTGTATTTGATTAAGTTGTTCTTTTGCTATCTTAATTGTAAGTAATTTGTCAGTTTTAGTTTCCCAGTTCAACACTGTTAACAGACAGATAAAGTTTGCATATTCCCTATGTATCCTGCTGTGAAGCTAAAAATGTGCTGTCAATTGTCATGTAAAATCAATAATTTTTTAAATGCAATGGCTTACAATTACTTCCTCTACTTCAATGCTTTTAACCTTCGTCCTTTGGAAATCTTTCTACTACTGGCACTGTATCCCTAGCAAAGTAAATGAAATCCTGTATCATTTTATTCCACTTCTGTCTGCACAAATATTGGGGTTTTATACGAAGAAGTGGCATAAGAAAAAAAAGTAGTATTTTTCTTATTATTTTCCTGTTTGATGCAAACTTTAAAAAACGCTTTTGATCAGTGGTGCTGTTTCCTGAGAAACTAACTCTTCCATGTTTGCTGACTCCAGGTAAGTACCAAATAGAGGTAAGCTTGGTAGAATTTAGTTTCAAATGCTACAGTATAGACTGTAACTATCTACAACATCCCAAAGAGTTCAATAACCACATAGAGTGAATACCAGCTAGGTCATCTTGTTCACAGACATGACACTCTAAAATTAATCTAAAATTACAAGTCTGCACACAGGTTTTTGTTAAATTTAGTTTTAAATTACCAAAGCATTTAAGCTTTTGTAGTTTATTGTGGAAAGTGTTCTGCAGAAGCGTAGACCCCAATATCAGAATGTGTCTTCTGGAAGCTTTAATCTTCCTCCACTTTATTCACCCTGTCCCAGTCAATAACTATTTCAGGGCTGCCCTCAGACATGGTTCTCCTTTCTCCTCACCTATTTGCATGCTAGACACAAAAAAGATGAGATATGCTGGGATGCAGACACACACCCAGCACCTGCTGCCAAGGCAACAGGAACAGGATGTTTCAGATAAAAAAGGGATGACGTTTCGGGCCTGCCAACACCCACTGTTTCCTTCAGGAGAGGCCAGCTTTGCCAGTAGATCTAGAAGTCATCTAGGATAAACACTTTGCACTTGGCTTACCTTGAGTTCGTCTGACTGAAGCAAATACAAAGCGTGACTTTCAACAATGCTATTTAGAAGCTGGAATCTGGGCACTTCCTTCCACATGTATATATATCATGAAGACAGTTCTTGTGCCTTCTTCTTACACCATGGCCTGAGAAGACATAATCTGATCCTTACAGTATGTGTCTTCAGCATAACACTGGCACACAGCTTTGGCCACTTGTCATATTACTTCATTTCAGCTCTTTGATCAGGTTTGTGCACTTAGGCAAGTGTTATGCTGAAGGGCAATAGTCTAAATAGCAGGTGGCTACTCACAACCTGTGAACGAACGTATTGGCATGCAAAATAAGAAAAGGGAAAAAATCTGTAGCTGTGGATAAACACATGAAAAGAAAATTGGGCAAGTTCAGTTAAACTATTTTCTTATCCCTCTTTTAAATTTGACTGAATGAAATGGGCTGAAAACTTTTATTTCACAGCAAACAACTCTGTTGTGTAATGTTAGGCATGGAAAGCTCCTGCCTTTACCTTCCTGCAGGACTACACGTCCCAACAGTGTAGTAGCTGGGAATATTCTCGGGAACACCACAGCACAGGAAAGAATCTGTTAATTGTCTTTTGGAAGCCTTTTTATGAACACAGGAAGGGAGTGCCGTGTCCACTTAGAGAGAAATGTATGCGCTTGGAGCACAACACTCTCTATGAGAAGTCACTGGAGTCTGGCATTGCAGAAAGCCTTATGCAGCCAGCTCACACAGCGTCAGACACTGGTGTTTTTCAGCCTCTCAGATGTCACCACAGTTCATCAGAAAACAAGTAGAAAATCTTCTCTATGTGCTTCCCTAAATGTACACTAAGTATTGTTGAGGCATGTCTGCTGAAAGACCTCAAAGCCCTCTGAGCTGAAGTGGCTGCAGAGTGCAAGAGGAGAAGTTGCACACAGGCCCCACTACCCAAGACTAGAGACCTGCCTTAAGCTGTGTCAGGGGAAGTTTAGATTGGATATTATGAACATTTCTTCATGGAAAGGGTTGTTAAACACTGGAACAGGCTGCCCAGGGAAGTGGTTGACTCACCATCCCTGGAGGCATTTAAAAGACGTGTAGATGTGGCACTTAGGGACATGGCTTAGTGGTGGACTTGGCAGTGCTGGGTTCATGGTTAGACTTGATGATCTTAAAGGCTTTTTCCAACCTAAATGACTCTATGATTCTAAGATGCTCTCCTCATAGTCTTCTGCCATCTCTAGTGTGCCTAAAGAAGAAAAAAACTTTTATGTTACGACCTTAGAAACTGCAATGGTTGAATATGCACATGGTGTATTAGGGGACAGGCTACACACTGTCACCACAGGTGATCAAATCTCTAATGGTGAACCAGATTTAAGTTGTCTCACATTCCTTCATATCCTTAGTGATATAAACCATTGTAACATTCCCCATAAATATTACTTGCATATTTAGAGATATCAGGCAAAAATGCTACTGACTATGATTATTATGATGATGATTATTATTAGGCAAACTTCTAGTTTGATCCACAAAATTAATTTTTTTTTTAATTTTCCTTAATTTTTATTTGCCTGGGTAAATAACTGTAGTTGATGCACCATGGAGGAAACATTTGATTATCTGTTTTAGTAAACCACAATGGAACATATGAAAAATTTTAGTGATTTTGGAAAGACTGAGACAATGCTATAGGAAATATTTCTAAAGGCAAAGTAAGTTTGAAAAGTTGTTTCCAACATGTAAGTCACAGTTATTTGAGACAAAAAGTTTTTAGTGATCCTCTGTCCCTGAAGAGTGTATTAAAAAAAAAGAATATACCAATATACATTTTTACCTAACTGTAGTCACTGTAAGGTGATTTTTAGAAAGTTTGGGGTTTTTTAATGAAACCATCATTCTAGACAATTTTTAAGAGACTGAAATAGGAATTTCTGGTACTACATGCTTATCCTGTTACATTTTAAATCTACAGAACTATCCAAACAATCTGCCTAACTGTATTAAATTTGGGAAGATAATTGGCTTTACTGGAGATACAATTATGTATCTGCATATTCAGGTATTTTATGTCCACTGACAGTTATTTTTCAGCCATGGTGTTTTCATTTTACCTAAGCACTTACTTGGAAGTTTCATTTAGGATAGTAGATAATAAAGGTTAGTGTTAGCATTCTTGGCTTCAATGCAAAGGAAATCCTCCTGAAATATATCTCACTGTACCTTGAATCTTCAGGATTTATGTATCCCCATGTCCAAGTTTATATCAACTAAACAGCAAGTGGCTATTCCACTCCACCCTTTCACCAACTTTCCAAAAGCTCTCAGCAAGTGAGAGGGTTTTTCCAATATCTTTCCTTTCTTCTTGTATCCAACAAAAGCATTTTAATATTACAGCAGACGAAGATTCTCTTGTGAACTGGCCTCACTTCCACAAAACATTAAGCACATGATTAACTTTCAATGCATCTTTTAAATTTAAGCTTGAAATACATCCCCATATGACAGATATAGCTGATGTATCACATATGTGAAAGTAAATGCATGCCGAAGTGCTTTACCAAATATGAATGGCTGTCCTGTGTGCTGAAAGATAAGTATGTGCTTAACTGCTTGGACATTTCTTAATATCAGGAGAGTTTTTTTCCCTGTATTTTTTTATTTCTAAACAAATACCACTAACAAACCCTAAAGAGGTTTTAAAAAGGAACAGCAGACGGGCTTTATAAAGGGGCCATTGAATGCTTAGGATCATTGAATGCTTAGGATCATACTTTTACAAATGCACATTAGTGCTTATTTTGGGGGGTTGTATACTACTTAAATGAATTACTTTTATGAAGTACAGTACTACATGTTGTCCTATCTTTGATTTAACTGAGCTAAATTACAAACTTTCCTTTTTCTTGATTTTTTTATATAGAAAGTGTAATTTAGTTTTCTCTTTTTTCGCTCTTTCTTTCATTCACTTAAATTATTACCACAGTGCATTTACTTGTGTATGTGTCAAATTTACCCTTAAAATGAGGCAAATTATGAAAAGTCCCCCAGAAAGTCATGGTGTTTTAGTTAATTAAAGTTAATAGTTCCACGAGGAGTAGGTGCCAAAAGTTACACTATTTCTACAAGACCACGTAACAATTGAGTATGTTAGAGATCATGTGTCCAAGCTCTATAATTATCATCTCCCCTTTCCTTTCCAAGTTTCTGATCAGAAGATCGTGTCTCCAGGACAAAATTGTTGATTTAATTTTTTTCATGTTGTTGATCTATAAAAACAAAGATCTCATAATACTAGCAACTACATAAAGTTTGCATAGGTGTGTTTTCAGAAAGAATAGATCATATCCAAATATCAAAACTTACTCAAACTCTCTTCCCAGTTAACTGTGAGCTTTACCTGTCACAAGAAATGCAGTCAGTCTCACACCACCTAAAATATTTTCTTAGATCCAGAGGAATTTCCCACAAATCAGATTTATTTTCAGCACAGTACATTGAGCCATACAATAGAGATTATTTTGTATTAAGAATTTTTACCTATTGCTACAATAATCAAAATTATTGATACATTTTCACTATCATCTGAGTTCCTTCAGATGGTCAGAGCTTTTTTCTGCTGCCACCAAACCAAAAATAATAAAGACGCACAGCTGAAAAATCTGTCACAAAGCTCTGGTTTCATACTTGCGTTTCTTGAACCTCTTTTATCTATATAAGGGGAATTCCACCTGCCTCACTTCTATGCATAAATTGCGTTTCAGAAGCATCTGATTGGTTTTTCGGCTTCAAGGCTTTTCCTAAGTATTCCACCAATTGCATTGCTCAGTCCGTGCCTTGAAGTAAGACAAACACAAGAGTTGCTGGCCCCCTTTCACACCATGGAAAATTTTAACTGTTAGCAGCTAAAACCATCTCCACTATCTCCCACATCCTCACATCGTCACTGAAATACCTTCCTTGCTGTCTGTACAGCAGTCTTTATGAGAAGTTCGTTCCTGAGTGCTCGTTTCACGATTCTAAACAGGAGGAACCTTCTGACGTTTTCCAGAAGCTCACAGGCACCAGGAGAGCCATAAGTCACCCAAATCTGGCAGTAAACCTGCTTGCATGTCTACTCTTTCTGCTCTCTCTCCTGTGCTTTCATATTTCATTCTGTCTCTTGGTGGTCATGGATGTATATACTTACCTAATAGCAAAGTCTCTCATGTGTCTCGATAAAGAGCCTGTGGTCCCACCCAGAAGGTTTCATTGGCACAGGCACAGAGATGTTAAATAACCACAGACAAGCTGTAGGTAAAGGCTTCTGGAGCTCACGGGGCTGCATGATCCCAGATGTGATTATCTTTAACATGGCAGTGAGCCATACAAAACAGACACTGCTTTAGTCTGGCCTACAGCTTGTAATAACCTGGTGATAAAGCAGGCAGGTATGCAGTCCGGCTCCTGACAGCTCTGGTCCTGCCCACAAGTATCACCCAGAGAGTGCACAGAGCGTATGACAAAGGGAGTCAAAAGAAGGTGATGGATCCCTGGCACTGTTAAGAGCTAGTTGAAATGTTTTCATTTCCAGTTGTTATTGATGAAGCTAAGGAAAGGGTCAGCATAAGGATCACTGTTTTCCTTCATTCTCTGAAGAGGCACAAGATAAATTGCACCAGGCTGCATTTTTTTTCTTTACTTTACAGCAGTAGTTAATGATCACAGTAAACAATATATTTAATAACATTATTTGGAGCAACAGTGTGCACCTGTGTTAATTTACACGTTTTGCAAAAGCAGGGCCAAGGGCTGGCCACTGGAAAAATGGGAATGAGATCCAGCCACATCTGTCCTGGACAAGCTCTTTTCTCACCATTCTCACCTGGCAGCAGCAGAGCTGTACATGCAGCTGAGTATTTTCAAGGGGTTTGCAAATATTTTATTTCTGGGTAAAATCTGCTTTTCATAATTATTTGATTCATTCTCAGTTTTGCCTGTTCTACTGGTCATAAAGAAACCACCTAAAATTTTTTAAAATGCATTTCAGATACATCGCCTAGCAAATAACACTGTCATAAGTCTTGCTGGCTCACTCATGCTCCATTGCTTCTATTACAATGAAATCAATGAAAGAGGCACAGCACTGTCTTGAGAGACCCTTTATAAGCTGCACAATAAAGTGAAAGGCTTGGATAAGGATGTGCCATTAAAGATTGTTGATTTAAAGCCACATATGTGGCAGATGTGTTTGATTGTTCAGAGAATACACAGCAGCTTCCTATTTCCAGTGACCAGAGTCCTGGCGTATTAACATGGAACAAGTTAAATAAATGTCAGAGCTTCTAATCCTCGAATACAACCATAGTAAATGATTGTTAATTACTGCAATAATGTGACAGTGATAAAATAAAACAAGATATAAACTCAGATTGGTAGGTGCTATGATGGACTGCAAATTTTCTCTTTCTCAAGTACAGTACAGGTATTTTTAAGCTGATATACAAAAATATTCACCAAATTTCTAAATTTAGGCTCAGGAGTTTATCATATACATACACACCAGCTCTATGCCCCTTGCTGAGAAAGGTCAATGCAGCATGACCCACACTGTGCAATGGGTTCTCCAACTGGGAAGTAACTGTTGGGATCAATGGAATGGCCACAAGAGTCACTTGGGCACTTACAGCTGAAAACTGTAAGTACTATGAAAATATTTCATTTTACAACAAAGTAAGGGAAAGATGTATAAAGGAAATCTATATCTCTAGTTCCCTAGGCAAGCCGTCTCTTTCACTGAATAGCTCAAGCAGTTTTCATTCTGCTTAAATAACCTGCAATTATTTGCTTAATCAGCTGTTCTGTTCATTGAATCTGGTTAGGAAAAGGAACTTCCATCCTATGAATTAGATCATAAGCCAGGTTAAAAGAAACTACTGAATTTCAGACTTGCTGCATGAAAGTTTATGAATTTCCACAAACCTGAGAAGCTTGTTTAAAATCATTTGGCAAACAAATACAAAAAATTAACAGTTTTGGGAAAAGTCACCGACACTACGTGAGAGTCCAAGAACAGGAAAAGGAACTGACCATTATTTTGTCCAAATATAGAGGTCTTCAGCTCTGTATTTTAGTGATTACTGAGTTTTGAATGGAAGTATAAATTTCAGATGGGATCTTCTAAAAGAAACTCCCACCAAGCACACAGTATGTCTCAAAGCCTGGCAACAGCCTATTGCCTTCCTACCTTTCAAAAATTTCATTTTTTGGCCAATACCGGTTTTAAAACGAAACCATGTAACTCTTGCAAACATATGAATAGATCCCAAGTCCAACTTAGTTTGTAATCCTTCAAGTAGATTTGTCTTTAACTCCCACCCTCCAGAAAAAGATAGATGGATGCAGTAGACTATGTAAGTGAGATTTAAGTTGGATTTAATTAAAGGAAACTCTTAAATAATTAAGATCTTTTCCCTTCCAATGTAAACAAGAACTATATCCTCTCATACAATAGTGCTCACAGCAGGGACTTCCTCTGGATATTGTGTTAGCATTCTCACACATCGTGTGCCTGCCTGTGATAGTACAGGTTGCTGCAACATGGCAGGATTTCTTTGCTGTAGGCAAAGTGCCATGTGGCAGTCACTGCCCAGAACAGCACATTATCGAGGCTCCCAAGGGAGCAGAGCAGGTGTGCCTTGTTGGTCTGTCACCATGGCTAAGCAGCTTCACAGCTTTCTAAGGCCAGAAGGGAGTGTTATGATCACACCCTAGCTTCACATTTCTCCTTTTGCATGCAAAGGAACATTTAAGCAAGACTGGAACAGGACAGCGCTAGAGGAAACAAATAGCCTCATTCTTCAGTATTGAACAGAAATGTCAGGTTAGGACCTTGTTTTTCTGACAAAACAAGAGACGAGTATCAGCACTTACGTCTCAGTCTATAACTTCCACACGGGTTTTACCCATTTTTCTATGGTGAGGGAATAAGCTCTCTGTTTACAACTAAACTGCTCCTCACTTTCAGGAACAGGCTTCCTGAAATTTATGAGGATCACTAAGAAAAGCACTCACTTCTTCATTCCCACTGAATATTCAAAAGATAATCACAGGAAAACAGCCTTCCAATAATTTGGAGCATTAACTTACTGCAAGAATTAACTTAAAATGCAAAGTCCTAGCAACCAGAGGTACATAAAGGCTACTGGATGGTCTCTAGACCCCCCAGGTGCCTTCACATGTAAGATTATACTAATTTATAAGACAGTCATCATTTATGGGAAGACAGAACCATAATATGAACAAGCAGACTGGGCAAAAACAACCATGGCACATGTCCAGGGACGTGCACTGCCAAAGGGCTGGTGGGTGAACTGCAACCCTTTTGACTCCCCTTTCCTCCTCCTCATCCTGTCCATAAATCCTTGTGTCCTCAGCTCTGAGAGATGCTGTTAAAAAGCTTCACTTCAGGTAGAGAAGAAGTCATAGCTGGAGAGCATCTCTCCTTCCCTCTCTTTATATATATATATCCCAACCAACCTGGTCTTCGAGAGGACCTTTTTCTATACCCTCAGAAACACTGTGGGTTACATATATGTATGTATATACACTCACACAGCTGCACTATTAGATCACATTTAGGGCATAATATACAGTCCCAGACTGGCAGGGGAATTTTTAGTCCATCAACAACAAACTCTGGTATTCTATCAGCACTATATTTAAAATAAATCGTGTTTGAAGTCTGGTGCATGTCGCTGCCACACAACAGAGGATCCAGGGCTGACGCAGCTGCCAAGAGCGAAAGACTACTGCTTGTGGGTGTAAAGGAGAAGGTTGATTAAAAATATTTGGATGGATGCAAGCAGGGCTAAATTCAGGGAAACACCTAAATCAATAGACATCAGCTTTCAGCCTCTCTTGGGGAAGGCCAGAAATTACTCTCACCTGTAGGAAAGTAAATTCTAATGAACACTTGCAATATAATGATAAAACTTCAATTCACTTAAATGGAAGCACCTGACTATAAAAAGTAATTGATTACATGCTATAAAAGAGAAAACGCAATTACAGGCACAGAATGCAAGAAAATTCTATTATATACAGGATGAAAATTGCTGTACTGCAAATAAGATAAACTCTCATTTATGTATTTATCTAGAGAAGTTCTGATCTATGATGGCTACCTCAGAAAACCATTGTGCTCCATGAAGTTGTTGAGTAAGTAAAAAGGAATTTACACCCCAGCGAGACAGAGAATATAATGTTATCAGTATAAAAGCTTTATTTTTTTTTTCCTTGGTTAAAGTATTATTTTTTCAAATTAAAAACCTGATCCTGCAAATATTATCTCTCCTGCCCACAAGCAAATTTACTGATGTTTAAACATTTCTAATTTGTGCTTGCTCTCAAATAGTCCAAAAACTTACTTATAACAGGACTTTGATCTGAACATGAGGATTCACCAAATAATTTGAGTAAAACACTTTTTAATCTTTGGGCGATTATCAAAAATTTTTCATTTGGACTCTACATTTTTGGGAAGGTCATTGGACATTGCAAATTATACTATGCATGATTCCTCCCTCCTTGAAACCTTTTAACCTGCAGACAGCAAAGTAGAAACCAGTGAATTACATTCTGTCCTCCTGACCTTTAGGTTAAGCCAAGCCTGCTCTGCAGTATCACCAGTGAAGCAGTCACAGTTTTATTGCCCTCCTTCCAAAAGGCTGCTGATCATTAAAGCTGCACAGTGGTATTGTATTCAAAGGGCAAATCTGAACGCATGACACTGGTTTCAAATGCACATTGTTACTGCTCATAGCAGACCTGATCCAATGCCCACTGGAGTCACTTGGGATGGCATTCCCCTCTTCTAACCTTACAGAGTTAAAGTAAAAAATATCTACACCTCAGCCAAATCTTTCCCTTATAGTCAATGGAAGAAAACAGGTCCTTTAGGGTGTGTCTTATCTGGCCAGTTTTTGACTTCTACATGAGGATGGAATAAATCTCCCTCCTGGAGCTCCTCTATTTTTCCATTGATTATAAAGTGATCACAGCATGACTCAGATGACTTTATGGACATCTAAAGTTAGTTAAGAGAAACTGGAACCTCTGGCTCACAAAGGTATTTGGTTTTGGTTTTTTTACTCCCTACGAGGCAGCACCGTGGTGCAAGTGTGAATCAGGACATGGAAATCTTCCGTCTCTACAGTTGTGCCTGTGATGAGGAAAACTTCAAAATAACCGGGAGAAGGAAAGGAGTCTCCAGTTCCCTTCTGAGAAACCCTGAGTGCCCCAGTGTGCATCTTCAGGGTTACACAGATCTCTGGAGATGAACAGCGAAGTGAGTGTTTATTTAAATTAATTCAAATGCATTAAATGTAAGTTCTGAGTTGCCATATACTAGGTCAGAAAACACAGTCTCATTTTACACAGAAGACATCTTATGCAGTCTCATGCAAGCCCCACACATCGACTCCTCAGCCAGCACTTGTCACAGTGTTTGGGAAAATCTCAAGCAATTTCAGAGCTGTACCCCAACTCTGTGCCAGGGGGTGTCCAGCTTGTCCCTACACGTGGACATTTCTGTGTTTTCAGTGTTCCCCAACAGTACTGTCTGGCAGATTGGATTGATGGGCAACAGACAGGATGAGCATGGCCAGCACAGGGCAAAGAAGGGTACACAGCAATCACTCAGGGGCACGACCGTTTCATGAACTTGATCCAAAGACTGTGAGTGTACAAAGCTCACTCTGGTGTAAACTTGCAAAGTGTCTGTTCTGTATACAGCTTTCACCGCCCCTGCATTTTCTACTTGCAACATTTCAGATGCAATTCTAAGTTGTCGTCAGTGTATCTAATATAATTCAGAGACTGGGCACTGAGAGAGGCAGGTAAAAGCCTATTCCTTTTATTCTAACTCCGCTTCTGCTTAAAGTAACTGAAAAACCATATTAAATTACTTGAGAACAGAATTAATCATCTTCTGTTTTGTTCTGTGAACTGCCAGGAGACACTAAATACAAATTTAACACTGTAACATGAGGCACCTTTTCTATTCCTTAATATTTTAAGAATTAATCTGGTCTTATACTAATTATTTGATTTATTGTATTTATTATTGAAATATACGTGTTATGAGAGAAAGATTCTAAGTTAGGAGTTTTGCCCGAATAAGAAGTACAAGTCTATACCTTCCGTAAATGAAAAGTTGGCTTTTTTTTTTCACAGACATATGTAACATTCTGAATGCAACAAAAACAGATTTAGAAAAAGCAAATAATATGAAAAGGAAAAGACAGAGATTGAATTTCCAGTGATGTACTTTCAGGCATTTGCATTAATACTTAATGCTTCCAGCTCTGCTCTCCCAAGAATCCATAAACAAGATAACTGGCTCCTTTATGAAAGAATAACATGGGTCTAAGAGATTATATAATGAGATGCAGCTTCTTTTGCAAAAATTATTAAAACTCTAACTGCTAACACAGTACCTGCCCTTAAGAAATGCACATACTTAAATGCATTAATTATAATGTGTTGACTGTATTATCTAAGAAATTAATTTATTTTCTTTCCTTCTAAAGATGTTTATCAGGTCCTGTGGCAGATTTGTTTGAGTGTACAATTCCCAAGCTTTTATGTTTTAATTTAAAATAAATTCTGAGACACAAATTTCATTCTCTTGTTTTCCTTTTTTCTTGTTACTATATTTCCTCCTGTGCTCCTCAATCCATTCTGGAGATGAACTTCCCATTTTTTAAGTCCTGTTCAGAGATTTTAGGCACAAAATCCTCTCTAAGCAAACACAATTACAAACTTTACATTAATTACTTTTGTGATGGTAAGATTCTCAATTAATTACTCAAGTATGCTGGTGAAGAGCTTTGAATTTTAACACTGACTATATGAATGCATTTTCTTTTCATACTTGGGAAAGCCATCTCTTGACATAAAGCTTCATACAGCTCTGCACAGCATCAGGTGGTCAGCTCTGAGCCCTGAGGACAGATTTGTATGAACATAAAGGCTTTGTTGCTGCAGACAAACCATAGTTCCAGTTAGTCACTTTATAATTTATTGCAAAAAATACAAATGAAATAGAATATAATCTCTGCTTATTTTCATCATTTGTCGGGTCCTGGGGGGTGTTCTGGTGGGGTGCTACNCAGGGGCAGGGGCAGTACATAGGCGGGATTAGGGTACGGGAGCCAATGGGAAAATCTGAGGGAGTGGCAGGGAACAAGATCCAATGGGAGAGTGGGGAAGCGAGAACTTTCCAAAGGAGCAGACAAGGTACAAGGGGGTGGAGAGGCTGACTGGGGAAGCAGAACTGGGGTACATTTCCATAACAGAACAGGGCATGCTGGGGGAGGCCTTTTTAGTGACTTTAACCTGGGGAGCTCTCTCGGGGTCTGTCCCTTTCACTGGCTTCCACAATCATTGTGTTGGATTGATCTGTCTAAGATTTGTCATCCTTGTTTTTCTGACCCAGTGCGTGGGAATGGCCCTCCAGTCACACCTGACACATGTAGTCACATCAGAAGGAATTCTGGTATCTGAACCACTAAGGCACAAATTGGTGCTGTAAAATAGGAAACAAACTAATTAATTTAGTGTGTTACACTTATAGAAACTATATTGTGATTTGGCTTCATTTCACGTCTTTATTTCCTGACATTTGTCTTAGACTTATTTCAGCACCCAAGAGCAAGCAGAAATAACATAGAAATCCGATGCTTAGTAATGTTCATTTTTATTGTGTTAATCATCTGAAAAGTATTCTTTAAGTTCATTCAGTAACTTCCACAGCTTTCCATTCTCCAAGGAATGGCCTTGAGAAGGTAAATGTACCCTGAATTCCATGGAGAAGATAGGGGCAGAGTGGGGTAGCTGGACTACAGGACTGAGCTTTTATCTTACATGGGTACTACTGGAAAAGAAGCAGACTGGAACTTGTAACTCCATGGCTGAATGCTGGAGACCCTGCTAATGGGAAGTGATTTTGGGGAATTTGCCACAGAAAGGGAAGTTTGCTTCTGTCTTTTCTCCACTCCGTGCTGTTTTGTTTAACTCCTTTTTCTTCTTTCCCAAAGTGAAACAGGTCAGTTCATAAATCTGGCTGAGTTCAGCACATAGGAGAACTGGTTAATAATGATCTTGCACCCTTCCCATTCGTACAGATCAGGTCAGTGTTTTGTCATGTTGACTTGAACAGGAACCTCAGTCTCAGGTCTCCATTTACAGCCCCGCAGCATTACTTTCAGATGCAATTGTGAGGAGAATGCCTCTTCAGATGGATTTAGTTTCTGACAAAATCCTGTTACACATGTTTGAAATAAAATAGGACCAGGCTGGGCCTCCTTTCCTCTCTGTTTTTTTCTTCTTTTTTTTAATTGATAAGCTAAATGTGAATTTTTGCCAAGACCGACTAGGCCCTCCTAAAAGAAGAAAAGTTGGCTTGGTCCAGGCACTGGCATGAGGCAGCATCTTGGGCTTAGCTCTGCACAGAGTTAATTCAGGCAAGCATTCACAGGAAAGACCAAGATCAGTTAAGTACAGCAGCCATAACTTTTGATAAACAGGCCTGTTGCCACCCTACCACCCTTCTGCAGTCCGTATCACCCTGTACCTTGTACCTCTTTCTGCAGAGCAGCATGGCCAAAATGGGATTGAAGTCAGTGGAGTTATTTCAGCCTCAGAGCCCCATGCCTGACAACAATCCAGGTTTCCTCTGCATTTAATGTGGCCTTAGCAGACCACCCTGAGCAGCAACGTATACAGACAGGACTTTCTGTGGGAGCTCCCCGCTAGCAGTGCCTGCTCCCCCTTCCAGCCACAGCAGCACCAGCCCAACACCTCTGATTCTGGGGTTCATTTTGTTTAGTGCGGGGAAAAAGAAAGGAAAAAAAAAAACAAAAAGGCCGAAACTTTTCTCAGTGAACCACATGCATAGCTGAGGGAAAGGACGGGAGATGGCTGATGATTGTCAGTTAAATTCAAGGTACTCACTACTCAACAAAAGCACCATAGGAATCCCAAAGGTGACTCTGTGGTATTTCAGAGTGGTTCTGCTGCTGTTGTTGCTCTCGGGTTTTTTTCTCAAATCCTGAACCGAGATTTTTCTTCTAGAAATGAAAAAGAATTCCTGAGTTAATGTGTTATTGAAGCACTGCAAAACAATGCATTCCCTTTACTTCCAGGACACATTTTGTGTTCAAAATAAAACAGTAACAAAAATAAAATTACTCCTATGCTATTCAGAAGGGGACTTTGTTAGGCAGCCAAGAATTTTCCCTCATTATTTCAGGCTGTCATTGAGCTTGACTTTCATAATAATATTTTTATTACTTTGCATTAATAGGAAACACGAGCCAGCACTATCCAGATATAGCTGAGATGAGTGGTCACAGCTCCCAGGACTGCACACACAGCTCACAGCACTAGGGACAGCCTTGTCTTCCTCAACACAGAGCACACCACTAGAACGGCAAAGAAATCCCACCAGCAGCCCCTGGCACAGCTTGGCAGGAGAATCCTCAGGGAAGCACACAGGAGCTCCCATCCCAGAAACAAATGAAGGGGATCTTCAAAGGGAGCCTCAGGGAAAAGGAGCAGATTTAAGAATATGGGGTATCCAGGAGATGTCACATGTGCCAACAATCCCTTGAGAGGCTTTGGGCATTCCTGTAGTGATTTCCTCATTTGTCAGTGATGAACCTCCTGTGTTTTCAGGATATCATGTTCATTCAGACCCCTCCATCTTCAGCTTGCACAGCCCTATGTCCTTCTCTCTCGTCACCTGTTACAAAGTCCCCACCTGTAGCTGGGTGTGTATGCTTGCTCCAAAGGTTTACCACCCTTCCCCTTTAATCCCATCCTGTTTTGGTTTGGCCATTATTTCAGCACTTGCTTACAGGAATATAGTTGATGCCATTGGCTCTTGTAATGAGTTGAAGGATCTGGCAGAAGTTTCCTATTTGTTCTTCTCTTGGTCACTCTATCTGCTAAGAAGTTCATGACACTTTCCTGTCTCAAATTTCTATTTTAGATGCACTTCAGAACAAAGCATTCCCCGAGTTATTTCAGTACGTTTCTGAGAGCTGAGAGCAGATTTTCTGCATTTTTTTTTATTATGTCTAAACTAGGGATATACACACTCTGTGAATGTTTCCTTCTTTTAAGGAAATACAGGGTGGAGAGGGGTGTTTCTCTGATCTGACAACACCATGCTACGTGCTTCATGACTGGGTTCCTATTGCTTCCATGTACACCACTGGGTTTATTGTCACCCCCCCCACCCCCTGCACTCAACTCTCTTAGACTCTACAGAAAGCAGTCCTCCATTTCTCTCAATAAGACAAAAATTCCTACAAATACTTTGCCCAGGTTTTAAACTAGTTACAGAGCCAGAAGCAATTATCACCATATCCATTAAATGATCATTTTATCAGCAGAAAATCAGAAGAAATCATGCTTTGTCTGGAAAACAAAATAGCCCATCAATCTGTAATCGCTTTTCCAAAGAATGCCTACATCACCATTAGCTAAAGGAAACTACTACCTCACCACAGCCTCCATCTCTTCTCCAGTAAAAAGGTTAGAGGTATTTGAAAGCAGTTATGACCACATGTGTGTAAGAGCTCTGATTTCTAATCTGTGGTGTGGGGAGAGCACTTTCTACTCTTTGTCCCCTGTAACATTATCCTGCTCTCTGAACATCCAGACTGAAGGTTGCATTTCTCATGTACCTAGTCATGTTTCCACAAGATGAGTCACTCTCCCTGTAACTACTCACTGCCACGCCATCTACCAGTTCTCTCCATCTAACCCATTAAAATTAATTAAGCTGAAGCTAATATTTTCTTTAAAAATGTCCATTGCCCCACTAAAAGTGGAGAATCCCACTTGAGCTACTTGAAATAATTATTAACTTTTGATATGCTTAATATGTTGTGGTTACCTGATTTCTAGGCCTCTTTCGAGAGTAGATGGTTCATATAGCAAGAGCCAAAAAATTCTTGGGAGGTTTTTTACAGTAAGTATGAGATTCTGAGCTGACACAGATGTCCTGCTAACTAGCCAGAAAATGTGACTGCCCTGACTACTGTAGTGCTATGCCAGTGAAAGAATCTGCATCTTCATCTAGTGTTTTGAGGGTAATTTGAGAGCAAAATCTATACCCAGCTGAAAGAACAAGCTGTGTTCAACCCAGAAATTACAAACAGCTATTCTTTTGTTTAGGCAATCCATAGGAAATAAGCACTTTGCCTTCTGGCTGAATGCCATTTGCTCAATACTCTGCTGTCTACACAAATGGCAAAATAGATATTCCAGTACCATCTGATACATTTTCTAGGTTACATGCAAATATGTAGCTTTATCAGTAATTTGGTTTGTAGGTACAAAAACTGTATCCATGAAGGCTTTTATAAAATACCATCAAGCACAAAGAGATTTGTCACAAGTACCTCAGCTTCCTACAGAGGTTATGAACCAAATCAATGGACCTTAAATCTAATACTTTAGTCCTGGTTAGTACTCTCTTGAATTTTGCCAGCCCATGTCCATTTCCACACAAAGCCCAAGAACTTAGACTCTTACGCCCATCCTTTCCCCCAAGCAATTACACAGAAAGGATGCATTCTCCTCACGTTGCTTCTTCTGTAACCCATGGACATGCTAAGACAACTACCCGTGGCCACTACTTGTTTCAGACAAGTACTTTGATATGAACTTCATGACAGCTTCAGAATTAACAGTAATCTGACACACAGATTATTAATTATAATTTCCCCAGTTTATAATGTCCAAGCTTCTTAGGCTGTTAGATACCTTTGCCTATTAACTGGCTTAAAAAGTTTTGTGATTAGGAACAGTGTGCCTTCCTGTATCAGATGCTTCCATGATAATCAGTCCGTTCTGTAACTCACCACAGAGAAAATAAACTCTTAACTGTATCGGTACCATATATTTTCTCGAATGAATACATTGACTGAACCTGTGATGTACACACTGTTTTTTCTGTAGACGGTTTGACAGTCAAAGACGGAGCAAGTCCTAGGGGTTTTTTGTTTGAAAACTGTAGTCTTAGCCATATATTTCTGTTTCCTTCAAAGTTATGTTGAGATAACATCTTGCATTTAGTAAATAAGAAAATCCCACTCCATCTCCATCTTATCTTCACATTCTTTGTCAGGCCTTGTGGCTAGAGTCCACTTCACTGTGTGCATGGTGTGCATGTCTTCTGATTCCTGCTCCCCCGTCATGCACCATTCAGCACAAAGAAAGCAGTGACTGGAGGGATGTCCACTTATCAGTCATTGTCAGGAGCTGGCGGTGACAGCAGGAAAGCTAACAGCCCAGAAATCTCCCAAACAACCAAAGTGCAAGAGAAGAAAAGAATCAAAATAAAATAAGGTTGCAGACAGTGGAAAGCAAAGACTTATTAAAAGTATATGGACACTTCATTGGCACAAAAATAGATGTTGTAGGAGTGCCATGTGTTTGTATGCACAGAAGTAATTAATTGATAAATTGGCATTGTTCAGTGTTCAAAAACATTTTTTCAAAGTTTTTCAAATTAAAAAGTCAAATATTATGTATTGAAAATATTTCGTATTTTATGTCTTTGTGTATTTCTTCATGTCACTGTCTAGTAGGATTTCTTTCAGGCATATGTACTGGCATACAAATTATTGTAACTTCTATTAAAAATTTTATCTTGAAACATTCACTCTCAGCAGTGTTTTAAAAGAATATGCAAATATATCTGTCTTCACTCTTCTGAATATTGAGGTACCAGTCAGCTAATCTTCAACTTCCTTAAAGTAAATTGAACGATACCTTTTAAAAGGAATTAAATTAAATTTTCTGCTGAAAATTGAGGTGTTCAATAGTGGTGAAGCTGGATATAGAGCTCTTTCAAATAGTGTGAGAAGGAAGACTACTCCCATGGTATTTCAGTGTTATGCTCTTATTAAAAAAAAAAATCCCTTGCACAGTTTTAAGCAGATTTAGGGTTCCTTAAAGGTGAGTAAGTCGCCACAAAGCAACTAAGAATCATGCAGTGAATCTCTGCTCCATGCCGCAGGGCTCTAACTAGAGTGTTTGTCTTTGTGGTGGCAGAATGTTCGGAAAATGGGAAGAGCTGAGCAGTCTGCTCCAGGAGAGGATGTTAAAGAGCAAGTTAGACTGTACCCATAAGCAGTGAGAGTCTATACATGCTGTTTCCCTGCAGGGAGGTGCAAAACATTGCCTGAGGGCCTTCTTGCAGCTTCAGACTTGTTTCCACCACCCAGATGTGTCAGAGATGGGAAGCAGTAAACCATCAACCCTACCCCTGGAGCAGGTCATCATATTTATAATCTCCGTATGTGCACACACTGACCTACCTCAGTTTCTACTTTTGCTCTTCTGCAGTGCCATGTGTCTTTGCCAGATAAAACAACATGAAAGAAAATCCCACAGCTGCATATACATTTTTCTTTAAACAAGTCCAAACCTGTCTTCAACCCCTGAATCACCCTAACTCACCCTAATTCACCCAAGCCATGGGGTAGTCATTGCTTGGGGTGAGCTTTTGGCATCCTGGAGCTCAGCAAGGGGGAAAACCTATACACAAGCCCTGAGGGATCATTCCGTGTAAACTGGTGCCTTGAAAGTAGCAGATGCAGTTGTTCTCACCTCCACCTCATCCTGGCTTTATCAGCAGCTGGATATGCACAGCACTTTACAGTCTGATCTGCCCAGCTTTGGCCAGAGGTTCCAGTTTGTTCCGCTTAGCTGAGGACCACCACACACTGCACCAAGGTGCTACAGGAGAAGAAAGCAAGTGAGGAGGAGGCAGCAGAAAGTTGGCAGAACAGACCCAGCTCTTCAAGGGGCTCTGTGTTCAGCCAAGGGGAGTCTCCTGCACTTGGGGTGCAAGCTCAGTTGCCTTCGGGACTTCATGTCATCCAAACAACCCAGAACAATGCAGCCATTCTTCAGAGGAGCCTGCCTCCAGGAGCTGAGCAACTACAGGGGAAGATTTATCCATCCATGATCAGGAATAAAGCAGCACATCTTGCAGTCTTTTCATTATTTTGTCTGTTAAGGATTTGTCTTAAATCCTTACACAGTGTCAGCCATGTAAAACTTCACTGTAGCATCTCCTGTTAAATCTTCATTGTTATGTTGGGAGGGACAGCTAAACTCCAAATGGATTTTGAAGCATTTCACTTAGCTGAGAGTGGCTTACTGCAGTCCTAATGTATTAATTTCATATGCTGAGCTTTACTTCAGAGTGACAAGATAAACAGTTTCAGAAAAACATTTTTCAGTAATTCATAAACAAAAACCCCAGCACTGGTCCAGCTGAGAAATCTTTTTCTCATAAAAAAGTGTGATGCATCTAAAATACGTGTTGACCATCAATACAATTTGTAGATAAACAAAAATCTGAGTATTTCATTATTCACACTTGTCTATACTTGGTATTAACATAACATAGAGTAAACAAGAACAGACAGTCAATTTGTTTTATACATAAACAATATTAGAAAATATAGATGCATTACCAACAATTCTTAGCTTATTATTCTAAAAGGATTTTGTAAATTGTTCTCCTTAATACACTACCACAATTTTTATAAATTGCCCTATTAGCACAATTTATGGAAATTGTGTCATGCAGACTGTTAGTAAATTGAGTCTGTTTTTCTCATTTATTTCCATTTTTCTTTGTGAGGGCACAATTCAGCAGAAATACAAGGATCAGATTCTTCTCTCAGCAGCACCAGACAGTTTCTGAGTTACTACACTGGACTAATTTTAAGAAAGTGAGCCTAGATCCCAATTTTCCATGTTGTTAATTCCATGAAAGAAAAAAAGATTCTTCAAAAAGTTTCTGCAGCTGAAATGAAATTAGTTTACCCATTACTAACAGGATGCTCAAATATTTCTTTTTTTTGTCTTATCACGGTATTAGGCTAGACAGTAAATTCTAATTTCATCTAAAATAATGTGGTTAAATTGCCCATAGAATTATTGTCATTTAACCAAGCTTTGAGCAAATTATCAATGCTGGGGGGAAAAAATGCACACATAAGAAATTAGCAAAGTGTGTAGAAAAGGCAAAGACAATTAACAAAAATATGGAAATTATCCTCACTCTAGGCTCACTTCCAAAGACTCTGGTAGCAATTCCCCATTGCACACAAACCTGAGTGAAGCTCCTTTCATTAGACTTTTTTCTCTATCATAAACAATATGGGCCACATTTTTGAAGACATGTATTCCAGAGGATATAGCATCCCCAACAAGTTAATCCCAAATATTTGGAAAATGTGGGGCTAGATCTTGAGTGCTTTCAAAGACCAAGAAGAATCCCATGGGGTCTTCAATAAGTTTTGTGCAGAATCTTTAATATTTCCAGTCTAAGAACATCCTGGGATCTCCCAAAAAGCACTGCAAATTGCTTTAATATTTAGACAACCTAAGGAAAAAGGATCACAGATAAACTAAAAGAATATGAAGGGGAGCCAGTCACCCCAAAGAGGAGGGGGATGATTCTGCCTCTCCAATCTCTAAAGGCTCACAGAGGCAGCAAAAGGCTTGACAGCAGAGGGAAATAAATGTCCCTGTCCCTTCCTCCATGAGAGGCATTTCATGAAGGAGAGGCACAGGAAGCCAATCTTGTCAGGAAAGGTTAATAGAGGTGCTGGAAGTTGGAGGCATTGGGGAATGGGGTGTTACACAAGGAGACAGCCCAGAAACGCTGCCAAAAGCACCCTGTCCCACCAGCAGCAGGGCAGAGGAAAGTAAGAAGAACCTGACAGGTCAGAGGGGAGACAACGGAGACAGGCACAAAAAGTAGGAGGCATTAGACCAGGTGGGGTATAGAGGAAATGCATTTCATTGTTGGACAGGGGTGAGAAACCAGATACGCTGGAGAAACATTTAAGGACAACTAACAGTTTCAGAGCAGGACTAGGTAAAGCAGAAAAGTGAGATTGCTGCAAGGTGTGTTTTTTCATTAAACCAAGAGATTTTGGTGGGTTTTTGCCATCCAGAGTGCTAAGGGGCCTAGTAATGAGCCTCAAGGCTTTGGGGTGGGAATATTCTTTGCAATGCAGAGTTTCTGCAATTTCACTCACCCACACCTCTAGCCTTTTGCCCCTCTTGCCTCTGTAGAGACAGCAACCGCTTCTTAAAATGTGCTTGTGTATTACTCAATATTGAGCTCAAACTCAGCATTAGCCTTACTTTAATAAGCATAATAATATAACTTGTGTTCTTTAATCTGATGGAAAGCACTGGTAAGATAACTGGGGCCCTGACTAAGATGGAGCAATTTACCCTTATTGTTATAGGAGCAATATGTAGATCGTTTGTTTCTTTAATATTGATAAAGGCGTAGACAAAAAAAGGAAATACATCCTGATCAAGATACAAACATACTTTAAAAAGGAAAACAAATGTATAAAGTGAAATAAAAAGCTCAAGAATTGAAATCAAAACTGACTTTTTTTCATGTTTTATGTTAATTTTCTCTTTAAATATACATTTTAAAATTAGTTTCAAGTTTCATAACTTCAATAAACATTTCCAGAGGAATATATAAATGCAAATGTTATAAGAAACCAGGTAACAAGGGTCCTTCAACAACGGTCATGTCACTGTAATACAAGCATGAACCGAAGTCACATAACCTCCTGGTATATTGCCCCTAGGAAAAGAAAAAAGTTTCATTATTTTTCTTTCATCTTCTGACTTTAGCCAAGAAGAACCAGATCACCCATGGGTCATCAGGTAGCACTCTCCTTGTCCACTTTTCCCCCCTCTAGTTTTCTTCTTAGACAGCTTTGCTATCACAGGCACGAATGACACAAATAGAATCATCACAGAGTCATAGAATGCTTTGGATTGGAAACGACCTTAATGATCAAAAATTTTTAACCTCCCTGCCATGGATAGGGACACCTTCCACTAGACAGGGTTGCTCAGAGCCCCATCCAGCTTGGCCTTGAACACTGACAGGGATGGGACATCCACAGCCTCTCTGGGCAACCTGTTCCAGTGCCTCACCACACACAGAGTAAAGAATTTCTTGCTAATATCTAATATAAACCTTCCCTTTTTCAGTTTGAAATCATTTTTCTTTGTCCTATAACTACATGCCCTTGTAAAATGTCCCCCTCCGACTTTCTTGTAGGTCCCCTTCAGGTACTGAAAAGCTGCTATAAGGATACCACCATCATATTTGTGTAAATGAATGTACAGCAGAATGCAGGTCTCCACAACAATCTGTGCTTTATATAAATATAACATACATTCACATACTTGCAGACATCTAATAATGAGCAAGCAATGAGGTGTTTGAAGGAGCAGGAGAGGGTTCATTTCAGGGATGCTTTTGCCCTAACTCAAATCACTGTTACGTTTTCAGGGTGTGTGACTCAT
Source organism: Rhagologus leucostigma (assembly GCA_013397725.1). Classification (NCBI taxonomy): domain Eukaryota; kingdom Metazoa; phylum Chordata; class Aves; order Passeriformes; genus Rhagologus; species Rhagologus leucostigma. The sequence goes on along the minus strand of VZTD01001040.1, from coordinate 3,005,528 downwards.
CTGATGAGCTTTTTCTTTCCTTCCCCACACAGGTAGAACAGTGAACAAGAAATACATGACAGGGTTTTACCATGTACTACTAGAGAGAAATAATTAGTAACTCTGAAGACTTAAGAAAGGGAGCTTCCATTGCAACACTCAGCTTGCACTTGCAGGCATTTTTTTATTCTCTTGTTAAAATAAAAAACAGGACAAGGACTTTTGATCAAAGCTGCTGCTTCACTTTCATTGCCATTGATGTGACAATAGTTTAAAATATTTTCTCAGTCCCCAAATTCTTCAAGTAAATACCATGAATAGATTGTTTTACACAGACAGCAAGAAATGAATAAAAATTCCATAGAATATATAGTCCATACAGAACACTGAAAAAAAAAAATATGGTCTGGTAATGGAGATAGCAGGAAAGATTTTAAAGCATCATTAGTGTCTAGGATGCAAGTCTCTATGCAGACTTCAAATACATGTGCATGAAATGAGAGCCTGCCCTATTACCGAACAATGAAGAATATAAAGAACCAGCTGAAGTTCTCCCACTAAAAAGCTGATTGCATAGCCGTACCTGGTAAGAATCAATCCTCTCTTCACAGGGTCTGAACTTTAACTACTGAACTTTACCTGCTAAGCACCTACTTAGAAAAAAAGAACAGTAAGTTGTACCTAAGGTGAAGGATGAAAGAATAAAATATGCAATTCTAAGAAAAGAAGCATCTAGGAGAGACCAATCCAGGCAATTCAAAGACAAAAAGATGAGCAGGCATGGCACAGTCATTACAGCAGGGAAGGGATGAAGACAAGTCTGTAGAGAAAAGGATGCAGTAGAGGGTTGAGCAAAAGTAAGATAACCAGAGAGTAGTTGAAAACTACGAAGGAGGTCACAGATAATAGGTGGGAAGTTGAAAGACCTGCTTTTAGGGAAGGTTAAACTCAGGTTCAATTGAATTTCCTTTACAGGGCAGGTGATGGGACTGTTCATTCAGATGGCTGGGCAATAGGGTTAAGAAACCCTAGTATTTGCTCAGGGGACAGCTCCAGCTGAGACAGAAGTCTCTTGGAGCACATCTTTTCCCATCCGTTCTCTCATGTATTTACCTTAGGAGCACGTTTAAAGGGCGGCTTTGTCTGCTCCAGGCTTTTGCTACAGCAGGGAGTTTTAAGCTGTTCAAATACGTCTGCGTGTCAGATGCTTGCTTTGCTCTAGGGAATTCGGAAATTTTATAAGGGCACACTGCACATTTCACCCCTGCAGAGGGTACATTATAAGAGAGCCCTGCTTTTGCAAGTGGTTCTTAATTTAAATAACCCACCTTTCTCTGGGATTTTAAATTATGAATTCTGGGGGTTTCTCTCTGTTTTTCTCATTTCTGGATTTTTTTTTTTTCCGTCTTCATTGTACCAAAGTCTGTCCCATTGCTCCAAAATTAATATAATAATTTGACAAGAAATGTTCCTTTTTTTAAAAAGGGCAGGGATATGAGAAGGTAAAAAATAAGTTCAGTAAATACGCCAGAACAATAGAAAAAATAATCAAGGGACAGGGTGAGGCAAGAACAATCTTTTTTCTTTATGGTGTGGTTTATACACATCCTATTTTTGCTCATTTTCAAAGCAGTCTTTGTAACTGTCAAACCATATAGTAGAGCCTTCTTATTCTGTCTGTAATAGCTTTTTATATTCATCCTAATTTAAGTCAACCTAATTTCCAGTTTCTGTACAAATGCTTCTTGGGCTTGGGTAAGTGAGAAGATGGTGATTCAGCCAGTGGGTCTCTCACTACCCTTCCTCACTGTCCTAGCACAGGGAGGGTTTGTAGCAGTGCTCTTCACACTGTTTCTGTCACACAACTCACCTCAGCTCCTTTTATGCAGATTTGCTTCCTGAGGGCCCTGAGCAAGCAGGCCTCTGATCTGTCTGAATCCAGATTGCTGCCCACCTGTGGTCTCTGTTTTGCTGCTTTTTCTCCTTCCTATGCCAGGAGTCAGAAGCTCTGTGCTTTCCTCCCTCCCTAGCACTCACAGCCTGCTGGTTAGGAGTTAATTAACCCCAGACCCTCTCTTCTGCTTTCTGTATCTTCTGAAGAAAAGTCACCAACTCTTCTTAGCCATCTCCACCTAATTTGTTGGTTCATCGTATTCCTGAATGGCTTCATAATTAAAACCCTTCTTCCCCATTAGTTTCTGCAGGATCCACCCAATGGGGTGATCCTGTAAAAATTAATCATCCTCATTTGAGGATCACTGGAGAAGTCCTGACATGGTTTTGCCCTTGATGATTTCTCATCTCATTGAACCACTCTTCAATATGACTCTACTAACATTTGTACTGTCAGAACCAAGAGGATGCTAAACAGCATAATTAATCCAAGAAGAAAGAAAATGTCTCTGCCCCACAGGAAAAGGTTTAAAACAAATTATAGTTTTGATAACTGCAGGACTTTCAACTTTGTGCTTATATATTGGGAGCTTTTGTCAGAACAGAAAGAACTGGAAAAAAACAGCAGTAAACCAATATAAGCTATTTGCATAATAGACTTGCTACTTTCAAATACTGATGAGCAAGTTTCCCCTCAGCTAAGTTTGAGGGCAAAGGCAGTTTTCCTTGTTTTAACATCAGCCCTTTCTGTTCCCTAATCAGGCTGCCATCATCTGGTCTCTCTACTTCTCATATCCCAAGTTTCCTTACTTTTTAATGACTTGAAAATTTTTTTCAGAGCTCATTATCAAAGTAAATTCTCCCACAATTAGTTTTCTAGACATACAAACACAGAAAAGCTGCAAGTAATAATTCGCATTTCATTTCTCCATCTTCAGAAGATTCACCAGGAAAAGAAAGCAACCCTCCACTGTGATTCTGCAAACACACAAAAGTATCCATCATCTAATAAGAACATCCATCTTATTTAGATACCTGAACTTGAAGTGATCTTACAAAAGAGGGACTGTATCTGTACATGAATGCCAAAGAGTGGCTGGAAGACATCTTGGGACATGTGGGCTAACAGCATTTTGGAGAGGTTTGGCTTTACAACATTTACATAAACCTTCCAGATTCCATAAAATCCACATGGGGTTATGCTACCTTACTGAGGTACCCTAAAAGATGGATGAGTGGCACGGCATTCCATCCATCACAAGACAGGAAAGACAGGAAAGACAGGAAACGGGGAAGGCAGGAATAATTTCGTCAAGATATGAACTCTGCCTTCCTTTTAACTGATGCAGCATCACCAGAGTGATCCTGCAAAAACAAGTAAAGTTCTTTTTGTTCTCCAAAGCCTTTCAAAGCTCCTCCTCTGGTTTTCCAGGACTTCTGTAGTTTGGTTAGACACACCTGCACACTTTTCTGCCATGTGCTGTTTTCTGTTTGCCACTTCCCCACTCTCAGGCACGACAACCCTGAAAAAAGAAAGCAGTGGCCCTTAACAATAAGTTTTTGTCGCAAAGAACTGTTAAAGCCACTACTGGACTGGAGAACATATTTTCATCTTCAAACCTGCAAGTCCATTTTGTATAATTTCAAAAGTATTGCTCTTCAACTATTATGGCTGTATATGCTTTCTATGTCTGTACATGGCTCAGACCAAAAGCAAAGCTGCCATGGTCAAGCACAGCCTGAGACAGAGCTTCGAGCTGTCTGACAGATTTTCCGTGCCATGCAACAGCTCTGTGTTCCCAGCTGCAAATTATACATAATAACGACAATCTGTGTTGCTTCCAGAGACTGTCCACAAGCCAGAAGTGTCCACAACATGGATAAAGACAGTCCCTGTGAGCAAGGCCAAGAACAGCAATGTCAGTCTGTTCTACCAGGCACACACCTGAGGTACAAACCAAAAAATCATCAAAAAAGAAGCTTCATTAGTCAGAAAGGGATAAAGGCATTTCCTTCCTGTTTGTAGAAAGTTTTCAGATATGCAGCTGAAAAGTGCTGGATAAGACAAAATCCTTCCTGATTTACATCTCCTGAAATAGATTTAATTAGTTATGGAGTATCGTAAAATGCCTAGGAAGTAGCCACTTGCTGATGTATTCACCTGGGAGCAATTTGAGGAACTGTTCTTCAGCCCTTTAGACATGTGAGATGAGAGAATAGACAGATCATTAGCCAACAATGAAATTAAAAAGAAAAATACAGTGACTGGAAAAAGCAATTATCACCTCCATTAAATTTTATCCAATTCACTATCAAGTGGACAAAGGGACAACAATTGGTGTCCTGACACTTCCTTGGTGAGCTGTTGCATTCAGGACAAGAGGAGATGAAATGCAACCCCCTGCACGGAGGATTAGGCAGGACTTTGGCATATCAGATCACTCGCTCCCAGGATCACAAAATGTTCACAGGGAGCTGGAGAAATAAAGCTAGCACTGATGAATAATTCAGAGACAGGACATGAATTTGGAGTTGCTACTCAGACCTGAAGTAAGTGGCTGTTTTGCCTACAGAAGAGCCTTTTAGGACTTTAATAAAGTCGTATTTTCCATAATGTGTATGAAGCAGTCAGCAAGAGTCCTCTTCTGCTCTCCATGGACAATCTTCTTGCAGGGCAGAGGCTTCCTTCTGCTGACTCTTAGTAATTGCATGACTTGGTGAGCAGCCACAAAATCTTCCTGGATGCCACTGGACCAGGTATCCATGGCAAGGTCTGTCTGAACCTTCTCTCAGTTCCAGGCACTCCTGTGCCTGTCTGCACCTCAGGGACTTCCTTTCCTGAGCCATGGCACAGCCATTCTCCCCTGTTAAGGTAACAGACTTAGGGCTACAGCTACCTTGCACAGAACAAACTTTAAAATACTTTATTAAATTACCAAGAACGCACACCAGTAATCTTCTAGCTTATTTTCTTAACTGTATCCAGGAATATTAGTAGATCATCATCCTCCAAGAATACTGTCAAATAGGGATCTCCAAACTGAGAGGATAAAGCTTATTTTGAATACTCATAATGTCTGTGATTAAATATGTATATTTCTTATTTCTATTTTTCAGGCTTGCTTTGAAGAATAAGTCATATTTAATGCCCACCGTATGGGAAACAGCCCACCAAATGAAACACTACTTGGGATAATTTCATGGGTATTCAGAAGAACACAAAATTAATTAATTTTCCTTCTGGTTCTCAAAATGTACCTAGACAGAAAGAGAGATTTTATGAGATGCTAATTTTCTTTCTGTCCCAAAATACCACAGGAATAATTTTCCTGATGTATTTTGCTATTTCAAATGCTTGTCCTGATCAGAAATGAAAAAATTCAAAGGATGAACAAACGTGAAAGGTTAGCAAAACATATTTGAACCTCAAAAATGTTACATTTGCAGTTTTGGAGAAATCTAAATGTCATTTCATGCAAACAGATTTTCCCTCAGCTCTCCTTAATTCTTAGAGAATATTATAACAAGGATACAGTCAAGAGATAAAACCAAGATTAATGAGACATAAGTGAGCCACTTAATAGTTGAATCTGTGGGATGATATGCACAGGAAAATGATGAAATGGTCATGAAGCATGATTCAAGAGTGAACTTCACAAGAAAAAATATGTATCACAGGAAATATATTTGCATTTTAAGATGGGAGAACTCAATAACCCAGCAGGGTATTTCCGTTTCTAATTACTTGCTACTGTGATTCAGTGACTGGATTCTGGGTTTTGTGAAAATGCTTCTGTACACTGCATGAAAGAGATCAAAAGTCATCCATTTTTATGCTAATGTAAAGGAGTTCAATCTCAGTACAAGATCTGCCTTCACAGACCCTTATAGAAATACAGCATCCAATTAAAAGCAGCCCAATACCTTTATTGACATAAAGCTCTACAGCAGCATGCAAATTTACAGTGTCCTACACCATCTTAGTCAATTCTTTTTAAGTAATCTATTGCTCAGGTGACAATTTTCTCAGCTTTGTTTGCTGATAAACACAACCTGTAATTTCACATTTCCTCTCATCCAGGATCCTGGACCAGGAGTACAGAGCTAGAAAGTACTCCACAGAATTTAAGAAAGAGACTAAATTATTTTGAAGTATTTTTGACAACTGGTGTAAAACACTGAAAGACCTCAAATGTTCCTTTTGCAAAATATGGGCTATTTGTCTCATTTGTCCTAACATTTTCCTTGGAGGATAATATATTCTTGTAATGTTGGGATTTTTTTTCTTTAATGACAATGCTGAAGATTGTCTTTTCTCATTTTTTGTCACACTGAACCACCAATCATAATTTTTAGATCATTTCTCTCAAAGGAAAGACATTTTATCCACACTGATAGCACTCTGATATAAGAGTATTTGCTGATAGTAAGCAAAACAGGAAATTATGAAGATGCCAGTATTTTTCAAAGATATTCCTGAGAACAGATGAGTCTAGGCTTTATATTAGCCTTAAATTTGCTTTAATATAAAGTTTCATATTTCCAATTTAAAAAATAATTTATGAGAAACACAGTTGCTCTCTGTATCACCAGGTGCTACAGTTCCATGGTGATTTTGGAAGGTGACTTTTCACTACTTTCTGGGTATATGATTCTCACTCTATGAATAGTAGGGTTTTTTTTATTCTGGAAGATTCATTTATTGAAGATTAATTAATAAGTTCAAGGAGCCTATGTTGTGGAGCGTTATGGCCGGTTCCACAGCCAGCAATATCATATTGACCACTGCCATCTCCCCCCTTTCCCTCCCTGTGTTTGGTTCTTCCCACAGAAGGCTCTGGGTTACCTGATCCCCTGTCGGCCCACGGCATTTCTCCCCTCCCACGCTATCCTCCATTGGTCTGTACCCTTTGCCCGCCAAGATTCAAACCCATGTCCCTGTCTTATTGGTTATTCCATGTTTTCCCCACCCTTTGGGAAGGGTATAACAAGCCCTGGTAACGGCTTTTGGCCACTACTTCTTCTTGTGACCTCCAAGTTGAATTAAACCCCCTCCTGTTCTCCCACGCAGAAGTTCCCTCCGCCTTGTTCTTACCTCCTCAGCCCGCCTGGACCATCGATGGGTTAGGCGAGTCCAGGCTGGAACCTCGCCAACCCACCCGCGCGCCCGCGAGCAGCCTCCGCCACCCTCTCCCGCGTGGGTGGGTGCCCGGCACTAGTGGTCCTTGAGCTAGCCGAACTATATAGTGCCGCGGCAAGCCTACTCTTGCCCTAATCCTCTGTCATGTTAAGGATTTCATCCTATCTGACAGCATGAATCAGAAACCGATAGTGGGGCCTCTCATTGCACCTTGTAAATGAAGCACATATACAGGTACCAGGAATTAGTTTCCTTCCTCAAAGCCAGAACCTTCTGGGACAGAAGGACAGGAGTACAATCCAAACCACTAGACTCTGGAAGGAAATTTGAGACAGGACAGGTAGCAATAAAAGAGAAGAGACAGAAGAAAGTCAGGTTTTTTCTTCCTCTAGGCTCTACTGACATAGTAAAGTTTTATTAGAAATAGGATCCATCATATCCATCCATGTTAAAAGGGTTCAAAACCTGGCTGCCTTTCTCTGTTTTGCTTTGACAACCAAATGCACCACTAGGAGAAGGGAAGGAGGAGGATGGCAGCATTTGGCATCTGCTGCCATAAGGTGTTCAAGTTCTTGGGGAGAGAGGACTGTGGCTTTACATGTACCTCATTTATGCTACAGTTTATAAGACAAGGATTTGATATATGAATGAATACAAAACTGAATTTAGGAAAGGCAAAAATAGTATTATTAGGACAAAACAGACCTGCAAAAGGTAGCTGCAGTCCTAAACCCCTTGCTGTCCTGTGGGGCATGGAAGTGGCTGTCCCCACCACTGCCACTTGCCCAGGGAACAGAGCGGCATCCAGCCTCAGAGCCGTGGCAGCCATGGGTCAACAGACAGCCCTACTCATCCTCTCCATCCTACCTCTCAGAGCTGAGGAAGAGGCTCAGCCCCTGTCCCCTCTGGCATCCCGTACAGAGACCAGCCTGTAAGAACACTGTAGATGTGACTCACTCACATCCCTTCCAGGGCTCTGGTTGCTGCAGATGTCTCTTCCACCTGGGAAGACCAACTGGGAAATGTTTAATAAACCCTGTAGCACTGACCAGATTTGGGGAACACATATTTTACTGTGAAAACATGGAGCAAGGAGCCTTGCTAAGAATGCAAATACAGTGCAAGACATTATGTATGAAATATGTTTGAGTCTCAAAAGGATACTCAGAGGAGTGTCACAGCTGTTAAACAGCCCTATGCCAAGTGCTCAGCACAATATTGCTCTGAGACACTGCACTCCTCAGGAGCCACCTGGATGAAGGGCATCACCTGGGCATCCCTGGTGCTGCTAAAGGCTTTACGGTAAAATGAACCCATCAGGATCCATTCTTTGTCCTGACTTACTTACAAATTGGGTTATTCAACTATGACCTAAGACATCAGCTGGATTATGTATTTATCCCTTCCCTCGATAGACTGGTACAGCATGTGACTATATACCATTAAACAGCTGTTGGCTTTCCAGCAAAGCTGGCCATCATTCAGCCATGGATAAAAAAATTATGTATAGCACTTCATTGTGTCTAGCCATCCCAAGACAGCTGCTCAAGCGGTAAAGAAACAGATTTCAGGGAATTTGCCCCTGGCCCCATTTCTGAGGTGTTGCATGACCAGCACTCTCCAGCACAAAGGGCTGTGTAGTAAGGTCTCTTTTTAACTCGCAGATGGGTGTGTGCAAAAAGGCCCACAACGAACTTCAGTCTGAGCTGGGGAATTTGGTGTGGTTTTACAATGCTGCTTTTTTTTAATAAGGTATCCAACTCTCTAGACCTGCTGTAGGTAATCCTAATAGGTACTTAATGATTTTCTTCATTTTACTGCTTAGGCTTGAAGTATAATAATGTTACTGTGCTACACATGTTCTACAGATAATTCTTTTTATATTTATTATTTTCTGGTTTCCTCTTGGACATTATGTACTTTTTTCTTCAAACTCTCTCACTTTGTAAACTGCAGTTGAGAACAATTTATGAAGCACCATTTGAACCAAGAAGCATTTTTAATGAGTATATTTTGCAAAGGGCAGCAGCACCACCAATAACACTAATTAATAGCTTTTTTTGATCTGGGCAGGAGGAAAAAGCAAATAGAAACTCAGATATTGATTTGTCCAGTGGTCTGCCTATTGTAGAAAAGTAACCCTCTGTGTTCTCCACGGTATTCAATTTTCATTTCTTTGCGTAGCATATGCAAGTACGACATCTGAGCAGAAATGAGAATTGGGAATTTACAGCATACAGTAAATGACATGTTTCTTTTGGCACTTGATCAGAAGCAACTTTAGTTTTAATACTGCTGAAAAAGCCTTGATTGGAGAGACAAATTTTCATTTCTTGCCTATTTGTTCAATATCTACAAACTGATAAAGCCAAATAATTAGACTGGCCAGTTTAATTCTTAAAGAAGAAAACAAGCAAATACTGCTTAGTTCTTTAACACTTTCCCAGTCGTGTTCTTTATTTCCTGCATTTGTCAAAAGCTTACAATTTTCTTTCTCTCCCTGCTCCTTCAAGACCTTGCTTAATGACTTAGTAAGTAGGATTCTCCTGAGTAAATGAGGATGCATGGAGAGTAGACGAGGGCAGGTTTCACAGTCAAGGGCAAACAAGCCCTGCCCAAAGGTCTGTACTTCCCACACTGCCACGCAGAGCCTGTCATTTTGTAGCAAACTACCACTTTGTTCTGCATTAGCTCAGGCTCCTCCAAAGCTGATACTGAATGCACTGATTCCCTAACTCTTGAGCAACCCCTCTAGCACAGCCCACCAAATTTGCTGCTCTAATTGCAAGAGTTATTAGGTTTTTTGTCATGACACCTAAGTTGCTTCTTAGAGCTTTCTGAGAGTATCTTACTCCCCCTGCCCCTTCTTTCACTTCACATGAAACAACAGCCCCCTGTGTGACAGAATGTAACAAAAATTAAAATAGACTTCTTTACTGTAGATCTGTAACACAATGTAATATAGAACACAAAGATTATAGACATGATTCTAAAATACGTCAAATAAAAATTTAAAAAATATAGGGGCTTGGACTATATCCATATCTCTTTGGTATAAAAAAAAACCCTAGATGTGGAGAAATCGTTATAGCCATTAGGATGTTTTCAGGGCTGCAGTAAGTCCCTCCATCTGCAACCACCCTGAGGGACTACTGTCACACTGAGAAGTAACATAAATACAACACATTCTACTGTTGTGATTTTCTGGATGCTATGTTTTCTATGTAGGACACCTGGTAAGAGGGAATAACAGGGAAATTCCCCCAGGCCTCAGGGCAGAGTGATCTAGCAGTGACAGATGTCCTGCACCCTGGTCACTGCTTCCTCCTCCCCAGCTCCTTGTAGACAGCTGGAGGGCTCTAAAGCCACTGGCTCTACAGGACTGGCTCTGGGTTACAAAGTTAAGGAAAGCAAAGAAAGCATTTCAGATGGCAGTGACAGAGCAGCTGCAGAGAGAAAGACAAAGAAGTGAGGATTTGCTTTGCCACAGGACCAAAAACCATTTCATTGAGATAGCCTTGCTCCAGGTTTTTTCCATAGGAATGCTTCCTGATCAATAGAAGGGAATGCCTATCTGACTGCTTACCAGCATTCTCTGCTTTACAAACCAAATTAATAGCATTTCTCAGGTATGTGCATTTTAATATCAGTATGTGTTTGGATTTCTTCCAGGTTTGACATTTACTGTGAATTTCCAGGATTTATGTTCTGGAATTTCCTTTGTAAAGCAATATGAGATTTACAGATAGTCAAATACTGCTCTACTAGAGCGGGCGTTGTTGTTATAACATGGTCCTCAAATGCAGAAATTTCAAATGTGAGTCCATGATGGACCTAAATGTCTGATGGGACTTAGAAAAAACATTAATTGTTAGTTACATCAAGGGCCAAAATTCATTCAGCATACTGACATCAAACACACGGTGCAGCCTGATGAAATTTCTTCTTGTGGCCAAAACCTAAAAGGGCATCCCAGAAGGTTCTCTCTGATGAACCCATGGTCAGGGGGAGGAGGCAGTGGCACCCCCAAAGTGAGCTGCAAGTTCAGCAAGGCACAGACATCACCTGAGCTTCTGCATTCAGAGTGTGTTTCTGTGGCAGATATGCAATATATTCTTTGCTCTCCATGTGATTAGTTTCCAAGGATATTAGAGGTGTTTTGCTGAATGTTAACCTCCAGTTACTAAAGCCAGTGATGCTGCCTGCTCTGTGCATGACTCCACCACCACTGTATAGATGATCTCATCTTTCATGGACTTTGCCCATCCATCCCAACCACCTTGCAGAGCACTGGGTCCCTGCAGCAAATCAGAATGAAGGGCAGGTTCACTGGCTGGCTCTTCCCCTACTTTGTGTCTGTCCTCTGGACATTTCAGTGTGTATTGAAAGAGTAAAATTGGGCAACTGGTCTCCAGCTGGCTCTGCATTATTTTAAACTGGTATTATGAAGGCAGAGGAAGACACGTATTTAGCCAGAGCTGCACAGAAATGCAGTATTTCCTTTTAAATATGCATAGACAATTTAAAAAGAAAAATACTATGATTGCTTCAGGACTGCCTTTGGCTCTGATTAGAAACAGCTGAGCAAAGCCAAATGCTCAGCTGTTTCTGCAAAGAGATTAACACCTGTTGAAGATGGAATAAAAATATGTGACAGAGTTTAAGAGCAAATATCAAAAGATCATTATTGTAAAACTAACAGTAACAGCAGTGACTGATCGCATCCCCACCCTGTCACGCTACATCATTCCTGGGAGGGAAAAAAGCACTTTAACACATCCACAGCACATAAGCAATATGTGCACATATTTTCATCTCTTTATCCACAGCTGGGAGAATGGCTTCTCAACCCTGTTATCCAAAGAAAATTTACAGATGGTATCAGGTCATCGTGAAATAACATCTACCCAGGCATGCCATGTACGCTTGAGGCAGACAGCTGTATTATAGCATGTGTTGTTATAGTTCATGCTAGCGTCCCATTTGGGGTAGGAGGAGCATTCTTAATGTTTTACAGGGCAACCCTTGAGGTACATACAGACTGGGGAACAAGATGCTGGAGAGCAACTCCATGGAAAGGGACTTGGGAGTCCTGGTCACTGGCAAGTTGAACATGAGTCAGCAGTGCCCTGGCAGCCAAAAGCGAAAACAAACAGGCCAACCTTGTTTTGGGGTAAATCAGGCACAGCATCGCCAGCCGGGCAAGGGAGGGGATTGTCCCGCTCTGCTCTGCTCTGCGGCGGCCTCACCTCGAGTGCTGGGGGCAGTTTTGGGTGACACAACATAAGAAGGACATTAAGCAATTAGAGGGCATCCAGAGGGCAACAGAGATGGTGAAGGACCTTGAGGGGAAGCTGTATGAGAAGCGGCTGAGGGCCCTTGGCTTGTTCAGTTGGAGAAGAGGAAACTGAGGGGAGATCTTATTGCATTTTCCTCATGACGGAAAGTGAAAGGACAGGCCCTGATTTCTTCTCTGTGGTGACCGGTGACAGGACCCAAGGGAATGGCCTGAAGCTGTGTCATGGGAGGTTTAGGATCTTCACCCAGAGGGTGGTTGGACACTGGAACAGGCTCCCCAGGGTGTGGTCACAGCACCAAGCCTGACAGAGTTTGGACAATACTCTTAGGCACATGGTGTGACTCTTGGGGTGTCCCATGCAGGCCTAGGAGTTGGACTTGATGATCCTTGTGTGTCCCTTCCAATTCAGAATATTCTGTGATTCTACGTGTGATTTCCCACATTTCTATTCCTGTGTGCTGCAGGCACAGTAGGCACATGTTGTACCTCCCTGTCTGTTGGCTGAAGGCAGCTTCCTGCCTCAGGGACCAGAGTTTCCCCTCAACCCCACAATGCCAGCCTTGGCCCAAATGGTACTGGGAAAGAAGGCCTGGCACTGCCGGAGCTCCGCCGCCACCCCAAAGTGCCCTCCCAAGGGCAGCTGAAAAGTGCCAGGCCTTGTGGCCTGCTCTGTGAACTCACTGCATTTCTCTGAGGCTGATGCTGAAACTGAAATAAGTGACCTCACATTTTTGACCCCAAATCAGAGTTGCTTTCCTGATGAAGGCCAACTGCAGGAGCACTCCAGATCCCAGTGTGCTCCCCAGTTCATTGACATGGAACTGTGCAAAGTAGGGGCTACCAGGCTCACCCCAGGATGCAGGGTTGCCCACACATCCAGGGAGGGAAGCACTCTAGACAGTGTTGAAGGTTACACTTGCAGGCTCACTGAGAACACACCTCAGGAGTGCCCTGTGGTGCAGATGTATACCAACATGCACCACACCACAGCTGTGGGCATGGTCCATCCCTGCCCTGAGGCGAGGAGCCCAGAGCACTGGGATGGTGGTGGTGGGGACACAGCCCAGCCTGCGCTCTCTCAGCACTGATTAGACCTCCACAACCTCAGGCATGTGAATTGTCACTTACTCCCCTCAAGAGTAAACACTGCAATTGTACCTCAGCCACATTTGGGTGTGTTCCAAAGCTGCCTATGGTGGCAGAGAAGATGACCCCATGCTACCCAGGCTTCCCACCGGCATCTTCACATCAGCTGCTAGAGACTGCTGCCACCTCTAGTCATGCAAAAAACTGGCTGAGGCAAAGGGCACTCCTGGCTTTCCTCTCCCTGCAAACTGAAGAACTGCAGCTTGCTTCTCTCCTGAAGATGTGCCACTCTTCAGGCTCTGCCCAGATGGAAAAGCTGCTGAAATGGCTGTGTCCAGTGCACGTTCCCCACTCCCAATGGAGGCAATGGCTCAAAGATTTACACTGGCTAAAAGTTTTGAGGCATGTCTCCTGACAGCCAGTTTATTTTTATTCCAGAAGGTATTAATAATAGAAAAGCCTGGGTTTTGTTGGCTGATCTCTTTATTTTTTCTCTGGTCATTTATTGCAGCTCCATTTATTTCTTCCTCTGATTTCAGTTTCTGTTCTTGTTTCATTTTGATTCTAGTTTCCTCAAATATTATGCACATAATTCAAGTAGCAGTATTCAGAAGAAAAAAGGCCTGGGAGATACCTGTGTAACCCAGAAGTTATGAAAGGATGCAAAATGCAGAGAGCACAGAGAATGAGAAAGAAAAATACTGACATTTTTATTCTATTTTCTTTCAGTGGTGTATATGGAATGTTGTACTTCTCATGTTATTAAAAAAAAAAAGTAGGTATAGGAAGGGTTCTGAAAATATACTTTGAAAGGATAAAGAAACTGGAAGACTATCCATAAGAAGACAGACTATAAAGATTTAGAGAGAAATTAAAAAGATGATATGCAGTAGGTATATCTAATAATGGATTTTCAGAGAAAGAAATTCAATACATCTTTTTCCATACTATCAAGGAAAGATACAACCCCTTTGGACTAGAATTTCTTTCAAGACTTGGTGAAAGTCTATTTATTAATTTATATTGTCAAATTTTCATGAAGTCATTGGATAGGTTTAAAAGTAATTAAGAATAAACATCCACACATTATTCTTATTGTATTATTAGAGAACTGATTGCTTTATACTGTTCATCTTGAAATATCTTGCTTATACCTCTGGAACAGCTAATATTATCAGCTTCATTGTTAGTAGCTGGACTAGGCTGACCAGAATGGAAATGTTGGGGTTTCTGTAACTGTAAAGACTTTTCCAGGTCCAAGTGAGAACAGTAAAGAGTAAAGTCACCTATTTATTCTTAAATGCAGTAGTTTATTACTTGGAGCACTTGGTTTAAAAAACCATAACATTTTGCATGTCAAATACTGCAAACTAAAAAAGTAGAAAAAAAGAGGCTACTGAAACTAAGACAAGGTTAATAAATCTTTTTAATGCTTGAATAGCTAACAAGGAAGGGCATGCAAGGACAGACTTAGTGATATAATCATTACCAAAAAAGGATTTTGTGTCACCTTCTACAGAAGTGTAGAATTTAAAACATTTGAAATTATTGCCTGAACACGAATTTCCTTGGGCCAAAATACCATATTTCTGGTAATTGCTTCATGCGTTATCTGCAATTACAAATTATTTCACTCTGCCATTCACGTGAAAATAATCCAAGGACTGTTGATGCAAGTTCGAACCTATTTTTTCTCTGGGCTGTCACTTTCAGGTGAATGTTGTAGAACAGCGTTTTTCACTTCCGAGTTCCCTCAACCAAATGGGTCTGTCTGGCTATGGCACACAGAATCAGAAAACAAGTAGCAGAACCCTCTGTTTACAGCTTTTAATCGTTCCTTTACTTCTACAGTTAGCACTTTTTGTAACTGAAGGTAATCACTTAGTTCACACATCCCAGTTTTAAGCGTCCCCCGTTTTAAGAATCATCGGATTTCACTGCTGGAAGAAGCAGTCATGGAGTTTTCTTCACTGAAACCAAAAGTAACTGTATCAGAGAGAAATTGCCACCTACATTGATATAATAGTGTTCTCCATAAAATGAGTCTTCGGAGCATCATTTCTGTACAAAACTTGCACAAAGTAATCAAAATGAAACTTCTGTTAATTGCCTAAGCTATCCGAATTTCCCCAGTAATCTCACGCACTGCAATTAGCTGCATATTTTCCAGAGGGACATTTGGGGGCGGAAACAAGGCGGGGGGAATGAGGCATCTTGTAGAAATGCAAGATTTCAATGACTTGCACTTTCTTGTATTTATGGATATAACCCTACCAAAGTAGTTAGAGCTTTTGTTACTGCTTGTGACAAAAGCTTGCATGTACCATAAAGGAGCCTGTCTTTAGACCCCTGTTTGAAGCACTGCCAGGCAGGCAGCCACGGCAGCAAGCTCTGCAGCTGCCTGGGAAGCCAAAGGCTTGACTGTGGGCTTCCACAGTTACATTATCATCTGTTTCAAGCCAGGTTGGGCGTGTCCATATGAACATCAGGAGCAGCTTTGGCAAGAGAGCAGATGTGGCTACACGGCTCCACTTTTTCTCTTCAAAAAAACACTTGAGTTATAAATGCTGGACCTGAAAAACATTGATCCTTTCTGACCAAGCATGAAAGACAGCAGAAGGCAGAAGTTATTGAATCCACATGTGAAATGGAAGAAATTGAACCCATTTCTTTGTGAGCTGGTTTGGTTATTACAAAAGTAGTTCACTGGGTAGAGCATACCACAGACAGGGCTGTAGACATACAGTAACCTGCCAGCCCACGTCCATGATGCAGAGAGGTGGCTCTGGTAGAACAGCCTTCTCACAGAAGGCTATGGGTGTTCATTAAAAAGCCAGCAATAGCTCCACATGTTCCACAGGCTCCTTTGAGAACAGCTCGGTGAAAATCCAGGATTTGTTCCCCATGCACTCAGGTACCAAGGTAAGCATCTTGGCAAATGAAATTGCATTTTGTCTGAAAAGAGTTACGATCTCATTACCAAGGGTTGGAGTTTTTCTTTGATTTTGTCTTTTTTTTCCCAATTTGTTCAAAGGAGAAATCAAATGGACAGGTTTAATAATTATAGGCAGTGTGCTTTGGCAAGCTCAGTATCTCTTTCCAAGTATTGACAGCTGAATATAGTAGGCAATTCCCAACCTCCTACCTCAGAGCAGGTAACCTCTGTCTTCCCTTGTTGTGTATTTCCTCAACTGACAAGTATTAAACAAATACAGACGGAATGCTGTCAGGTCACATTGAGACCTGAAAATTTAGAATTTCTACCTACCAACATGAACAAGACTCTGCAGACAACAAAGACCCTTCCTTTTACATCTATATCAAAAAAAAAAAAAAAAAGAGTTAACATGTAAGATAGCAACCTCCATATTTCAGTATTTCAGAGGTTCATCTCTGCACAGGTTTACTTGTGCAATTGAGTAGATTGCCAAAGAGAATTTAGATCTCTCACTGTTGCTAAAGGTGAGGGAATTGGGGGAGAGGGGGGAAGAATACAGAAAGGAAAAGTAAATTACATTTTATAAAATCCCTCCATGTTTCAACCTGGGGAGTTTGATTTAATGTGGTAGGTGTTCTTGGAAGTGAGCATTCCAGATTTCCTGTGCTTTTTGAGCTTTAATTAAATAATTTGAAAAAGAATACCATATGTGCACAGACTTCTCAAGGGATAAGCATGTAAATTTCTACGCTGATATTTGCAAACTGTTGAGCTCATACCAGCATGGAAGGAGGCTTAGGGATTTTTCATTTCTTCCAAATAACTGCCTGAGCAACTAGGAAACTAAGTGGGCATCTAGTAATCTTTGTCACATTCTCTGAGGTTCAAGTTCCCCAACAAAGAAGCTACTGCATTACTGAGAAATTTTGCCAGAAAGAAAACACACCTTTATGAGTGTTTTTGTTCTCCCACAGTAATAATAAAAAAACCTTACGGCACACATAATGCAGCAGTCAGTACCTACTCTAGCTGTGCAGTAAAAAGCAAAATGAGCCCAGAAGAACAAAGGGAAGGCGTGAATAAGTGCTAACACAGGCACCAGGTGGAGCGGCACAGCCATCTGTACCCTGACGGACTCACTCACCCGGCTTATTTTTATATACATCAACCACAAGACAAACTCCCCTGTTATGTGCAGCTTTGATAATACATAATTAGTTGGTGATTTAGCAATCCTCGAAAAAAATAGGACAGTAATCATGGCGGGGGAAAGAATGAAACACCACAAAAAGGAGCTGAATTAGACCCTGCAGCCAGCAATTTTTGGAACTCTTTGGGTAGTTTGTCAGACTGTAACAATAGAAGTGATTTTGGAAATAGGAGCAGTAGATAAAGTGGCAATGCTGCTGATTGACATCCCTCTTCCAAACTAAAGAAATGCTTGCGAATCTGTAGTGTAGAACTCTCTGAAGAAAATATTTTAAAACCCGCGTAACTACTGCAAGCATTGTTTCTCTGATCAGAAGGATGAGGTGAGCGACAGCTACACAAATGGGGGTGCAAGGAGGCAGGAGACAACCAGACCTAAGGAGAAACTCAGAGCTTTCTCATCGAAAAGAAAGCTCATCTCTATTCCTTATGATGAATAAGATTTTTAAAAAAGTATTAAAAGTAACAAAAATTAGTCCCAGTCCTCACTGCAGCCAGTGTGGCATGTGCCACTAGCATCAACTGATGTAAATATCTGCTGAATTCTGCTATTAAAACGACAGGAAATATTTTCTCTTAGAAAGAAAGCACTGGAATTAGCCTTTGCATTCATTAGAGGTACATATTACAGGGGTTATGCATTTATTAAAATATGTAACATAATTACAGTTCTAGGGAAAGGCTCTGAGGGCTTACAAATATGATCACATTTTTTTAGTTTGTGATCTCTGGGATCACAGACTGGGAAGAGAGCTTTTACCCAGTCACTTTATCATTCATTTCAGCTGCCTCTCTCTGCCACAGAGGAAATTCATTCCAAGAAAGCTAACCTGAAAGCTCCAGTTTAACTTGCTACTCTGTATTTATGCTTAGGTATGTTCCCTTATGGAAAATCACTTTTGAACAAGCATTTTATACACAACTGCAATTTCCTATGCAAAACTTTGTGCAGGAGAAAAAACAGCGTCATGTTTGTAACCTTAAAACTCAATATGAGCAGAGTTTTGTATTTTGTTTTGGGTTTTTTTTTTTCAGCTAAGCTCTACAAAGCTAGAGATCAGCTCAAGTTTTATTAAAATATAAAAATGGTGTTCTGGAGTTGGACGCAATCCTCGACTTCCAATTATCTCAGATATTATCTCAGAATTTTGTGCTTTTGCCCTCGAAACAATTCCAGATTGTGGGATCTCTAAGTTGGAGATGGTTTTATATTTAAGATTTCTTAACATTCCAGTGCATTCTAACCTTAATTCAATAGTAAAGTCAGCTTAAGAGCTTCAGTGTGGAAGTTAAAAGTTTGCTAAAATTTATCATAATCAAAAGATCTATCAAGGCAGGCTTCTCTTTTACTTGCCAACTTTAATCTTGAGTTTTCACTTAAATAAAGAAATAAAGAAAACCTCACACTTTCCTAACTGAAGGAACTTTATTAGAATGAAATTTACTGACCCAAAGTTTATTCTCCTTCAGCTACTCTTGCTTAGGCACAAATTCTCCTTACACTTCTTCAGTCACCCGCCTCTCTGGTGTTCTGCACAGTTTTTTTTTAAAAATATATTCTTATACATATTTATTTATATATATATATATATGTATGTATGTCCACTGGAAAAAAAAAGTTAAAATCTAAGCACTAATTTTACTCTTAATAAAGTGAGAAATACACACTGCCTTAAATCTCAAATATTAAATCAGTTGTTCTTATGAGACAAATTGTTATTATCACCCCAGCTGCACAGACAAGAGCCATGAGTCAATGATGCAATAGCTTGTTCAAAGGGAGAAGCAAGTGTGTGTGCACTCATGCTAGCTAGAAGGGTGAGAATTGGAGCTGCACAGTTTCTTCCACAGTATCGGCAGGATGTTGTCTACCATACCAAATAAAAAGGGAAAAGAAAATCAGAACTTTACGTTTGAAAATTGAGCACACATGATGTCAAATCAGTAGCTTTCAGGCAGGAACCATACTGCCCTTTTGGTCATCTGTTGGTCCCTTTGGCATTTTAACATCTAGCAGTCACTCTGGCAACAAAATCAAGAGGAACAAGAATAATAACAAATTCAGAAATGGTACTGTGAAAATATGAGATTAAAATACAGTTTTGCCAAAAAAATAGCTATATGCAGCTTGCATATAGAATGTAAGATTTTACGGTAAATTTCATGTTGATAAATACTGTATAAAGCATATGCAGACAAAGATTCCTGCTGAGAAGCTGTCTGGTTCATTTCCAAGACATAAACCAAGAACTTCTAAAATGTAGCTGAGGTGATGAGACACATATTTCATTTTTATTTCTTAATTTTGCTGACAGACAGTATCGACACCACTTGTTGCCAAGTTGTTCTGGAGTTTATTTTTCCCAAACAGCTCCTTTAAAAAAAAAACTCTTTTGAATGTTGAGAGCACTCCACAGAATAATGGCATGATGCAATCTTGAGACCTCTGCCTCACCAAAGATAATGACAGCTCCCTCAAAAGCAGTCAGACATGCTTCTGTTATTTAGTGATATGTATCTGTGTGATGCATTTGAGTCTATTAAGGAATTCATTTCTGGGGCTTTCAAAGCACAATATTCTTGTGATTTAAAAAGCTTTTTTTCAAATGATGCTTGATGTGTAAGAGTGCATTCGAGCCCTGTTATACTAAATTGCAAGGCTCATCCTTGGAAGAAAGTACTACAAATCTGATTGAGGGACATCTGAAAATTCAGACAGGCTTTACCTTCAGGACAGAAGCTTGTACTGCTGGAAAAGGACTGAAATTTAAGATCTTCTAAAAACTCTTGAGTATTTGGAATCATGGCACCAGCCAGCAGCATCAGCATTTCACGAGTCTTTTCCAAAAGCAGGGAACCCCTGATTTCAAATAGGGTTGTGACCACTTTCATTTCCCTCTTCAACTGCAGTCCTTACCTCTCTTCTGCAACTATGAAAAAGTAAGAGAGTTCAAGTGGCAGCTACACTCATTTGTCTTAGTCATCTATTTTTTTCTTTTCCTATTTTGTTAGGTAGAAGACACCCAGGTCTTTTTATACTCTCCATTTTCCTAGTGCTAAAATGTAGCTTTGTATTTCCAAATGTGCACAAATTTCTCTGAAAAAGAGAAGAGCTGGGAAGGAAAGTTCCTGAAGCTTAGAAGTTATATATAACATTGCATAAAATTGCTCTTTAATGTGTTTTTTGAGGCTTCTGTTTGATCCTGAAAGACCTGAAATTGTCGTCTGCAATTTCTGGTAAATAATTTCTGACAAACTTCTGCTTATCAGGAGTGTCCTTTTCTGAGACTGTGCTAGATATGATGGCACTTGGGAGGCGGGGGTAGGATTTGCTTATTGCTGAGGAATAGGATTTGAAGAAGGAAGTTAGATAATTGGCTCTGAAATGGTGGTTTCACCATAAAATAACCCAGCTCAGTGCTACATTTCTGTCCAGCTCTGGGAAAACGTGCTTTTTGAAATTCCTAGCTAAACAGACACGTGCTTTCATAGATCGTCGGAGTTCATAAACACTGTGGGTTTTCATCAAGTTGGCAATTTGGTTTCATTCTGATCCAGTGCTGCAGTCAATTTGTTGACTTGATTTTGATTTGATGTCTGTAATGCTCCACTTTTATTTTCGTGGAATATTAATGCTAGATTGGCTTTGATTTCACGGTTCTATTTTACTTCAAGTTTCTTAACAAAATATATTGAATTGATGCTTCAAATGGGATTTTCAAAAGTGCCTAATCTGCACAATTTTTTCAGTATGCAGCATCATCGCAGAGTATTTGAAGACATGAGCTAGCCAACCCAAAATACTAACTAGATCTCAGTGCAGCAAGGAGTTTGCTCAGTACAGCAGTAAGCATAACAAAAACATCATCCAATGGAGTAGGTATTTGGGGGGGGGGAGAGGAAAAGCTTTGTTTCCTTTTAGCTTATTTTTTATTTTTTCTTAAGAGTAATTTTTTTCAACAATGTCTAAGACAGACCAGAACTTCCATACTTGTATACCATGAGCCACCCGAAGATGCTTCTGGACAGAGAAAAGGGGTGTTTGCACAGCCAGACGTAGCTATCTGAAGTGTCCAGCTGGAGCCCACATGCCACCACACTGCAAGAGGAGACAGAAGGCTGCGCTCACATTCACCACTTGCAAGAACTTATTTCTTCCACCTGTCAGAGACCAGTCCTCTAAGTTATATGCCTAACACTCGGTAGAGCAATATTCCACAGAGCATGCAGAAATGCAAATACAATTTCTGCGTTCAGCCGAGGAGGCGGATAGGAGGCAGGGATGGCTGAATTGTGAGGAAAACACCTCATGGAATGTTTTGTGCCATTTTTGCTCCATAGCGAAGGACATGGAAGAGTGATTCAGGTCTGCATACACAGCTCCCTACATTCACCTATAACACTGATCACGCTGAGTACACTCACTGTGCCAGCGGTGACTGAGTTGACAGCAGGACTGCAATTTCCAAAATCTTCACCCTGTGCTTGAACTGCAAGGCAGCCTTCTCTAGACTTATTCACTGCATTTGCAAGCATCCCATAGCTAAAGTTAGGCTAATTCACAGCTCTCAACACCCTCATGCCCTCCTGTCTTGACTTGGTATTTTAAAGGATTGAGAAATGTAAATGTTCATGACCTTAAAACTGTATCATCTTTTCAGTCCAGTTGCTCTTTGTCTTTCTTCGGGCTCTAAAGAGATTGGTTAAAGAGATTGCTCTAAAGAGATTAGTTTTTACTGTACTGCTATGCTGAAAAGCTAAGTTAGGGCTGCCACAGGTCACCTTCTTATCAGTTAGTTTTCGTCTGGACTTGTCAGTCATCATCCTCAGCTCAGACCAGGCATCCACTTCTCTGAGTAACAATTACAGAACCACAGAATCATGGATTGGGCAAGATTGGAAGGGACCACAGTGGGTCATCTGGACCAATCTCCCTGCTCAAGCAGGGTCATCCTAGAGCACATGGCACACGATTGTGTCCAGATGGTTCTTGAATATCTCCAGTGAGGGAGTCTCCACAGACTCTCTAGGTAGTCTGTCCCTGTGTGTGGTCACCTGCCCAGTAAAGAAATTCTTCCTCATGTTCAGGTGGAGCTTTCTGCCCACTGCCTCCTGTCCTATTGCTCAGCACCACCGAGCACAGCCTGGCTCCATCCTCTTGGCACCTCCCCTCAGGTACTCACAGACATTGATGAGGTCCCCTCTCAGTGCCTCTTCTTGAGGCTGAACAGGCCCAGCTCCCTCAGCCTTTCCTCGTAAGAGAGATGCTCCAGTGCCTCAGTCATCTTTGTTACCCTCCACTGGAGCCACTCCAGGAGCTCCACGTCTCTCTTGTCCTGAGGAGCCCAGAACTGGACACAGCACTCCAGATGTGCCTCACCAGGGCTGAGCAGAGGGGCAAGATCACCTGCCTTGACCTGGTAACATTCTCATGCTGGCATATTGTCTCGGTAAATCAACCAAATAATCTCAGTCACTGTAGGAAAGCAAATTCACCTGGTAAACAGGACTCACAGTGGTTAAGTGACGGAGTTTATTGTAGGAAACACTTTCCCATCTACTTTGCAAATCTGAATCTGGTATGTTCAACTTCACTTTCCTAGAGAGCCCATCTTCCCCTGCCTTCCTCTCAACGCCTGTCCCCACTGACTTCCCAGGCCTTTTTGCTGCACTCCCTTCCCAGGCTGCCTCCCTTCCCTCTCCAAGAGGCCTTTCTCAAGTATTTGCCATATGCATGGCCCCACCAGTCAGTGCTGCACCTCTCATAATTTTTGTATTTTTCAGCTCCCACAGTCAAATGATTAGGTGAGAATCTTGGCTTATGGTTTTAAGTAAGTTTCCTAGACCTCATGGTAGCAAAGAGAAACTTAAAAACATGACTCAAGTGCACCCTAAAGGCTAAGAAACCTGAAGGCAATAAACCACACCCTAAACTTATTTTATTTTTAAAATCTCAGTTTTAAGTTTTTAACCAATCTCAGGCCTTTCTCAGGCTTTTCTTGTGATTTGTGAACATCTGGGATTGGCAGCGCTGCAATCTGAGCAAGCAGGTTGGAAAACATATTGTTACAATCCAGCTGCTCCCTAGGGTCCACTTCCCACTGTTCCCACCAGACTGCATCTCCTGAAATAACCTTCTTCTGAGATGCACCAGGGACTCCACATAATGAACCTCTGCATTGCCTGAGCTTTTGCTTCCCCATTGCTATCTTTGGAAAAGTTAATGACCACGCTGGTTTTTTGAACTATCCCAGGGAGAGTAGCGTTCTTCAGGCAAGTACAGATATCTGGAAGCAGGAAAAAGGTGTGATCAAATCCATGTGTTTTCTGTTCCCAGAGGGGTATGTATTCAGCCTTCACCAGCAAAATCCTCCTCACTTGCTTTTCTTCTGCAAAAGAATGGTTCCAGGCACTCCTTCAGCTTGGTAAACATGCATAACCAGAGGCTGGATTTTTCCAAGTAATAAGCTTTTGTTTCTTTCGTTGTAATTTCCAAACACAGGAGGCCCAGAATAAAGGTTTGTATAAGATTTTCCCATCAAAGATTATTGATTTCCTGCCTAACAAACATGGCATTTCGCTCCAGCTGCTTACTCTGTTTTTCCTCTGTATCTTATTCTGCTTTCAGATCCCCCTGTTATGCTAGGCAGAAGAGCCTGCCTCCATTATTTAATCTCTAGCCTCAGTAAGTGCTTACATTTTAAAGTTAAATTGATTTTTCCCTCTGTTCTGTGAACACCGTCACTTGGTCTTCTAGCCACACCAGTCCACCCACGACAGCCAACAGAATTTGCAAAGTACAAAGCATACATTTTGTAAGAAGCCTGAAGAATGCTGAATTTAATGAAACCAGGCCAATATAATAAAAAGCACTGAAATTCAGTGCTGATGCTACTAACATCACTGTTAGACTTAGCCCTGCTGCGATGAGAACTGCAGGGATTACCAAGTGTGTCTTCCTTCTTAATAGCTCAATTGATGGTTTCAGCAGTGATGCACAAGTTGCTGCCACGTGCTAGATAAAAATAACTAAATACAGTATGTTCACAACAGTGCTGATCAATGTGGGCTATGACAAAGAGTCTTTTAAAGGGAAAACACATTTCCCAACTTTGGTTTACTAAGGGTTAGCTGATTCATGAAACTTACTTTAAATAGAAAATAACCTTTTTTCATTTGTGCACAGTCTTACAGGTCATGACCCATTACTGGAGGACAATAGCAAATAATTTATTTATTATTAATTATTAGTATAAATATACCAGAAAAACCAAATCCCTGATATTTCAAGGTAGGGGTTGGAGCTTAAAGTCACTGAAGTCTGTGGCTTTTTTTGTGGTTGGGTGAATAAACACATTACTGGAAAACCTGAGGAGGCTCCATTAACAGAAACCCAGAGCTCCTGGGATGCAGTCACAGAGGATAGAAGATGACTTGGGGCATCTCATCTTAAAAAAACCTAATTTCTTGGTGCCCAGACAGAAAGGTTGCACCAAATAAAATCAGACACAAGAGCATATCAGAAAATTTGCAGGTCCTCTGCCTACCAAGGAAATGTCTAAAGTGTGACATACACACCTCACATTAAGTAATTAATGAAAGCCTTGCTTATGCTACTGATTTTGTGAAAAAATATGCTTTCTGTCACTGAAAAAAATCAAACTCGTGAAAATTAGCTGCCCCTTCCTTCTACATATGAACTGCAGTGACTTCCTCCTTAGCTCTCTGCTTCACTAGACGTTAAGTGGGGATAGCAGGAAATCACCTTATTACTGTTGGTTGTTGGGTACTGAGAGAAGCTTCAGTAGTAGCTACATGAAGGCATTAAAAGCTCCTTGAAATGGAAGCAGACAGATGAGAGAGGGATGGGCTGGGAAGGAAAGTATAGAGAGAAATGAGACTGCAGCCTACTCCGGTTGCTGCTTGATCTGTGAAAATAGTAGAGCCTTTTCTTAATATATGCTTTTAGGCTAGGATTGAAACACTCAATAAAAATATACCTGGAGCTAACAGACAATTAGCTTTTATTGCTACTGCTTTTTGTCTGTCAGTACTCCTCAGATCAACCGCTTTGCTTTTATTTCAGTATTTGAACAAATGGTGCTATTACAAGCTTCTCCTCAGAACCAGTGAGGTGGTTTGTTTTGGTAGCTAAGAGTACATTATACCCCACAGACTATCCTCTAAGCCCTAAAAAGAATAAAAACCTTTTTACCGTGCTAGATATTCTATTAAGCAGAAACTGAAAATTTTAGAGGCAAAACACCTCTTGCAAAACATGACTTCTGCAAGTGGCGTTGTTCAACTTCATGAGGAGTTGGTTTTCCCACACAGTGAGCTTCCCACTAATTGAAATCAGTTCAAAAAAAAGCACACTGGGAGCTCTTACAAAATTCACAGGAATGCAAACCAGTGGATGCCATTACGCTGGTGAACTCACAGCCTGAAATGCATGTTAAGATAAACAAGCTCCTCTTCTGCTGAGCTTCCCCAGAGCACTGCTCTCACCTGGTGAAGTAGCAGAGCAGCATCATTTTTCTGCTGACTGGCACCAGACGCTGCTGTCCTGCAGGGATGAAAGGGATCGAAGGGAACTGGTTCTCTAGAGAGCACTGCCAGCTTTCCCAAAGTCTGACAGTGGCAACATATGCTTGCATTTTCTGTTTCTTAACTTGTAACTCTTATTCTTGCAACCCCAAGAGAAAGAGGAAGGTGAGCGCTCTCTCTTGCTTAAGCTGAAATGCAGTAGCCATTTTTGCTCTCTCAAACTCTCTGGTTGCTATGCTCCTTTTTCTGTTCAGAAGGCTGCCTTAGAGGAAAGATAGGTAGTGCCTACATTTGCATGCCAAGGCTGTGATATTGGCAAGATCAAGACCAAAACTGT
This sequence comes from Rhagologus leucostigma, assembly GCA_013397725.1. Classification (NCBI taxonomy): domain Eukaryota; kingdom Metazoa; phylum Chordata; class Aves; order Passeriformes; genus Rhagologus; species Rhagologus leucostigma. The sequence goes on along the minus strand of VZTD01001040.1, from coordinate 2,979,100 downwards.
GCCCACTTTTTCCCCTGGTAGAAGCCGATTCTCTGATGTGTGCTGTGCCTGCTGTGCCACATATCGTGAAGTAAAGCCAACAGCCTGGCTAGGGATCAGTACTGAACAGAGAGATGATACAAATCACTGGGGAACTGAAATGACTCACTGACTTCGCATTCAGCTCCACACCTACAGCTTCGTGGTTATTACATTAAAAATAAATTAAAGCACTTTATATTATCGGCTTTATAACGTAATATTAGTGACAGCTACCAGGGTGCTATGCTTCTGTAAAACTCACACTTTACAAATATTAAATTACACAATTACTTATAAACACAGCAGTTTTATAAAACAGTAGAGATATGGTAAATGCAATTAAACCCACACACTTAAGTTCAAAAATAGATAAATAATGAATTAAGATGTCGTCCTATCATGAAAAATAAGTGAGAGATTAATAAATTTTTCCACACATTTCAATATATTTATCATAAACCTTCACTGAGCATTTCTAATTGTGACATGTTTGCATAAGATCCCTTTTTTTAAAATTGAGTTTTAGCAAGTGCTTGCTCTCCCAGAAGAATAATAATGCTGGACTGGACCAGTGGTCCACTGGGTGAAATTCATAACAACCAACAGTTCTGATGTAGCTGGATGATGAACTTGGTCTTCAACTTTAATAATCTTGTGATTAAAGCACAACTATAAATGAAAACAAGTGAATTCCTAACACTAAAGTTGTCAGTAGGATATTTTCTTCCACTTACTTCTCTAGCAGTAAAATACCACCCATAACTGAGACTGGGAGTTGTTCTTAATATGTTGAACAGGTTTATCCTAGGATTTTGAGGTTTTGTTTTTCTTTTAAGATTTCTAACATATTTGTTTTTACTTTGACTTCCACTTAAAATAGCAATAACACTTTGTTCTTCCTCTTTCCAGAGTAGCTGAGGCTATGTTTTTCCAATTATTCTTTCCGTGTTCTTTGCCTTGCATTACTCAGGGATATTTTTCAGCTTCCACTCTACCATGCTTTAGCCTGCTTTTGTTCCTCCAAGTTACTCAGTCATCTCTCATCCAAGCTAACCTGGATCACTTTGTCTACTGCATATTTTTCATCTCAGTGTTCACCTACTTTCCAAGAAAAATACGCATGTAAACATATGTATGCAGCAAGGGAGCCAGAGGCACTTTAGTATTAACCTTTGCCCTTACTAAGAATTAACCATTTAATCCCACTTTAGTGAGGTTTTCTCGTTTTTCAGTCAGGATGATGCAGCACTTCAGCTCTTCTTCCATGAAAACCTATTATCCTCAGTCATACCTCTAATGAGGGATGAAGAATTTTCAGAAAGGAAAATCCAATTTAAATGCCATCTCGTTCTTTACTAGATTTCTGTTAATTTATTCAAGAAGTTATTTTTTTTAATAGAAAAGTTATGATTTATCACATGAAACACAATCTGGATTAAAAAAATCTGAATATTATTTCAGTATCTCCAGGTGTCAGCACCCTGATCTTATAGCATCCTTTACTTTTGTTCCTTATAAAGAATAGGTTTCAGAAAAATATATCTGCTATTAATTCACATGGTGAAGATTGAGACAAATCTTTCACCACACTGCAGTACTTGCTCTCCATAGCTACAGTTCAGCAAATTTACAGGTTTTCATGCAGGTTTTCTGATTTCACTTTATTGAAGACTTAAGCTTTATTTGGTATTCTGTATCTCTGTTTATTTGTTTCCCAGGTTTCCCACATTTCTGAATTCTCATATTTTTTTCCTCTTTATTTCATTCAGTTGAGCAAAACTACCATTTTTGAAGAACTCCTGTTTGCTTAGGAAAAACCACTTGAGCCTTGCCACTAAGTCTGGGGTGTTTGCTCTTACCATCCTGCTTTTTGTTGTACCTATTTCTGTCAAGAAATTATTCCAGGTGGCCTTCACACCGGTTTCTAATAATTTTCACATTTTAAAGTACCTTTATCTGTAGGATTTTTTGTTACCAGATTTCTTATGACAAAATATACTTTGTTTTTAAAGCTAAGTGTTAGGGTGATAATTAATTTCTATTAACTTATTTCTTTGGAACACTCATCAGAACTTTTTAATGCAAGTGTCTAAATTTAGGTTGAAAAATAATTTGATTTTTCTAAAGGACTGAGCTCTCTGGAACCAAATGAAACTGCTCAGCATTTTAAAATCTTTATATTTGGAAGTAAAACTTTGCACACCACTTATTTTTAAAGTCCTGAACCACATCATTTTGGAGAAAGGAAACAAACTTTACACGGCACTCCAAATGTCTAAAACAAGCAAATAACATCCACAAAACTATGTCTGCAACAGCATTTTAGAAATTTTAGGGAAAGCTTGTCTGGTCTGTAAATGCTTTAGGGCCAGCTCATAAGCAAAAACTTTACGAGCAGAAATCTAGAGACACTAAGTGCTAAAGATAACAGAGCAATTTAAATCTCTTCCACTGGAAATAATATTAATTACCAACAATTTTACAGTACTGCCATCAACAGAACATACCCAAAGCTCCCAGAAATGATTTAGTGACCTCAGCCTTTCTTTCCTACAGCCCTGTACAGATTGACATACTTTCCGCAGAAGCACTTGACTTCAGTTAATGAAGTTATCACTCAGTGAAAGATAAAGGCTTGAACAAAGCTTCTGATTTTGTCATTTTGCTATTTTTCCAGAATCTCTCATAAACAAGACTGTTGCAAGAAGAGCATTTGCAAAGCAATTGTAAAGGGCATCATTCTGCCACACTAGTATTAGTTAATCTGGAGCCCTCCCTGGCTTTCTTCTTTAACTTTATTGTCAGTACCTATGCCAAAAAATCATAAGGCATATGAAAAAAAAGGTCAAAGTGAAACAGTATTTTGGAGTTTGTTTTTAAAATAACCGAAGTCAAAGCAAATTTTTTTTAAGTAGATTAAACATTCAGTTCAGTAGGAATCTCTGAACTGAGTTCTGAGTCACTTCAACCTAGCTGTCATTTTTCCACAAATTTCACAAGTCAGTAGACTTCTCGACACTTAAAAAACCTTTTAGTTCTTCAAGAAATTCTAGAGCAAGCCAAAGAAAAATATCTTAAGAAGCTGCTTCAGTATTTCGCACAACTTATTCCAAGTCATTCTTCTAAAGTCCCTTCCCTTAATAAATCACTTGGTTAATTACGGCTCCGCCATCAAAGATAAGTGCTGTCATGCATAGGTACTAAAGCTGTAGTTTCCCTCTGTTATTCCAAGTAACAGATTAGATAGCAATCTAATGTGAGCTATTTCAAACATGGGAAAAAGAGTATTCATTTTAATTCAACAATAGCATGTTCATGTTCATCATTATTATTACCAGTTTGATGGCCTTCTTCCCCAAGAGGCTCTTATCTTCTTGAGACAATTATCTCCTGCTGCTAAAAAGATTAAATATGTGGTAAGATGTCATGTTTGAAAAATATATGAAAAGCGGTTTATTTGGTTTTTTAAATATTAAAATTCCAGTTCAAATTCCAGAAACTGTTTCCTAACAAAACCATAAAAATCTTTCAGGTAGATTTTGGTACTGAATACACAGATGGGAGCAAGTTCTCAGGGAGGGTAAATATTATGTCTTCATCTAGTCATAAGTGATTTACTCCCTCTGATGTAGCCCTGCTAAACAACCATTTCCTGGTTCCTTAGCTACTACCTGAAGTAGCAAATGATGGCTACTGCAGAAGCAGACCTCACTCACAACAGTGAGTAAAGTGACAAATGGAATTACATGGATTGACTAACTCTGAAGATAACACAAAATGGAAATTTCTACCAGAGAAGCGCTTGAAGACATGTTGTCAATAATTTCCTCAGTCATTAAAAGAGCAGTGCATTCAGTGCTGGTAAATCTTTTGGGAAGAGATGTAAAGCTTTTCTCTAAAGAGCTCACCCAGGCTCTTCTCTGAAGACCCCATGTGGGCTCTCTACTAGTGGACAGACAGACAGACAGGCGCGTCACTTACTTGCTTGATCTGCTTGAGCCTATTTAAAACTCCACCTTAGTGTGTGTCAAACCACAACAGGATTTTCACCTACATCCCAAGTCTGTCTCCACAATAGTCAGAACTGATAGTAGTATCTTCTTCAAAAAGAAAACCCAAACCCACAGTGAGTGATTTGCTAAGAGCAGATGTGCCATGTTCCACCGGTGCCATGCCACATGGGTTTTTTTGCCCTGCAGTCCCTAATAGACTTGCTGGTTTGTCAATACTTTTCCAGCAGCAGACTTAATGCAAAGTAATTTCATCTTAATTCTACTAAGAATTTAGGAGACCTAGATATTGAAAAGATGAGATTTGGCATCAAAAGTCACCTGGAAATAACCACTACTATAAAGTTGTCTCACATTTGTAATTTTAAAAATAAAATTCCCACCAGCTGGGAAGTTAAAATACAGGACAAAGGACATGAGGGTAGAGAAGAACTAAAAATCTTTTCCTTCTTCTTTTTTAGCCTGTTTGCGTCACATGTAGCCAAATCATTTCCTTTTAGGTCAGTCCCAGGTACACAAATTGCTGAGCAACACAGTGTCACCCTTACGAAGAGCAAGCTTCCCCGGTCACATTTAGTGAATGTGTTCTTCAGATTCTAATGGGTTTATATGCATAAATTAAAATGGTTCGGTTTTATTCATCACGATTATTGCAAGCGTGAGCTGCCCATCACTTTGTATCTTCCGTATTGAACTGCTTTATGGAAAATAAAGGTAAAACAGGAATGCCCTGTGGGAAAAGTAGGAGTACTTATGGCCAGTCCAGGCTCCTCTTGCACAGGGGTGGGTACCTGATGAACCACCTTGCTAGGCAGCCGCAGGTGCTCTCCTACTTTCATTCCCACTGCAGCGGGCTCAGGCCATGCCAAGGAGGTGCCATGTTGGGGTCCCGCTCCCTCGGCGGGGCGGGAGCCGCACCGTGCTGTCAGCACTAGAGGGCACTCCGGCATTAGGAAGTGCAGCACCGCTCCGCAATCCCCGGCGTGATGGAGGAGCTGCCACCGTGGGACGGGCTGGGGGCCCATCACGTATTTCCCACCAGGAGACCCTTGGCATGATGAAAGCAATGCTCTCTCCCTGCTCAGCCCAATAAAGGGGACGCGGCGGGTGTTATGCTGCCGGTGAGGAGCTGACCAGGTGATACTGCAGCCTCCCCAGCAGAGATAAACAATAGTCACTTCAGGTGTGAAGCACAGAGCTCGGGAAGAAGCGACGTGGCTCTTCCCAAAGGAATGGTCAGTGTAGCACTTCTCAGTCACTGTGCTGGGTTTCTTTCCTCGTGGGTAGTAAGTATTACTTCAGCTTTGTCTTCAAAACCCTGGTTTTAAAGAAGCTCGGTTTGCAACTACTCACCCGTCTTGCAGAAAATGCCATGTCTTTGTGAATGAACACCTCCACCTTCTCCCCAGCAAGGCAGGGAGAACGGCACATCTCCAGACTTCTGCTTTTCCTCAGATGCTAATGAGAAAGCTGTTTAACAAGTGTACAGCTAATGTGCTAAAATATGAAGGAGAGGAGAGGGCTACTCGACCAGACAGTTACTTTCCAGAAGGGAGAGGAAAACCCTCACTGAGGTTCAAAAGACAGCCCACAGCTAGAACGTGAGAGGAGCCCATTTCCAGTAAGATCCACGATCCTTTTTGTGATGGGAGACTTAAACTGACCTTAAACCATCTTCAGCTGTGCTTTAGGAAGTTTAGCCTTAGTCTTAATGATGTTAATTCTAAAATATTCACTTCATGACTAATTCATATTTTTCCTTGATATTTAATCTAATTTGCTGCAGGCTAATCCCTTTAGTTTTTGGCCTGTTGACAAACGAAAATGACTAGTCCCTGTACTCCTGTTCCTTCTCTCTGTGGATCTATGGATACTTATTATCTCTTTCAGGTATGTTTTGTTTCTTCAACAACTCTTGGAGCATAAAAACATCTGCTACTCTTCCTAGTTAAGAGAGAAGATTCCAGGTGGTCAGAGATGACTGAAGGAGACACTATCAGCAATTTTTTTGTAAATGCTACATTCCCCACACATCTATCTGGATGAAATTCTTTTGTGTCTAAGTGCCTTTAATTATCACCTATATGCTCTTACTGAAATACTTTTACCTGGGGTGTTTTCCTCTTTGCTCTTCTGGGTAATATATCACTGTATCTTCTTCACTCCTTCTGTTGGCTTTAGTTTAGCAGCTATTACCTACTTCATTAATATTTTAAGTAACACATAATAATAAATAATAAACTTAATGCTTAATATGACCCTTTCAAATGGCAGTCGGTTTGGTTTTGATCCACAGACCCTTTACAGAGTTTCTCAGTGATTGATATATATGGAAATTTGCTCAACAAAAACTGGTATGCTGTGGCCACCAAGTTTTTGTTGCCTAAGAAGACAATGTCTCTCTGTCATCCTAGAGCAAGGTTTGTATTCTTTTCTTTTGTTTAGAAAATACTCTGAAAATTCAGACTGCAAAAAGATGGCTCAGTAGTTTTTGCAGCAAGTGGGATGACAGTCCAAATTCCAGCCCAAGTTTTCATAGGCAGCCTTGGGGAGCTATTTTACCCAACCTGCATCTCTCAATTTCACTTCTATAAACTGAAGATAATGTTCCTTTCCCACCTGGGAAATGCACTGATACTAGTGAGATATTAGGATGCTATAAAAGAAGACCTAGGCAAAGCTTGTGCACAGTCAAATTATAAAAGTCCTAAAAGATAAACAAAATAAATCAGATTTAATATTCTTCAGCTTTTGTTTACCTACCTTCAACACTAGAAATTCCCTGGACTCACTGCTATTCCCTTGCGTTGTCTTCATAACTGAAGCCTTGAGCTGGCCAGATCACTTAAAGGCAAAGCTTTCTCCACGAGCTGCCTCACTGTGGTAACTGGCTTAGGCACCCCAGCCACAGCAGTGGCTAGAACAAAAGCAAAAGAGGTTCTTGGGACATAGATTTCTTTCTGGTTTGGATTAGCATGCACTAGGCAACATATAATCAATGCAAAAAAAATTTTAACCCATTTTGGCTACATTTTAAAGAAGAAATCATTCGGAGGCTAAAATGAAGAACTAGAAACTTCATCTCAACAGGCTGATTTTTGCAATAAAAAGCATTCTGCCTCACAGGAGGAGAAAAGGAGAGGCATTCCCACCTGCTGCATATGATGGCTGCCTGTGTCCTCTAAAGCAATGATCCATCCCACAGGCCAGATTCTTCCAGTCTTGGTCTTGCAGGCATCACCTACACAAAAGTGCCCATATGCTGTAACATACCTTTTTTAAATGAAAAATTGTTAATTTAAGCATGCTACAGGGATATACATGAAGCCATAAGGAAAAAAGGAAATCATACAAGCTGAGCTTAATTTCTAAGCCCTTTTCTCACAGAATTACTTAAACACATGACTCCAAGGTTTTTCAGATAATTGTGGAGCATTTGAGCAGTATAAGGCAAGTTCAGAAAGTAGTGGATACACTGCTCATGCCCTGCACAGTCCCAGTGAGTGTGCACAGGGAATGTGAGGGTCTTCCTGTGAATAGGTGTACACTGTGATTGTACAGGTCTGCCAGGTAGAATATCTGGCATTTGCAAAATTGTGCTCATGTATGCCACAGGACTGTATCACAGGGTTGGAAATCCCAGGTAAAATAGGCAGTTCCTCAGAGTCTTCCCAGACTTTTCATTTGAAGAATTAATAAGAGAAGAAATAATATTCACGGAAAAATGTGCATATATCAACCCTGTTATCAAACATTTTATTTTGCCCCCTGGGCAATCCCCTGGGCAGCAACCAGCTCTGAGCTACTACACTGAACTGGATGGAATTACTCACATATTGGCATGTAAATAGGTGTCCGCAGAATTCTGAGCCTGCTTTATGATTAAACTTTACTGCCAATGGCAATAAAGATGTAATTAGCATTATTGTAATAATGGCATCATCTTTTGTCTTGTTTTTTCCCAGTCTGGAATTAGAAAAAGGAAATAAAATGGTGTCAGCCTGCATGAGAAGAGTGCTGGACCTGCAGAGTTATACAGAGCACTGCAAGCATCTTGCTAGTGCAAACAAGAGCAACTCACCATAAAATTAAGGGAACAAACACTATCCACTCAACAGCATAGAACACAATGTTGTTCTTTATTATATTATTTAAAAGGGGCAGATTTACTTGGTCATAAATTAATAATTCAGAAGGTGTAAGAAGGCACAGCCAATTAGCTGCAGTAATTTGCATTTTTATGCTCCTTCATTAGTTTTCTAAGGTTCTTCTCTCCTATTATAGCAATGCAAATGCCATCTTCCAAAAGGTGAATAGCCAACCTGTTTTTTGTTTGCATGGTAATGAAGCCTTTTCAATTATTGAAAGACCAAACAATTTAATAATTTTTAAGACAAATTTTTTTTGCTATAGTATCTATTCCTTGTGTTGTTTTTCAAGAAACATGCTTTTTTAATGTAATTTATTTTAACCTGAAGCAGGGAGTTTATCAGGTGGCTGGTTTTCTGAGGTTCCTAAAATCGTGCCTAACTTTAATCATGTGAGTAAATCTCTTGAAGCAAGGTATTAAAATTCCTTCTTAATTTAGAGGCTGACAAATAACTCAGTGTATGATCTCTTTGTTTGCAGCATAGGATCTCTTTATCCTTTGTGCAGGAATGAATTGAGAAGGGTTTAATATATGAATTTGACTGTTAGGGGAACTTTCCTTTCTTATGCCCATGCCCCAGATATCTGCTGGCACAAGCACCTTCAACAGCTTCCTGCCCTGGGGATCTCCCTTTTGGTCATTACTATCTATGGGCACAGTCTTGCTAAAGTTGACATCTTTAGCTTCTGAGAAATACTCCTGAGGCCAGCAAGGTTAAAGTCCCCTGCAGGCATAACTGAAGTCCTGGTCACCAGAGTGCTGCAGGGCAGCTGTGCTTGCTTGGTCTCTGCCTTCCCATGCAGGGCACCAGCAAATCCCACTGGCTTCCCAGAGAGCTGCTCCTAACCTGCAGCTGGCCTGACACATACTTATTTTTCCATTTTTACTCTGGTATTTTCCTTTCCAAATGCTTTCCATGTGAGGCCATTTCATTTTATTTTTATAATTATTTTATTTTTAATGTGACCCCTCATTGCAGATGTAGATAGTACATACACACACTCAAACACACGTATGAGCGAAGTAATGCTGAGGCTGCACCTTTATAGAAGTGTATCTGAGGCAGAGGGTAACCCAGGAAACCTATACAGATATTTCAGAGACCCAGTGGGTGCTAATCTCAAAAAAAAAAAAAGGGGAAAAAAAATTAAAACCTGGAGAATAAAACAAAGATATGGTATGTTTTCTGAGGCAACCTCTGAAGGGACTTGGGTCTTCAAATTACCATGAATGCTATCAGTTGGCTGCAGAAGACAGGAAACTTGCCCTTCTCTGTTTTCATCAGCAGAACGCTTGTCTTTTGGGATATTTGGTCTTTCCAGGGGCAACCTGCAGCAGTGCTCTCTCCCAGGGAACGTGGAACCACTCCCCAGCCCACTGAAATCCACTCCATCCTGTTCCCCAGTCGCTTCAGCCTTTCTTTCTCTTAGCAGAGGTGGTGTTCACAAACTGCACAGATTGTCTTGGAAATTTTTTTCAGCGAAGAATATACAAGGCACAGATTCTGTCATTTCACTGATAGTGCAGAGAGCATGCCTGTAACACAGAGCAAATGACCGACCATACAAGAAGCAGGGTGTGTTGGTGTGTTTTAAAAGGCTTTCTTCCTTTTTTTGTTAACTTCTTGGTGAAAGCTGCATGTGAAGGCCAGGCTCTGAATCACTTCAAGCAGGAAGGGCAGGGTGGCAGAGGAATGGATGGCTGAATCAGCTGCACGACCCAAAGGCAAGTGACATTATGCCGGTGGGTATAATGAGGTGAAACTGGTGCCAGCAGGTGCAACAAGAAAGAAGAAACAAAATGGCTTGAGTTAATACGTAATTTGAAGTAGAACTGGCCAAAAATAAAATTGCCAAAACTTTGCAAACTATACAAATAAAGAAATCTGAAAGTGTAAAGGAGAAGACTTTCTAACATCATAGTAGTGGCAGGAGTCTCTATCTATGCCCTTACTCCAGCCCCTCTGTTACCTTCTCCCCTTGTCCCCAAGCCCAGCCCCAACACATCTCCTGCATGACCCCATGCAAGGGGACAAGGGTGGCCCAAGGGCAGGCTGGGGCTGTGAGCTGTATTCCCACAGCAGGACAGAGCCTCCTGACTTGTAGATTTCATCTCTAGAGCTGCAGTGCTTTGTGCTTTCCTCTTCCTACATGGACAGAAATGAGGGTCTCTGAACATGCTTATTTGGAAACAAAAGATCAGATTTTGTGATCTAGGTGGATTTCTGTTCTTTATGTCAATCAGAAAAATCAGTCTTTTATTACTTAGTGGAGAACTTAAAGATTTCATATCTTATATGTCTGATATTTAGCTTATAAATTAAGATTATTTGCAAAGCACATTTTTAAAAAACATTACTAAGACCTTATTGCAAATCATCTCAACAAAATAACATGACCATTTCATATTTTTGACTGAAATATATTAATATTAGAAGAGATCTGTTGATTACTTAATGTGACTTCTTATACCTCACATCTACAGGAATCTCCTGAATGAATTTCTGTATCAAGACCAATAGTGCAGCTAAGCCAGAATAAAAACTGATCATGGTTTCAAATTTTCTTCTTGGACAAAGTCCACTGCAGTAAGTTTTTCCAGTGGTCAGTTCCCTTCTCTGAGGTAAATTACTTCAAGGCAAATTTTTCCTAATTCCAGGCAATGGATTTTGCTAATCTTCTCCAGAGAAGTTAGAGATGCCTTTGTACCATTTTCTATTCTTTAGTAACTCAAGAGTTTGAACTGTAGTCCCCCATTTTCAGCATATTTTCCAGCTCCTTAAGCTCATCCAGAGTTGCTATCAAACTCTTCTTTCTAAAGAAAACCAAATAAATAATAATGTTTAAAAAAAATGAGAAAGAAGACCAAAATCTTTTTCCACAGGGTAGGATGAGCAGTGATGACGCACTGTGGCAGGCTGCTGGACCCCAGCAGGAGCACGGGGGAGGAGCTGTGCAGTGCCTCCCTTTCTCCTCTAGCAGAGGCACAAAGCCCCAAACTTCCCTTGCCAAGGGGCTACAGCCTGTGCAGCACTTTCCCTTTTTCCTCACAGTAAATCTTCGCCTGAACAATGCAAGCTCTCTGCTTTTATTCATATTCTCCCCATTATAGTCCAATGATCATTTTAGCACTTTGGCCGTGGCGCACCACAGGAGCTCCACGTGTATCTGATTATTCATCATAAAATCAAATCCCTTTCAGTCCCTATTTCCCAGCATGGAGTCTTTTCCGTCCTACAAGTGTGGCTCACACTGTTCCTCACTGCACAGGCTTCCAAAAAAATAACTTTTTCCATTTTTTGAAAGAAAATCAGATTGCTCTGTCATTCACCAGCCTTATTTATCATTTAACCCTCCACTAGTTTTAGTGGTATAAGAAAACTTCATGGAGAAAATGTCATATTTTCTTGTCTCATTAAAAAAGATCATGTCTGAGGGAGATGAACCTCATGAGGACCAAATCCTCACCATGATGGTTCCTTATTTGCAGCTGTACCTAAATATACTTACATTATACTTTTAATAAAACTCATAGGTATTAGGTTGATTTTCTATTCCTTTATTTGCTTAACAAAATGTCTTTGGCATGAGTGAGAGCATGTCCTTTCATAAAGTTTATTACATCAACAATACTATCCTGATTGAAAAGAACTTGTAATCTTATCAAAGGATGGGATCAAATTAGTCTGACAAAAATTATTTTTGTGAAACTAATGTTGATGGACATTAATTGTGTTTAAGCAATCTCATCTTGATAGGCCCTTAATTTCCTGACTGAGTCCTGTTACCATTTTGAATATTGGTACACATTAAATTTTTCCCAACTTGAAAATTGAAAATTCCCATGTTTCAACACTGTAATCACCAAAATAAAATGTCTATGAGGGTCTTTTCCTAGTTCTTTCAAAACTGTCAGAAGAAAGTAAATTAGACATGAAGATTTTTAAATGTCTAACTTGAACAAACTGCTGTGTCACTGGTTAGAATTAAAAGGATTGCATCATCATGTCATATGACTCTACCATCTGGCTTTCCCCAAATGCAGGCTCCAAGTGAATGAGATTCTGCTTTTCATGATTTCCTGTCAGTTCTGCTATCATCATACAGACACGGAGCAATACTATTATCAGGATTCCCAGTACAACTGGGAACTCCTTTCTCTGCCTTTTCATTCTTAGATCTGCTAACCATAGGTGTTTGTCTTTAAAATTTTGCTTCCGCTATCGACTTCCTAAAACCCAAGAGAGTTGTTATTATGATTGTTCCAGCTTTTTTTTTCATGTTTCACTATGATTTAGAGAAGTTTTTCATTTTACTTTGACCCATACTGTTCTTTCCTCAAGTCACTGCAACAACATCATTCTGAAATGTGCAATTTGGGCATCTAGTAAAATGTTATTCAACAACGGACAATTATCTTTCTCATGTTTCTGTTTACATTTTCTCTAGTTGATTGTCTCAATATTATTCTCAGCTTTATTAAATTGTCCTTTTCAACCCCCTGAGAATATGTATTCTTGGCAGAACTCACAATAAAAATGTAATCAAGATAAAATCAGTTTCATCTATTTTTTCAGGTCTGTGATTAACTCTTCACTTCATAAGGTCTTGAATAGAGTTCTGCCCCATTTGAAACAATTTTTGTTCATATAGGAAATTGTTATATAAAAAATTTTAAAAATCCAAAGGCTGCCTTAAAATCATCAACTTATATCACGTCTTTTGAACTGATGCCAACCCATAAAAATATTTATTCTTGCTACATATTGTAGCTCAATGGTTGCACAGCCAATTTTCTTATTCTCTAGTGTGTTTGTGCATTTCTAGCAGACCAAAGCTAGCAAATTCTCTTGTGCTTTGATCCTACAGAGTCCTTCTCCTTTTATCCGTGGCCTGTAATTTGAACTTGAGTGAGGCCATTTTAAAACAGAATCTCTCTCATACTGCTGCATTTTCATTCAGCCTTTTCAACATAGACTGTTACAGCCAATAATTTTAACATTATCAGCATGAGAATCTTCCTATTTGTTTTCAGAACATCTAGCTTTATGCTAATTAATGAGACATTTCCACTGTGTATATAGCACATAATAAATGAAATGCTGTATATATTAGAATCAAACAAGTTGCAATTAATCTATATTATTAAATAATCTTAAATTTCACTGTTATATTCACCATAGACAAGGTCAGATAACTTAAATGAAGCCAGTGTGAAATGCCAGGACAAGCAGATATTCCCTATTTATTTCTCCATGTTTCCTTTTCTTACAATCCTTCTACAGGTTATAATGAGTATAAAGTATGACTGAGTCTAGACAAATGTGTTAAGGCCTTCTATTAGCAAATTTCTTGTAACAGCTGTCATTATTTTTTTAAGTTGCTATGGAGACTTACAAGTTTGAGGCATCACTGTTTCGATGATTTTCCATTGCAATACTGCTTTGGCTCCAATGCACACCCCAAAACAACCGTGACTGTCCTCCAAGACAATTTATGTCCAGCTGAACATACTAAAATATCTACACAATTGCCTAGAATATGGTAGTAAGCAATAAGATGTGAAAAAGGACTGACCTACTTGCTAAACGTATTGTTAGATAGAGTAAGTTTCATAATTGTGATTTCAGTAAAATAAAAGTTTAAAATACACAGCTGGGAGAAAATAGGAAAGGCAGAGTATTTTGTCAAAATAATATTTTTATTCTTTCCCAGTATTTTAGATTTTAAACCTTAAGACCAGATCACTCCTGGTAAACCTCAGACTTCTCAGAAGATAAAATACCAGACTTTTTCAGGTATATTTCAGGTATATTTTTTCAGGTATATTATCTTTGCGCTTAAACAGAAATAACTGTTTTCGTTTTCCTTTTTAGCTAATTGCTGCTTTATGGAATTGTGGAAGTAATAAATTGTAAGAATTTTGTAGCTCAACGGCAATAGTGTCAAATGACAAAATTTTAAACTACCTTTATATGGACTAAGAGTGTAACTATTATATGGATGAATGAAGACCTCTCACTGCAGACGTATAAAATACTATGCTCTGAATTTAAAATACTCAGAACCTGATGCGCAGAGATATAAGCAGCCAGGAGTAACTAGTTTTACACCAGTGGAAGTCAGAGAAAATACAGGAAGTCACTCCAGGCTGGAAGTGAGGTAGACCTCACCTGCCAGAAGTGCTGGGCAGGGGCAAAATACACTGAAAAGTTTACTTCCCACCATTTCTTTTCACTAGTGCTTCTCAGCCTTTTGTTGCAGCCTCCATCCCTTTGTATGATGAACCCAATACAGCCTTCTAGAGAAAAAAAAGAGAGCAGCTCAAGTGAGAACCAAAATCAAAGTCAATCAAAGCAGTTTTTGCCATTGCAGTGATACTTCAGACCGTTGTCGAGTAAACCAAATAACTGATTCATTAAACAAAAAGGCCACAGAAAAGTTACCTCTGTTGAGAAAGATCAAGGTTCTCCCTCAACCATTCAGCCCCATGATTTCCACACCCTTGGTGAGCAGCAGCAGAGATGCCCTCACACAGACATGCAGCCCTTGAGTAGGGTTCTAAAGGAGCAAGAGCAGCCCTGTTCCCTTTTATTTCTCATCATCACTGACATCCATACACTGGCCTGCCTTCCTGCAGCTCCCACATAACTCAAGGCTACAGCTGGATGTTTTTCATACGTGTAGCTTTTCTTTTTTCATCAGTTTACTGAAGTCTATTAATAAAGAAAAAGTAATAATAACAATAAAACCCCGTTCTTGTGTTTCTATTAATAATTTTATTTCACTGTTTGGAAGAAGCACCAGGAGACACCTTCAATTTTTTAAATGTGTTCTGGCTTTTTTAATTTCCTAATGTTTCACATTGAGAGTTAATTTTGTTTGCAGGTATTTTGCTTGCATTGCTAATATATTTTCCATTAACGTACTCCTTTGTAGGCCCATGCAGAGCACAAGATGCTCATCAAAGAACTTTTTTACAATAAAATTGCTGCATGGTCTGCATAACTTTGAGTTTCCACCTCAGTAACATATCATTTTTTTAGAAAAAAAAAAAAAAGAGCATTTTTCTTCAAACAGCTTGGACTCTCTGCATGCTAGAGATACTGGCTTATGGCAAGACTACACTGGGTTGCAAGCCTCTGCGTAGGTTTTGAACTAGTGACTAACCAACTGAGTGGCCAAACTGGTTCTGTGGACACAGATGTGTAAGTTAATTAAATTCTGTGACAAGGAAGCAGAATAGCACTTTCATTTATAACCGTGTGGAAAAGCCTCATCAGTGTATGACATATGGCTTAATTTTTTGCTGAAAACAAGCTTACATGGAATACCTCTATTGCAATGCAAGAGAGCAAAGATGCAAGATTGCAGCAGCTGGTGTAAATGGGCACTGTACAGAGTATGTACAGGACTAGTATACATTGTCATTTCCTTAGTACAGAGTATGTTGACAACATAGAGGAGAACATGCAGCAAATAAACCAGTGTGGTTTGATACCATAGATCTGACACTTTTTGGTGTGGAGAGTGAAAACAGTCTGTATTTTAAGGTTAAGGGTGAACTTGTTCCACTAGTAATTTTACTTGTTTATACACGGACATCAAAATGACCAAACAGTGCCAGACCGCACATTCATCTATTCTAGTAGCCTAAAATGGTCCCTTTAAATTCATCAAATCACCCTCTAAAGCTGTGATACTGTGGGAAAATTCTGCTTGCGTAAGTAATGTTTTACTTTGAATAAAAATAGTCTGTGATACATGACAATAATAGCACAGTTAAAGTCTGAAGTATCTATCCATTAAAACACTATTAAGAAGAGAAGAGTGGGCTTTTGCTATTTTTTCAGCCTCTCAAAAGAAAAGAAAAATCAACATAGTTACAATATGTAAAATGGTAATAATAAGAATTGAAAATAATTCTAGCTTTCTGATGAATTTGTTCCTAGCCCAGGATTATAAAAGCCTTGTACTTAAAAAGTGGATTGCATTTGCAGTTGAAGAAAAGTGTTCTTATCACCATGCAAATCTCTTAGGAGGAATATCTCAGAAATGGACATATGAACACTTATTTCTGTCCAGCAGCTAAAACTCATACTTTGCAAGGAAATTTTTAATAACTTGTGTGACTCCAAATTCATACAAGCAA
The DNA here is from genome assembly GCA_013397725.1 of Rhagologus leucostigma. Lineage (NCBI taxonomy): Eukaryota > Metazoa > Chordata > Aves > Passeriformes > Rhagologus > Rhagologus leucostigma. The sequence continues at coordinate 2,962,768 of VZTD01001040.1, read as the reverse complement.
GTCAGAGGCAGCTGTGAAAAAACACTCTGATACAGAACTGATCTGAGGCTACGAACTGCTATAAACTAATTGCACCCATGCGATTGATCCCTATAGGCACAGATGGACTCTCCCCTCCCAGACACTGATATGTGTCCCCAAAGGAAACACATAAATTAAGTGAGATTAATCAGCCTGTTTCACAGAAAGCTCAATGAGACTTCCATGCAAAGGGAAATGTGCCTTTAGAGCTCTAATCCATCTCAGCCAAGTATGATTAAGAACCATGAAGAAACAGCTAAAACTCTGGGGTAATGGTATTTGAGCGAAGGTATCACTCTGCTTGCACACCCTGACTTTTGACTATTTAACTGTGTAACTTTATGTTTGCATAGTACATTGCAGAAGAACTCATACTGACACTGGCTATCAGCAAGGAATATAGCTAGGACCAATGAACAAAACAATTCTAACTAGCTGCTATGCTTTGGTTCATTTTGAGTCCATCTTCTGAATATGTGGGACCAGATTTCATTACAGTTATCTCAGGAGACACCTGAGAGCCTCCAGACTTGGAAATGATGCTCTGCCCAGGATGAGGGTGTACCCATGGGCATTCTGCCTTCTCACAGCTGACCTCCACCAGGAGCAAAGCCCACTGCTGACTGACAGCCAAAATGAGATATCAATCACAACAAATTGTGCAGATCTTCAATCCTCCCCCTTCTTACAGGGGAAAAAAAATGAACAAAATTAACAGGAAATTACTAAAAATCCACTGAGACAAACAGAATAGTTCCAAGCTCAATAAAATTGTTCAGAAAGTGGCTTGGGTTTTTTTACCATCTGACATCTTCATATTAAAAGACTGACATCTTCACTTATGTCAATCTTTTCTTCCATTTTGATTTTTCATACAGAAAATCACTTACACAAAAATCAGTATAAATGAAAAAAAAAAAAAAAGGCTTGCCAAACCCCACATAGGCTTCTTTTTCAAAACAGGTTTGATATTATTTTTAACTAAATCAGGATCATCCTTTACAGTATCTGTCAAAAGAAACTGTAATCAAATTCTCCTCTATTTCAGGATCTGTACAGAAGTACTAAATTCCTTCTGTAATGGTTAAATTTGGTTTATCTTTATTCTAAATTCTCTTCACAGGCAAAAAAGATGATGAAACACAGAGTTCTTTAAACTAAAAGTGTTGGAAAATGCACATAGGCATCTAATGACATGACCAACGACATCCAGATACATAATTCTACAGATAGGGAAAAGATCCTTTTATTCTATATTCCAGGTCCAGGTAGCACTTGATACTGGACCTGACACAGGGGATCCTGAATTGTGTGACGTGTTTCAGCTCTCTGTGGTGATGCCATGCACTTTGCAGCATTTATTATCGAGGAGTAAATGGGGAGCCAGAGGCTGCCTCTTTTGCAGAACAAGAGGTGAAACCAATCTGTCCATTTCTCCCTTGAACCAAGCGGCCACAGCACCTCAGGACAGGCTCTGTCAATGGTAGCCATGAAGCGATTCCTGAAGTTGCAACTCAGTGTTAGTTCTTTTTCTCAAGTAGATGATCCTTAGAGTATAACAACCTACTGTTTCTGCCAGCTAATGTAGGAAATCCTTTCCTTCAAGTCAGTGGCATCTGTGCAGTGAAATTGGAAGTCTGAATCCAAACACAGCTGATGACTCACTTCGAAAGCTGCTACAGCCACACATAGCAGCACTTGTAATACCGGCCACCTTTTTTTTTTTGGGAAAAAAATCCCAACATTTTACATTCAAAAAAGAAAGCAGATTCTCCTTCATTTTTGTTAATAAGTTCTATATTCACTGTTGTCTTTTTCCTGCATAGTGAATTTTATTACTTTAAACTCTAAAGGTGAAAGAGTAAGAAGTCATCCTTGTGCTATGAATACGTATTAGATGAAGTGCAAATATAATTCTTACAGTGGATGTGCATTTGGTTTGTATTAATTATACCTCTGTACATCTGTCACCCAGTTAGCTCCCAATATAGCCACACAGCTCCAGCAGCTTTACACAACTGAAAGGAGAAAATAAATCATGGCTCTAATGAGAGTTCAAAACTCCATTAAAGAATTTGCTGGAAGAAATATGAAAATAATTCAATCTCGAACAACTCTGGAATAAAAGAGAATATTTCAGTATGTATTGAAACATGACCTAAAAATGCCAGTAAAATGTTCCTCTTTTTTCTTTTATTTGAACTGTGAGAAGTCTCTATACTCTCTAGAGTAAAAGTAAGTTTTCACTCCTGGTAAAATCACAGCATGTGGATTTTTCAGTGTGCTCTATTTTATGTTACTGAACCTCAGATTTTTAAATTGTCAGTTTCATTTATAAAACACCAGAATCTAATAAAAAAATGTTCAAAATACCAACATTTGTCCTTCAAATATGAGACTACAAGAGCACTGATTAATATAGATTAATTAGTCAATCTCTCTGACCAAGATCTTATCACTTGAGAGAGTGTGTTCTAAGATATTAGTACAGGTTGTTTCTAGTCAGCTTGGCTTGACGACAACATAGAGGTGGAGGAAAGGGGAAGGATTTGCCGTATAAAAAAGAAAAAAACTGATAATGTGCATGATAAATCCACATTTTTGCTGTATTTGTGTGCTAATGGCTTGCTCTGAGATTCTGAGTTTAACTGATTACAAATAAGCACACAACTGCAGAAGCTCCAGTTTTCCAATTGCTATTGTAAGGAAGTCAATTGTCCTACATATGTAGGGCAGACCTGGATGCGAGAGATATATTGGCATCTCCACTTGTGACTTTCTGAACATGCACGATGAACGACAGTTTGGGGAATCACTCCCAGCTGTTTGCTTGTTTTCTTTTGAAGATAGAAGGCGTGTTTGACACTGTTATCTCTGCAGCATAGCTGCAAAGCAATTCCAAGAAGCAAGATAAATTAATTTTTAAGAGGTAGCACATTCCTCTGTGTGACACACAGAAGACAAGTCACATTTCAGCTTTAAATTAGCTTACAAAACCTATCTTTTAGTTATAAAAAGTAAGATTTTTAACTGCAGAAACACAACAAATTAAGAGGAGGATACAGTCTTAAGGGTTTATAAGATAGCAAGTATGAGTTTGGCTTTCGGTTGTTCTGTCACATGTGTCACACGTGATGGGTCACTTCTGGTCATGCAAAGTAGGTAAGAAATACTGCAACCTAACCCGGAACTCAAGGAAAGAAACAATTAAACAAAGCATAATGTGGCTGTACAGTAAACCAAATAATCATATCAAAAATTATCACAGAATGGAGCAGGGTTCATTCTTTCTAAAATAAGTGCTGTTGGCTCACCAGTAATTTCAAATTACTGATATAAACTTGATAACACTAAAAAAATCCCCCAGTGTTCTGTACAGGATATCCAGTTGATTTTATGTTTTCCGTCATTCGTTTAAACAGAGTGGCTTACTTTTGCACAGATAAGCAGCAGTTTCAGGTGCACAAACAGCAACGTATCTGAAAGAAGCCTTATTCTCAAAGCGGTAGCAGCCAGTATGCACTGGACTAGGTCAATATAGCCTTTCCAAGTTACCTTCTTTTTCAAAAGAGTTTTGGTTACATCCTGCGATTATCACAGAGGAAAGAGGGACAGATTCCAAAGTCTTTCAGAAACTATGAGTTTAAGGAACACAATCCACACATACATTGTTTGATGTTCATATTATAAAAACTTGGAGTGCATGACAGAAACTCACTCTCCAAAAAATCAACATGAGATCTTCAACTATAGTGCCAAGAATGTGAAATTCATGCTTTGCTTATGTATAGTTACAGCGAGTGTTTTAGCGAACAAAAGCAACTGCCCAGAAGCCAGCTGTGTACATGTTTTTATCCCTAAAGCAGCTGCTGCATTTGACTATGCCACTGAGAAAGAGTCTTCTCCTCTCCCACTGGCCACTATATTAAGTAGCTCGCTGTAATTGCTGCACAGCACTTGGCAGTGGCAGGCATGGTAACAGTTAGCATTAATAAAAGCAGAAACTGTTTTCACAGTTGCATGTCTCACAGTCTCATGTGTGAAACATACCACATTTGGTGCAGACAAACAGGAAGGACATCCACAGCACGGATGACTGCGGATTGCGACAGAACAAACGCGCCCAGCAAGGAGTGTGTCCATGTGAGCACAGACAGTATCGAAGTTAAGCAATTATGCAGTAAGAAAATATGCAAGTATGATGATTACTGAAATCACTACTTACTTATTTCGTGTTTCAGAGCTCAGTGTTGCACGGATAAAAATTAGTAACTTTGAGGGACTGTTTTAATTTAAACATGAATGCCCTAGTGCACAAAAAATAATGTGTCTGTATGCATGTTTAGATAGATTTTTCCTTACACCTTCATCCGTAGGGAAGGAATGAGTCACAGTAGCCAGCATATAGCTCTATCTGTACCTGTCTATTCCCAAAATATCACAACAAATATTTAAGGATCTTTTCAACCAACAGAAGTAAAGGTCAGGGTCATAGCAAAGGGCAGTTTGCGGAGGAGGAGATTAGCATTTCTCTAAGTGATTTCTTCTTCCATCTACTTTTTTATATCCTCTATAAACAGTCCTCTCTAATTTCAAACACATTTTTTGAATTCTGCAGCGAAGTCAGTTCTAAAAAGGTATCGTCCAAACTAAATGTTTTTCTTGGCTCATTCATCAGCTATCCTGTCTTTTCTATAGATACGGGTGGGAGAAGGCATATGTGTGTGTATATTCTGTATACACACAAATATCAGTGTAGCCCCTATTTAGCATTCTGTACCCACACACTACTTATGCAAAGGTATTGACTGGAGAGCTTTGTTACTAAGTTTTTTTTTTATTCTCTATTTCATTGAAAAATAATTATTTAATAGACTGATTAGATTAGCATTTATCTGTTTTATCTGACTAGTAGGCTAACGCCAGAAGAAAGTTCCAGGTGCTCAGCTCCTTTACAAAACAGATCTTTATTTTGCATATCCAAACACAGGGCAGCTCTCCAGCATCCCACACACACACTGAATTCTCCTCTTTTAAGCAGCTGTAAACTGTGTGCTAGGTCATCTCTGAATACATACAGACTGCATCCCCTTTTCATTTATTTTTAAAGATTGCCTTTAGATTAGAACTTGGTAAACAGCTCTGTGGAAGGGTGACCCCTCCACTGCCATCCTCTGCCTTGTCACCATCTAGCAATAACCAGCTGCTTCTAAAATAAAACTAAATGCAGTGTTTCCTAAAGATTGTGACATAGAGTGCTCATTTCATTTGTGTTTTGGCAAGCAGTTTTCCAGGTTTCAGATGAAATTCCTCAGTAAATAGTTTTCTCTCTCTCTAAATGTGTGGCCAAAAAGCATAAAGAACTCAACTCTTAATAGTTTTTCAGTTCAGGTCCTTACCTACCATTTTGCAAAATGAAGAGAGACAAGGAAAACAGAACCAGTGATCTGACAGCAACTCATAGGCTTCTCATACAGGTATAATTTATTCCCATTCAAGCCGCTGCCACCAGCTGCATTCAGCCCCATCCCTGCCTGGCTTCGAGCATGTTGGCACAGCCACTGACTGACACTGCATAAGAGACTGGAGGGGTAAGGGATGCTGAAGAAGAGAAGACTCCAGAAGCACCAGCCCCGGCCCAGCACTGGCCGTCAGCACTCTTGGGGCAGCAATAATCCACCCACTCCACTGGCACACCTAATGGTGGAGCTGCTCCCCAAACTCATCACTGACAGCACCCGTGCCTCTCCCTTGCCCCAAGAATGTGGGCTATGCCCTGCCTGCTCATGTTTCTGAGGGCTCTTGGGGAATATTTCCTTCAGGCCTCCCCCAGTTTTTAGCCCTGTACTACCTTCAACAACTGATCAGTGCCGAGCCCACAGAAAGCTCCAAACAGAACAGTGGAGGCACAGCCCAAGAGCGCAAGAAGATTTTTCTCCACCCCTTGGACTGCACATGTGATGCATAAACATGCTGAAACAATACCTAGGCTAGAGAAAAAAAGAACAGACTATATCAGCTTAAAATTAAGACATGCAGAGTATCTTGGGAATTTGCTCCTAACTTCAGGCAAAAAGGTAAGAATTCAGGACTTTCTCTCACCACATAGCTCTTGGAGAGAACTAGGAGGGTAACTATAAAGAGGTAAAGTCAGTTCTGGAAATGATTTTCTGTGTTGTTTGGCTGACTTTCAAAGGATCTGATCATTTTAATACTGTATGTATTAAACTGTTCTGTTAATGATGTGTTAAGGCAGTCATGGATTTACTAGAGGTTCTAGGCAGATCAAGGCTACATCTTCCCCATTGGGCACACAAAATCTTGGACAGACATCATTTAGCTATCATTTCAATCAAGGAAAACATAGTAACTCCTTTCCAGAGCTGAATTAATTATTAACATCAATTGTCCTTTTGTTGCACATAATTTCTGCTAGAAGGATGACTCCAGGCATGTTTCATTGCAAATTTTCCATAGCTTTTTCATCTCTGGTTGCCTTGGTGCATGACCCTATAACTTAAACTATTCTCTATGGCCTGGAGATATAGCCAGAGGCATTTTGAATCACTTCACATTCAGAAGGAGTGGCCTTTGTGGATGTGGTTTTAGCCCACTGGAAAAATAAAGGCTGGAAAAATAAATTCGTTAGCCACAAATTTTGCTGTTCCACTGAAAGAGGATGGGTTTGAGCTTTTGAGCCTGCAACATCACCATTCATAATTTACTGAAGACAACAATCTTGTATCACTCATCAAACAATTTAGGTAAAAAGAGTAAATTATCTGCAAAGGTGAAAGGACAGATCACAGGCTATTGATGATCTCCTACAGATGTTGTTAGAGAGTCAGATGGATACACAGAATGAAAAGGCAAAATAGATTCCTTTTTATCGGTCAAGTTCTTAAGAACTGTGAAGATGGTTAGTTTAATTCTATGCTCAAGCATGAAATCTGCCTATGCTAGTTGTTAGATTAGCAGGATTTTTTTATTATTTTCCTTGAAATACTAAGAAACACATTCTTAGTACCAGGAAAATCCTTTACAGAGAACAGGACAACAGCACATATGGAAACGCAGGCTTCTCACGTGCATGGTTGCAGACGGCATTTGGGAGAACTGTGTCCTTGTCCCAGGTGTATCACTGCTTTGCTGGGTAACCATGGAGAAGCCATTCCCTTGTCTTCTACCACAGCTTCCATGTCAGAAAAGCATGAACAATAGTATCAGGCTTCTTTGGAAAGAACTTTGAAATCTATGGGTGGAGAGCATTGTGTAAGAACAGGGTATTACGGGTAATTTATTTATGGCTTGTTCAGCTGTGCAGATACTGGTCTAAGCTGCCCTACAGCAGTAATCACAATAAACTTACGCTCCTGGCAGTTAAAGTACTTCTCTTGTGCTCACTGCCCAAACTCTTGTTCCAATAACCCTGTCTCCTGCAGCTGACAGGTAGAAGATCCACCACAAGTTCCAGCCCATTTTAGAGCCGGGCCTGTCTTCATAAGTCCTGTGTACCCCATGCCCAACCCCCACTGGCTTGGGTGCTTCCTTTCTCATTCCCACACTCCATTATGCGGCATAACGTCTCAAAAGACCCATCCCTTGTAATGCCACCTGGGCAGTGATCCCCACTGCACTACCTGCACCATGCCAGCCAAGGAAAGAACCTCTTCCTCCCACTTCCTCACTCTCTCTGTTGAAGGCTGGCACAGTTTGGTAAAAAAAAGAAAATAAAAAGAAAGAATAGTAAAGCACTGATGTATTTTCTTGTCTGGAAGCACAGCATCTGATAAGGACGCGCATGACTATAAGCTGCTGACAGCAAATTGGATGAATGCTGGTTTGTACAGATCTCCAAGCAAGCAGTCACTCTATTAAACTTAGTTCCCCACCCCATGAGGAAAGATTTTCAAAATAAGGAGCATTCTCCAATCCAGTAAGGTTCAAAAGCATCACTGAATTAAAGAGGATGACAGGATGGTTTGCATATCTGACCATTGTTATATGAATTTGACTGGAGGGGAGGGGACTAGCCACCCCAAAGACAATGGCTTCATTAACCATGTGAGAAATCTGCAATGTTAGGATGAAGCCAATCTGGTTTACCTGAAAAATAATTTAAATAATGCACAGCATGAAGCCTTGAAATTGCCATAGAAAATACTCTGCGGGGCTCAAAACCTATGTAATAATTAGTCACAGTTTCATTAGGTTTTCCCCCAAAGTCTGGTCTCCCTTTTCAACTACTACCATTCATATGATACAGCTTAGTTACTACCAATTGAAAATTAATTATAGGCCTGATGTAAAAATGAAATCTTCCATCCTTGTCTTTATTAATTCCCAAGGCAATTCCTTTTACTTCTTTTTACCTTAATCTGTTTTCAGCCCTACATCACCACTGCCTTCAGAACTGTCATTTTACTAACATAGTATTTACATTATTTTGATTCATAATACACCATCACAACAGAGTCATTCTTGGTGGTAGGTCTGTGCTGCCCTCCTCCCTATTTTTTTAAATCAAAACAGTCCCTTACCATAGCAACTTTTCTTGGCTACCTCCTCATTCCAATAACTTGTGACCAGCACACACTTGACAACACTGATCAGACCACACTGCCTCTGTGCCAAATTGAAAGCCCACTCCTCTCTGGAACAGTAAATGCAATCCCAAAGTTACAGGATGAAGCTGTTGCAGGTCTCTCAGAAAGCTCGTATTCTTTAGAAAGTTACTGAACATTAAAAGTTGGTTGTGCCAAAACTTTCGGAACTTAGAAGTAACTCAAGAGAGCAACTCCTCCCTAAGCCTTTTAATTTATGATAGGAAAGGAAGAGCTATAAAAGCTAACAAACTTTTCATAAAACTGGTAAAGGAAAAAAAGTATTCAACTCCAGAAAGTATCAGACAAGGAACAAAAGGTGCCAAAAGTCATGCTGAACCAACTTCTTCCAACAATACTTAAGTTACTGTCAGTTTGACATTAGATTTTTAGGTATATGTGAAAGCAAGAGCCCACTTATTTAATAAGGGTTCCTATTTTACCTATCTAATCATAACTTTCACAATTACACTTTATGTAAAAAATCACAATATCATATTTTCCTTCAAAGGTTTTCTACATAAATTTCCTCGTGACTTAAAGCTATATATATATAAAATACATATACATAAATAATTTCAATATTCACACTTATGTTTTCATACTGAAAAACTTTATCAAAGTTAAAGAGCAAGAAAATGGGCTTTGATTGTTATTGAATGATTTGAAAATGATTGAGAATTATTAATTATATTTATACTATCAATAAGAAACAGCACTGAGAGTCTCAGTAAGACATTTCATACTTCCAAATCAGCACATTTAAAATAGTGTTCAATTATTTTTATAGTGCAAAACTAATATTTTTCAATTTCTTTTTGGTCAGAAATGCCATCATTAGTCTCTGATTGCAAACCAACAACTTAAAGAAAAAGACTTTACCCGCCATTAGTAGAGTTGGATGAAGTTAAAAAATATTCAAGAATGTAACATTTCAATGGAGCCAAAAACCTGTGGAGATTAGCTACTACCTGAAGAGGAAGTAGCCACTATGTAAGCATAATAATATCACCACATAAATATAGAATCCTATAAATTATATGGCTGCAAAAAGTGGTAGGGTTTTTTTACTGGTATAATCTTAGCGATGTCACACATTCTCTGTTTTTCCTGAAAATTACCAAGGTTTTGTAATTTTTTCAAGGTTCAGTTTCTAGTCTTGTTGCCAGAGATTTGCATGCAGAGATAAGACAAGTGATGCAGCAGTGGTACAGATATAGTCAAAGGATATGGAGCAGTCATGCCCCTTCTTTTTAGAGCAACCTAGGTGTCACTGCTCAGGTCTATACCTAAAGTAGCCACGAAAAGCAAAAAGCCATGAAAACCTACACCTTTGGTCTACACCAAAGCCAGGAAAAACAAGAGCAGATTCACTTCTACTCCTGAAATGAGCCTTTCCATCTTGCTCTTTTTTATCATCTACCAGGGCACCTCTCCTTAGTGCTTTCCTTATGGAGTCCAGTCTTTGCTCTTTCTATCTCTTCATCACCTCAGCTGGCAACTTCAGTTGTTCCATGAAACTTGTCAGGCTCTTCATGATGTATCTCCCCAATGCCTTCAAATGCAGCTAATACTGACTGTTCCCCTGCTCCAGGAAAGTTTCTGTTTCCATCTTTACTTCCACTACTCAGACTCCCACCAATATGCGTGAGAAAGTGTTTCTGCAGGGCTTGTCTGAAAATTCTCCAGGTCTCACTCTTCAAGTTCATTTTCCTACCATTAACATGATCTACACTGGTTAGATTTTTTCCTCTTTGTAGCCCATAAATCCACCTCTGTCACTTCATTTGCATTGCTAATGTAGGGCTGCCTATCCACTCTTCTTTGGCAACCTGCATTCTCTCTTATTCCTGAAATAGAAAAGATTTCTCCTCTCTTCTCCTGTCCCAGGGAAAACCTGCTCATCGCACATAGCTTAACCAAACTAGAAACAAAGTGTTTTGTTAATGACATTATTAACTGGCAATCATGACCAATATCAATAACAAAACAGATAAACCATACTATTATATACCATGAAATGCTCATAAATACCCATAAGTTTCTAAACTGCCTTCTACAAGTAATCCCAAGAAGGACTATTACCCTGTACACACAACTAAGTACACATTCATGCACACACACATACAGTCGTGTGTGGATCACAAGTTCTCCTCTCCTGGGAGCTCAGATACTTGCAGACACCTCCAGAGGGAGATGTGGATGCTGTCACTTCATGAGGACCCATGCTACACCCTACAATCCACAACGCACTCCTTGCACCTGCTGAAAAAGCACCCCAGAATGGTGGATAGACACACCCTGAGTTGCTGCACCCCACACCATCAGGCTCTCAGCTGGGTGCAGGCTAAAAAGCAAGTTATTAAAAGCTCTATTTAAACTTTCTATTTAAAATTTAAATTTTTTATTTAAACAGCATCGATCTTATTTTGACTATTTTTTATTCAGCATTGATAATGCATGAATTATTACAACAAACTGATGCTTAGGCTATCAGGTCATGGATGCCTCCTCTGCAGCCTACAGAAGTTACCTTGTCTGATTTTTCCTCAATTCACTGTTTTGCATTTTGTACCCTCCTCCCTGTAAAATGTGAGAGTTGCAGGAACAATGGCAACAGCCAATTTGGATAGCTGCAAAAAGAGAAACAGGCTTCAATCTATAGCCCCAAAACTCTGTGTAAAGACCCAAATCCGTCAAATCTGAAACTTGTTAGAAGAATATAGTGCTTGTCAACATTTTTGTGAACTGTTCCAAAATGTGAATGCTAACTGACTAATTTCAAACTGTTTTAGACATTCCAAGGTTGTTTGGAGTTGTTTTGCTCAGAATGACAATGGAGTATTTTGGAATGAAGCCTGATATATTTTTCATAGGCTGAGAAATTAATAGACTAATTCAGTGAGAGCTCGCTTTGTTTTTGGCAAAACTTACTGTGTTTGCATTCTTATCCCTTTCTTAGTTTGTGTGTATTTCTTGTTTCAAACCAGTAATATATAGTCATTTCAACTCTATGTCATGGAAGTGGTTACATTTTATCAATGCCTTTCAATCAATCCCCAATTTCATCTTAGTTCCAGCCTCTTCTCTGATCTCAGATATTCTGCATCCTTACAGACCAGTACCTTTCCTAAAAATCAAAGGCTTATGCTTCAGAAAAAAAAAAAAAGCACCTATATATTACCCTTCCTTGTCTGACATTTTTGTCTGAGAAAAAAATATCACCTTAAATCCTAATTAAGACAGAATGTTATAAATAAATAAGATATGCCTTTCAGAAATCAAAACTGGTTTGGTAAGCAGCAATTTATTCCCAACTTTAATAACAGAAGATGCTTTAAACCACTAAAACTGTTACCAGAAGATTATTTGTGAATCTATTAAAAAAGACCTAAAATTAGGTTTATCCAGAAAACATAAAAGTAATTAGCTATATAATATTCACAGGAACTTAGTTGCAGCACCTCCTGTCTGAAATACTTGCATTTTATTTCTGTACCTTGCTGATTCACAGTTTAATTTCAAGCTCCAGAAGAAAGCTTATCTTCTGTCCTGTATCTTATTTCCTCTATGTGGTGTCCTAAATTGCACTTGAAGCCTTGCTTCAGAATTTTTCTAAAGAAAGTTACTTCGTTTGTTTTGGCACTTTCTCTTTGCAATTTTTCCAGTTGTCTTCTTGCCTTCATTAATATTTTTTAAAACATGACTCAAAAGGATTCCATCATGCATTGCAGATGACAAACAGAGATCATATCCTATCAGACGAAAACTTCTGCTGACAGAGAAAAAGTATGAATGATCCTGATTTCTTTCAAAATTTGGCTGCATCAGACCTAAAAAAATCACAATTCATTAGCTGTCCCCATGACAAATGCATGTGAAAGATGGTGCTATTGAATTAACTATGTTTCTTTCTCTGGCCTATTGTGTGCTATCTTTTCCTGCACATCTACTTAGAGCTCAGTAGTTCAGATTTAACTCAGTGCCAGTGTTCCTTTGTTGTATTGCATGGCATCTCTACATGGAAAGGACAAGATTTTTTTCCTGCTATTATTCTCATGTTCACAGTTATAACTTCCTTTATATTGAAATTAGCATTTCTCCAGATGCCTTGGAGACGTTCCACAGTCAGGCTACCCCACTGCAGTAGGGCAGACAGGCGACTCGCTGCCCCGGCAAGAGTTCACAGACCTGCAGTCTTCGTGCACACACAGGAGGGCCCCACACTGCCAGCTTCTGGCTGCTGAAAAGGGATATCCTGGGAACTCTCAACTTTCTGAGAAGCAGCATTGTTTACCTGAACATGATCACTAGGAGTCAAAGAAAGGGTGAAAAATAACAAGCTGCAAAGCTGATCAGAATGTGTGAACCTAAGACTCAAGAGAAGCCCTTTCTTCAAAGTTTTTGTCTTTCTTTTCTCACAGTACAGTTCCTAGGACCCTTCTCCCTCCTTAGTTTCAGCCCATACAAGAGACATGCAAACATTACATTTCTCAGCAGCAGACCTTGGCTCATTCTTCTATTGACTCCTATCAACTCCCACCACTACCTCTTACATATTCACAGGAAATCCTCTGTTTTCCTCTGTTTATGCTCCCTGTTGTCCCACTGAGCTATGACAATTACACTTAGACCGAGAAAGGCCTCTAAGATAATCTCCTAGACATGGTGTCTGATCTAGTATCTTATCTCCTAGTCTCACTGAATGTGAAGATTTTACTCACCGTCTATTCAGCGACATGTTCACTGTTCCAACTGGTACAAACATTTGAAAGGCAGAAAATCTGGCAGAGATCTTTCAAAATTCCTGTCATAAAACAACCTCCATTCACGTGATAGATTGAGATGAGATGCTTTACACAGTCAATATTATAAGTATGTTTGTGGGCTCTGTTTAGGGTCTTATTTCAGTTCATAGAAAAACAGATGAGAACATAATTGAATAGAGAGTTGAAAAGCACCACAGACTAATATAAAATGATAAGAACTGAACAGTTCAGCTTCTGTAATAATAAACATGTCTATCCTACTGAAATTCTCAGAAAGAATTAATATGATGATAGATAAGAGCAAACTGATGGATACAATTATTTGTTCTTTGCAAAGACTTTTGAAAACCAAATCTCCTACAAGTGACTCTTAAGAATACTTGGAAATCATTTAAGAGTGCATCTACAGCAGAGTTTTAATTCGAATCTTCCCCAGTTTCTGTGGTTTGGGTTACAATGTGGAGCTGCCTCAGAATGCACAGGAAAGTTTCCTTCCAGACAGAGGTAAATCAGAAGATGCAGGCATAAAGCAGACCTGTGACACTTCAAATGCTACTGTGTACTTAAACTCCAGACTGCATCAGAAGAAATCTAGCTGAGTACAAACTCCCAAAATGCATGAGGCATGTACCTCAAGGACTCCCAACTGCTTTGGTCTACAGACTTGCTCACTCTGAGATGTTCTGCTGGCTGATACAGACCTAATATGAGGCTCACATTCATCCTGTGAAAGTTGCTGTATCAACTTGTCTATCCTAAGTTAAGATGTCCCTTTGGGGCAGTAAAAAATCAGCCTCGTGTGACTAATGATCTGTCTTTTGCATGGCAAAACTAAATTCCTCAAAGTAACTTACTATACAGGGAGAACTGACTTGTCCCAGGGAATGTACTGTAAGGAAGCTGGTGGTGGGAAAAGACTAAGGTGGCTCAGCACACCAGTGGAGTGAAAGGACTTAAAAGGCAGCTAATGGGCACTGGGGCAGATGATGGGGCTGGAAGAATTTTGAGATACACTGGGGTATGAGAGTCAAACTGAGATGGAGCAGTGGACCTTTTTTCAGGTGTCTATAAAACAGGACTTTAGTGCTGCTTGTCTTTTGGCAAACTCTGACCCCCTTCTCAGCCACAGAACAGAGGAAGAGGAGGAAGAGGAGGAGGGGAAAGAGGCAGCAGTTTGTTGTTTATGTAGCAAGCTCTCCTCTTACAAACAGCCCTTGTGCCCTTTGGCATAGGCAAAGCTGTTGGCTCTGCTACTGCTGGCTACTTCCTACTCTGCCTGAGCAGCAAGTTGGCCCTGTCTGTCTTGAATGATACGCCCAAAGAACGTCTTCTCTGGTGCACCAGCTTACAAGCTGCCTTGCCAGCTCTCCTGACTGAGACAGGCTCCAATGGTGCCTGTTAACAACTCCCCTCTGCCTGCAGCCATATCCTCAACAGCCTATAGTTCTAACATTCTGATGAGGCAAATTGCAAGTGTCAGAGATGACAAGTGTCCTGAGATAGTTCACTGCAATGACATCATATCTAGCAGCTAGTCTAAATGACAGAGGCTGAGAAAAATGTATGCAAGGTCAACAAGCACACCAAGTGCCCGGATACCACGCTCTTATTCTCATATTAAGAAGTTCCAAAAGTTCTCTAATTGTTATCCTTGCATTTCTTTGGCATTTAAATCCATACACTTAAAGTACATTTCTCTTCAGCCATTCTCAGGAAAAAAACACGTTCTCAAGGCTGTAGTCTTACCTTGAACATTTCACTAGTGTTTTGCTGCGCTTTGGGTGTCACTTTTCTGGCAATGCATCCTGGCCAGCAATCTAAAAAGGGAATTCCAGATAGTGTTTACATCGGCACTTTCCTGCAGCTCTCTTTCCCCTCTGATACAGCATCTCTGTGTCCAGCATCAAATTACCACGTCGTTTTTTCTACTGCCATATTGTATTGCAGCCATAAGAATTTGCTATCTACATTTAGGCCTGTTTCAATATTCCCTTAGAAGTCAATATTAATAATAATAATCATCATACTTTTCAATATTAATTCTCCATAAAAGATTTCACTAACTGCCTACATGTGCTTTGGATCTCAGCCTCGTGACTCTGTGCTTATTCATAGAAAATACTTTACATAAACTCAGTTTCACTGCTTAGAGAGAGAGACTGTAGTTCAAACAGATATGTGAAAAACAGGAGAATTAACTTGTTTTGATGAGACCAACCAAGAAGCTTGGCTGAATGTCCTACATCAGAATCTCTGGCACATCTCCTCCACTTTGAGGTACTGTGACATCGGTTATTTTTTATTTATTGATTATCTTGATAAACCAACGTTTATTTCCAGCAGTAGTTATTTCAGTAGGGTTGCTTCCATGAAAACAAAGGCAGAATTTGCACCTAGTGTGCTGTATTAGGTTCCCACACACTCTTTCTCTCCCTTGCTTCCTCTCTATTTTTAATGTCTCCTCTTGCTGCCTTTTCACTGAAGAAGCATAGCCAATTGCAAGACAGCTTGCCCGCATTTGAAAAAGCAAACCTGGCTGCTCTCCAAGATTTCTTATTTTCAGTTACCTGGAACATTGTTTTAAACAGGAACCACATGTATTTACTGGTAGGCAACCCAATAATTTCATTCTCCACAGGAATTTTGGGATGCATACATCAATGGTATAAGCATGGGGAAAAAAAGTTATTCTGAATGAGAAACCTAGTGTTTACAAAAGCAGTGTTTGATACTTCAGGGCGGAATTTGGTTTAATTCCCCAGCATGTTAAATCATAACTAGGCATGTGTGATTTAATACAGCAGAGAGATTTCCTGATTTGTTTTTAATTGCCAGTATACACAGACCGCATTTTCAGCATGAGTTATTTTTATTTGAGATGAAAGAAAATGGGAGCAATAACAAAGCCTTCATGAGAAAATACTTTTCTGTAGCATATCATATTGACTCTGTCTTGCAAAATGTGAGTTTCAAGGAATGTCATGATGCCCAGAAAAGGAAAGTAACTGCCTAAGGTCCCAGATTAAGAAAGGTTTCAAGCGCAGCTCTAAATTCAATGGGACTTAAATAGAGGCTTTGTTTAAGCATCTAAATCAAAGTCTTCATAAATCAGGATCGTTTTTTATATATACATACATATATAGTAGATATATGTATTAATCACTGTTCATTGTAATGGATTCACAAATAAGAGAGCCACATGTAACATATACCTAACATAGTTCCCATGACATGTTTAAACCTAAATTTTATTCTGTATATGCCCTAAGGCTGAAGGTAGCTCGTTAGGAAGGGAATTGCCATTTGTTCATTCTCAGCCCTTCATCTGTATTAAAAGATTCACATCCTACTGTAACATTTTCATTTACAACCCCTTCAGGCCAATAAAAAGCATAATCATTTTCCTCCCCAGTAACTGCATGGACATCAGCTTTAATTTCAGCACGCTTTTCTCTTCCTAAACCTTTTTGTCTGGTAACAGCTGGTCAATATATTTCTTCATTATTCCCCTTTTTTCCAAAACCAGCCATGCCATGCTCCCAGTAATATACCTTCTTGACAACACCTTTGTCCTAATTGTTTCATCCTTTGTAATTTTATGCACATCCTACTGATGGATACAGAATTTCTGGGAGGCATATATTATAGATTCTATTTCCTCCACCAGATTTATCCAGTTTCTGTGCAAAATACATGCTATCAGTAACAAATCATAAATCTAGAAAGCCTTTGAACAAAGTTGCCAGTACAGTGGACTTTGATACAGAGTTTGTATTTGCAAATAAAATTCTGCTTAATTTTCCCCAGAGCTTTTTCAAATGTATGTACAAAAGCCTCGTTTATCCATTTGATCCTGAGAGATAAGCAGCAATTCTAACATGCTTTAGTGAATGTGTCTGAAATTGTTTCAAAACAATTGTGGACTGTTATCAAACAATTTCTGCAGATAATCCAGAAACAATCAATAAACTCCATGAGTTTTTGATATTCTGGCCAGTCAACAAAGCTATGTGTTGGGACAAGCACCAGCTACAGCTACCTACATGACTGATTATTAATCTCTGTGAAATCCAGATAATTTCTATCTCATTTATGTGTCCTGCTACAAAGTGAAGGATTTCAATCCCATTCATTTTCTGTCACTTTACCATCCAGAGCACTTATTAAAGTTACAAAGTGCATTCTCAGGAAGCAGTGTATTTTCTGAGGCTGCTCTTTCAAAAGCGTACTTATTCAAAGTAATTCTGCATACTAACCCATGAAACTCTTTCAGTGCCCTCTCTCCCATGCTTTAGGAGTACTTGAACTCTTCCAGTTCTAGACATAAGAACTCTGGCATATTTGTTAAAAGAAATATTGCACTGCTAGCATGTTGGGCATGTTAACACTGGATAGAACCTACTAACTATTGTCATCCTTGCCAATGACCTTTTTCCTTGCTCATGACAAATCAGAGATGATGTTTAAATTAAGGCAAACAAGAAAAATAATATTTCCTGAAAGTCCTAAAAGACTCATAGCTTCACCTGACGGGTCATATACTCTCACTGCTCAAATCCCCAGCAGAGAAAGAAATAATCTTTTACAATTAAGAAAAAGGTAACAAAATCATATAGGCCAAAAATATACTACAAGAAGCACTAGTAATTTTGGTTCCAGTTTCACATAGCTCTTTAGGACATACTTAATTTGTCTGGTTTTCTGAATCAGAGTCTTAATTAAGATGTTCTTAATCACCTCTTTTATTTAGTGAAGGAAAATTATTTTAAGACCAAATCAACAGGAGACCGTATCTAAAGAACTAATAAAAATTATGAAATTGAGTGATTGGCGAAAAACATGCAACTAAACTTTAAATCATTTTAGAAACACATGCTAATACATAATTATTATTTAAATATTATATTACCTAAAACCCCCTACCCTCTTCCTACCTTCCCCTCAGGTTAGCCACCACTAGTGTAATTGGCTGATTTTCTAAATGCATCCTCCTCGTGAGGAATCTTAAGGCAGATGATCTGAAGGTGTAGAGCATGAGTGGCTCTCCAAATAATTTCAAGGGAGGCTCTCCATAAACACAGAGCAGCACAGGATGAAGCTCGGTGACTTCTGTACCAGACACTGACAAATGCAAAGTCTGTGGGGAGAGAAGGTGGCTGCTGCAGGGGCTGACTAAGGAACCAGGAACTCTCAAGGACCTGTGAAGTAAGGACAAAAAGCATGGGAAGCCAGAGGAAGCGTTTAGTTCAGGCAGGAAGCTGAGGTGGTCCTTGCAACCTGATTGTTATTGAACCATCAAACTTCAGGCTGAAAGCCTTCTGTGCAGCCTTTGCAGGCCTGATGAGAGCGTTGTGCTTTCTTCCTCTTCTGTGACAGGGACAAGCTACATCTCCTCCTCTTTACTATGTATAAAGAAAATGTTGAGGAACGGTGAAAAATCTCAGACTAATTATTTTGATTCTTGTGTTCATGATAGCTGATGTCTGTCAGGGCCCTGGATGCACTCAGGGGTTCTGCAGCCTATCTCCTGCCCCATCCCTGCGGCCTGGCTGCCTGTACCTAAGGACAGCTACGTTTTGGTGCAGTGGTGTCACTTTGGTCAGACTCTTGGGAAAGAGCTGTGAGAGGCCTCCATGGGGCCTCCATTCCTCACCTTGTGAGATGCCTTCAGGCTTAGGCCTTTGCTTCTAGTTGTTGCTTTAGAGGTGTCTGTTTCATGAATATTTGTGCCTAGATCCCAAAATCCTCTCTTCTCAAAACTGAAGACAGCTAAAACACCCAAAAGATCCTTCTACCTGCTTTTAAGACAAATCTCCAGGTGCAGTAGCTAGATTAAGGAGAACGCTGGGACTGAGGGCTCATCTCCACATGAATGGAAAATTTCTTGACCTCTAGTTAACCCAAATCCTTCCAAATGAAACTCAAAGCATATCTGTCTGTGGAGAAAGGTGTGGTGAGACATAAGGCTAGACACCATACATCTTGGAGTCATGAGGGAGAAAGGAGACCATAAAAGCAAGAATCTCTCAGGTTTGCTTTCTGGATTTGTTTTATTCACGTTATCCAAAACATAAGTCGATATATATTTTTGTTCATTGGCAAGGTATTAGATGTGTGCTAGACACAAACATAGACACAATACCTGTTTGTGTAATAGCCCACTCAGAGCTGAGTAGCTACCTCTCAACATGCACACTGCCCTCACCCCCATTTTCCACCTCTTCGATCCCCGAAAATATTTACTTTACACTGAAAGCCAAAACCTCCTTCTACCCAACTAAACTAACAGCTGCACAAACTTCTGAAAAACAGCTCCAAAGTCTTTTCCTAAAAAAAAAAACAAACACACACACACACACACACAAAAAAAAAAAAAAAAAAAAAAAACAAAAAAAAAAAAAAAAAACCACCTGATCTGTTTGGTAAAAATTAATCTCTATAGATTTGTTGTCTCTGTTTACGGATCTGTTCCCTTCTGGAAATATAGGTTGCATATGCTTGCTTGGTTGTAAAGGGCTTCTGTGTGATGAATCATTCACACATATGCCTGTCCCATATATGAACTGCCTGGCAGAGATGTATCAAAAATTGGCTTAACACTTTGGAGCAGCAGCTACAAGTTTGGGTGTGACTGGGAGCTTCTCAACACTTTATACTTTGGCCTGTGTTGTAATTTTTGTTGTTTGAAAGTATATTTTTGAACTACTACAGAGAAAAGGAACAGAAAAAGGAAAAAGCAATCACTTAAATATGTGAAATGGTACATTTAAGTTAGCAAACTGGCTTCAAATAACTAACAGTAAAATGAGGGTGATCAGTGCATTCTGAGCATAAATGCCCATGTCCATGGAACCATTTTAGGCACAGGTGCCTGAAAACAAAACTGTGTTAGCTCAATATGCAAAAAAAACCACAATATCCCTGAAATGGCTAAGAGGCTGATTAAAAGCCTCTATATTTTGCAGTAGACGAAAAAGAAAAGAAAACGAAGATGTATCAGGAAACACGGAGGAGAACTGGCACAAGGGGTGGTTATTTTTGGTGGTTACAAGAGAATTCCCGCTACTAATTTGCACTTCGAATTTACTAACATGAATATGAAGCATTCATGCAGTTTCATCTGCCATGTACACCATGTGGCTGTGCTGTCAATTTTGTCTACG
The DNA here is from genome assembly GCA_013397725.1 of Rhagologus leucostigma. Classification (NCBI taxonomy): domain Eukaryota; kingdom Metazoa; phylum Chordata; class Aves; order Passeriformes; genus Rhagologus; species Rhagologus leucostigma. The sequence continues at coordinate 2,942,212 of VZTD01001040.1, read as the reverse complement.
GCAGGGATTAGACTGGGACGCCTCCACAAGCAGCACTGATCTCTCTCTCACACAAAGCAGCATGCAGTTTACTATCAATAGTCAAGCAAACCATGTTTTACCCCTATTTATCACAGCAGGGTTCAGCCAGGAATGGCAGGTTTCAACAAAAATGAATAATTTTACCAGTAAGCAATACAAACTTGAGATGCCCTTCACCGGTCCCAAAATATCTTGTTTTCCTGGACCACATCCATAGCCTGTATGTCAATGGTAGCTGTAGTCTAGCTGAAGTGACTCAGATTCAAAGCACGAAGTGGAGGGTTTAACATAGGAATTTATACTGAACCTACGATTACTTCATTTTCACATAAACTTGCGGCATTCTGGGTGTAGCTCGGAGCCAGCTCTGATCGCGTTCGCGGCACCGCGCTCCCTAACGCACCCCGGGGGACACAAATTTTAAAAGCAGGGCATTAAGCCGTGCTTCGAGACACTTTGCTACGAGGAGCCTAGTAAAATCCAGCGGGGCGGGTGGAAAAATCCCGAAGCTGCTGGCTGGCCGGGCAGGCGGAGCTCGGCCTCCCACCCAGCTAAACAAACGGCTGATAAGGCGGCGCGGGCGGCAGCACGGAGCGCGGAGTGGGGCCGCGGCTCTCCCAAGGTCAGCTATTTAGGGACAATAACAGGAACACGCGGCGGCAGCAGCGCTGCCCCGCCCCGCCCGGCGCTGCCCGCCGGGCCCGCTCCGCCACCTGGCGGCACCAGCCCGGGCCCGAACCTGAACCCGGGCCCGAACCTGAACCCGGGCCCGAACCCGAACCCGAATCCGAACCGGAATCCGAACCCGAACCCGCCGAACCCGGGAGCCGCGGCGGGCCAGGAGGGCGAGCTCCCACTTTGCAGGCGTGGAAGCGCTGACCAGGCCTGCCCAGCGCCTGCCTGCAGCTTGAGGGACGGGCCCGCCGAGGCCCCTCTGCCCTCAGGCTGCCCTCAGTCCGGTGTCTCCACAGTTTTCCTGACGGTCCCGTGTCTTCTTTCGTGTGAAGAAATGGTGGGTGTAGATGAATTTTCACAAGCACAGTAGTTGGCTTCAAAGAAGATGGTCAATCCATTTAAATACCTTGATGCTGTGTCCTTTTTATCGCAGTAGGTCTATTGTGCTAAATGTTTTGGGTTTGCGACCCCCCTACAGCCCATGCACACTGTGCCTTTACTCCCATGTGGGGTGTACTTGGAGTTCCTGCTAGTCCAGTGTCCCATAAGTTGCAGTGGCTTCCCTGGCCTGTGACCTCAAATCACAGGGGCTTACTGTATTATACCAACAGTGTGTCTTTGTGGTAGGGGAAGCCCCTCCATGATGCTGAGCAAATGTATGCTCAAACTCAAATGTGAGTAATTCTTCCTAGCAAGAAAAACTTTGCATTTCCTGGTGAACAGGATAAGCAGAGTGTTTAAATATACTTGTTTCAAATAACTCTGCTTAATCTTCTGAATAAATAATTTCACAGAATAAGGGCAGTAACAATCTATTCATTTTAGTATCAAAATAGCAAGAATGTATTTTAAACCAACTATTTTTTCTGTCCCAGGAAGTGGCCTGCCTACCTCCTTTTTTAAATACTATTTTTATACTACTGGTGGCCTGGATTCAGGATGGAGTTAATATTTTTCTCCATGACGCAGTAGGCAGAACATGCTGAAACTTTATGAACCCAGAAGCGTATTCTCTATGATAAACAAAAACAAACTAAAAAAAAAAATCTCTTTAGAACCCTGCAACTCATATGGCTTTTACCATCTGGCACACAGTCCTGGCACACTGTAAATCTTTGCAAGTGGTATCTCCTTTAAGGACCCTAATACATAAAACCCATATGCCAGTGGCTTGTAGAGGCCACCCCCTCAACTTGCAGTCATCACATTATAGCAGTATGAGATCTTCTATGAAGACAAAGCTTTTATGGTATTTCATATGGTAAGAAAAAAATCCATCACCTCCAAACTGTAACAGTATGGACATCAACAGTGAGGCAACTTTCAGTCATGATGCCTTTCTTTAGAAATGTCACCAATCACACTCAACACAGCGAGCTGGGAGTTGAGCAAAGGCAAAACCGGAGAGGGGGATTGAATGTTGAGTGCTTTAAAGATAATTCCAGGGTTATCTCTGGAAAAAATTAAAACAACTCGCATTGAGACATTTAGTAATACAAGATACTGAGGTTACATTTGATGAATACCAACCCTAATGACAAATATACTCTGTGTAAATCTGAGCTCCATGACTTTTGGCAAGGATATTTGCCAGCAGCTCAAAAGTCCTGGCACAGAATATCCACATGCCCATAAATTTCAGCAGGCACAAATACATCTGTTAAATCATTCCTTCATGCTTCCCTTCAATATATAAAGTCCTAAGTGCTGAGCACTTCATCACCGAGCTGTCACAGGCCATCCCTGACCTCCCCAGCACAAAGGGATTGGAGCCCTGAGGGAGCTCAGAGTAGGTTCCCTGGAGCAGTATGTCTTCATCCCCAGCAACTGAAAGGACACTGAAAAGCAGAAGGCCCTTAAAAAGTTACATTACTCTGAATGAGGGCTGTCCTCATGGATTACTACTAGATAGTGTTGCCAGAAGGCATAATCAGGTCTAACCCTATGAATAATACACATGTGGTAATGGATCCAGCCTATCTCCTCTCTATACTCAGGATCTTTTTGATCTGCTGAAATGAAGCTAATGAAAGTGAGGGATGTCTACATCTTCCCCAGACATTGTTTGCTTTCTGTGAGGAGCCGTCACCATTTTTTACTTAAACTGGGGAAGCAGTAGAACTGTAGTAGGATAAACACAAATTATTTAAACGCTTACTTTATACATGGAGACGTTTTTCTCAGATGTTGAGGTCACACAGCAGCTCTTTCTGATGGCATCACTGATGAAGAAACATCCTGTTAGATTGCTGATGCTGCATCTGGATTATCGTAGAAGGTGGGTGTTGAGCAAGGGGGCTTCTATGCAAAACATCAGCCTACTGTCTGTACGCACACAGAGGGCTGCACAGCTTAGGGAGCGTGTTTAGGGTGAGGTATAATAAGAAAACAAGAATCCAATCTGGAAAAACAGTGGTTTTTCTCTATTCATACATCCACTTAAAATCTGCAATTAGTTACATTTTTGTTCTTAGATAATTAGATATCTTGATCTCTCCTTTGCATAAATATAAAACGTTACTAGAATTCCTACCGTAATAATACCAGCAGGAACTTCCATAGCCATTCATGGCCCTTTTCCTTGACTAAGGGCTGTACCAAGAGAAGTGAAAGAAAGCCACTTCATGTGACATCCAGTGACTTTCACCCTAAAGTGCATTCTTCATTGTTCACAATTTTCAAGTACAGAAACTCTACCAACATTTTGGGCTTGTTGGAATATTTTTATTGAAAGGATTAAGAGATTTTTAAATAGATAAAGCAATTTTTAATTTGATAAAACACTAACAGTTGTCTGGTCACAAATGTAATACTAGAGGAATAATAAAAGACTTCAAGTATGATTATGGTATATTATTTTTATGTGCTCAAATTAATAATTATTAATCTATTATAATAAATTATTCTTCTTACTGTAGCAGCCACAGCCTTTGTCATAGCTAAGATTTCTCTGTAGTAAGTACGGTACCATAGAAAAAAAGTGGGAAAAAATAACCCATTCCCCAAAGCCTTTAAATTTAAGGGTACATACAGCAAGTCCCTTGTTGTAGGAGTTACGAACAGGGAAGTTCAAGAAACAGTAAACCAGTTTGATCAACATGATGGATTGACAGAATCTGGCTGCTTTCAAGGATTTGCAGAAAATTTTGCCCAGGAGACTTTTAAGGAAATGTTTACAGGCAGATGACATGGTAACTTTGCACAGGTTGACAGGGAGAACCCATGGCCTTCTCACTATGTGAAAAGCAAACTCGGAAAGGCATATTCCAAAATGTTAACAGGTGGATGATAGATGCTAAAATCAACGTGACAGGAAGCGGAGGCAAGATTTTAAACCTGATCTAAAGAGATGAGTGGGAGAAATGATACAGGAGGAAGCCTGAGTGGGAAGAGCAGGACACTGCTCTGTAGGGTTGAAGAACAGGGAGGCCATGTGTTCATGCACAGGAATGGATGAATCTGTCAGAGACAAGAAAGAGAAAACCCGTCTTTGCAGCAGAGTTTTCAATGAATCTCCTTCCTATTGTCAACCCTAGAGGGAAAAAAAGAAGTACTAAATATTAGTAAATATTGAAAACAAGAACAGTTTTGAGATGTAGCAGGTGTCTGACAGGGTAAAAGAAATGGCATATTCAGAGGCACTATAATGGAAACATTTGTGGGTTTAAGCACAGCACTACAGCACAGCTGCAGAGAAGCCTGAGTGATATCAGAGACATGTATGATGATGAAGAAAATGGGGCTACTTATTGTCTAGGAAAGACATTCTAGGTAAGGATGGAGAATTACCTCTGAGCCTGAATACGAGAAGGTTTTAAGAGGTTTTGTTGGGAGCATGATAAGTAGAATCTCTTTTGCTATTAAGCATTGAACTATGAGTTCTGATATAAATAGGAAAATATATGTATCAATATAAGTCTTGACAGTGATTTCTACCACTGATATAAAGAGCAGCACCGTGCTAAAGAGAGTGATCGAAAACAGGGACTATAGCTGAGGAAGTAAGAGAAGGTAAATATGATTCTGGAACTTATGTTCAATAGATGTAGCAGCAACTACAGTGAAAAAATGTTCTATATGTCCCCTGTCATTAAACAAGCAAGAAAAGTGAATAAAAGCCCAAGTCAGAGTTGGCTGAGAAATTTCATATCATCAGCATTTTTATTGAAGTGAGGAAACAAAAGCCTGTTCATATCATATTTTTTAGACATCTTGTTGAAGATCAGTTTCATGATGAATTTAAGCTGATCTAAAAACAGCCTGATGCTGAGATCCGTGGTCCAGCTTTCACCACATTTCTGCTGCTTCTTTTCTATTACCAAGGTAAATCAATTTAAAGTTAACCCTAGAAGAATATCATGAGCTGTAAGCAACATCAATGCATTGATCTGACCTCCCTGAGACTGAACAAGTCATTGTAGCTGATGCAAGGGAGTGGGCAGAAACAATCAGTTCTGGGTGGGATGGAGAGGGAAAAGACAAGACTGCTCTTTTCCAGGGCAACAGTATTAAATCAATTTTAAAACAGCAGTACCAAATTCAAAGCTAATGTCAGATTTAGGTGCTCTGAATGATGATTAGGAGTATCTAGGTTTCCTAGGCTATGTGCATTTCTCTCCTCTCTTCAGCAGTTTTATAGTAAAGGAAAACAAATTTCAATATGAAAGACCAGTGATAAAAAAAATGACATATCCCATAAATGGACATTTTTCATGGAAATTGTCTTTTCCATAGATTTTCTTCCACATTTTTCATTCATTTCAGTCCTTACATTCCACAGAAATGCATACTTATTTTACATTGATTTCATAGTTCAGATTGTTGGGGATTCAAAGGCTGTAGCAAATTTTCACTTTTGAGTAATTTGTCTCTCCTTACTGTATTTTCAGATTTAGCAAAATACAGTATCTTAGTCTGAAAAATTGAATTTGCCTTCTGTTTTTTCAATGTATCATAAAATATTTAAGAAGTTATTCATATCTTGTGTATTCTGGTTTTTGTTTCATCATTGGTGTTTTTACCCATAAATAGCTTTGAGCGTGTGCCTAATACCGTGATCATGCAAAAAAACAAGAGACAAAAACAAACCAACCTAAAAAAAAAGCATGTGAGGATATTGTTGCAAAAACTCAACTATTATTCAATCACCCATGTTAAAAAAAGTAAATAAATACAGCCCCAGGACATATTTTCTGGGTATATTTAGCAATTAAAATTTGGGACATTCATGTTTGCTGAACTTAAAAACTAGAGGTTTGAGCTCATAGAAATAGACTTTAGACCATTCATTATTTTATTAATACCCGCTTGCATGCTCATCCTATCAGGTAACGTGAATGATGTGTGACTTCTAATGCTGACTCAATTAAGCATACCGGTTCATAGTTTAAATATCTAATAATGATACTTGAACAAATTATAATTGAATTTAAAAATGCATTGAATGCATTCCCATTGTGGATAATTTGAGGAGGGCACTCAATTTTTTTGGGTAAATCTCAAGTACAAAAAATTACATTTGTCATTTGAATTAAATGTTTATCTCCATCAAAATGACACAGAGCTGATTTTAGTTATATCCATAGATGCCAGTGCAAAACAGCATTGTCCTTTTTAATATATTTTATCAGCTTTGATTTACTGTCTAATCTTAATTCGTTTTCCTCTTCTTTTTCACCCTCATTTACTGCTACATTTCTATTTTTAACTGTTGGGATCTGAAGTATGTTGCCCACAGTTTGCATTTTGATTTTATATCAACATGCTATTTTTTGTATCTTTCAAATCAACATGTCTTAACCCTGTGAAGGTTTCATGAGAACCATGACATCATAAAAAAGTTATCTAAATTTAATAATAGGAAACCAAGTGGGGAAAAAACTTAAGAAATTAAACAAGGGCTTCTATTTCAGTAATTGCCATGAAAAGTTTGCACCATATCCATTCTTAATGAAACAATATGCTGAACAATGTTCTAATGACACAAGCGTACACAATGTCTTTCCTATTTTAGGAATCCATGCAACATCTAAAAAAAATATGTTCAGAAATCAAACAGATTATGTAACTCTAAAGTATGCAGTTATAAAGCAAGGCAAAATAAAAGGTGCTGAAACAATTCAAACTTAAAACAAAATTTATTGAAACAATTAATATATTCAGACAGTACAAGCAAAGTTGTTGTGACTTCTGAGCAGAATGAGAACTATTAAAGAGCAAAACCAAAAAGGCAGGATTGTTCTTGTCATGAGCTGGAACCAGGTGTAAATGCATCTCTGGCTTTCCTTTGCTGCTGTGATTTTTTTAGTGGTTCTGGCAGTACAAGAGAGACTGTTAGACATCAGCTTTTAAATTCTTCCTTGTTTTATTTGGGAGCGTAGCATTTTTCAGAATATGTATCCTATTTTCAGAGGCCGATATTAATCCTTAAAGGCCTCTGGTTCAGGAAAGTTAACTTTAAGCACGTGCTTAATCACTTTCCTGAATCAAAACCTAGAAAATCAACTTTGTTAGTGCAATTTTTAATAGATTTTGTTGGCAGAGCAATTTTTATCATATTAGTAGGATCAATCCACCTTGATGCCCTTATCCTTTTTAATAATTGATATTCTCATCTGGCATTTTTACAATCCTACATTAAGCATGAAGATTTCCTATTGGAGGTGTAAAATAGCCCTTCTGAAAGACATGGGAAGGGAAACACCCCAACACTATGCTCATTCTGCTTTGACATTCACCAAAGATAATGAGATACAGTTACCTACTTATTTCGTATCACTTTTGTTATTACTGAGGTTGAAGTACTTTTTCCTCCTATAAATCATATGCATATTTACATGAAATCAATAGCTAAAAAAAAACCACAAAGACCTAAGCCTTTTTGTTTTCAAAGGACATTCATTTTTATGTAATGCTTATGATGTGATTCTTGGGGCTTTCGTGTGCAGGGCCAGCAGTTGGACTTCAATGATCCTTGTGTGTCCCTTCCAACTCAGAATATTCTGTGATTCTGTACTACTTGACCCACTCTATTAGACTAAGATGATCTATCTATCAATAGAATTAGCTTTATTACCTAGAAATTATGATAAATGCTAGGATATAGAATAGGTATCCCATGATACGGGATGTTGTTTAATCAGTGTCTGTATTACTTGAAAAGAATAGAAGTTCACCTAAATATAAAGTAATCTGATAAAATCACCTCACTGGTCTCTGAGATTCTGATCACTTAATTATTTTCAATCCTTCAAAATTTAAGAAAAATTGCATCCTTTCAACAGTACATAAGGAATATACTTCTTTTTTCACAGAAATTCTTGCCTGTCAAACTTTGTAAAAAAGCAGCAGATCATCATACCCCATCCAGATCATCTGTTGCTAAATTTGGCTCTTTTCTACTTACTCAAATGTGAGAAATATTTCAAGAGGCCTACATTTTATAGAACTGACATGCCAAAAGTTCACTGACCACACTGTCTTCATAATAGCTTTGTTTGCTAGTTAGTTGTTTCTGAGTGCACTTATTCAAAAGGATTTTGAAGCTGCTGATGTGTTGTATTTGGTTCTTTTGAAATGCTGAAAACAGTGTCTTATTATGTTTAGATTTTAGCTTACCTTTGTAACCAGTTCTAATTGTTTAATTTACTCATGCTCTTTTAAGGTGGACAGCAGAAAAAAATCTTCTCTTTTCAAATTACTTGAAGATTATCCTTCAGTCAACCGTCATTACATCAAATTAGTAAATAAATAGCTTTTTCACTGAAACTAAAATTACAGCTGTCGGGTTAATGTACCCATATGAAACTCAAGAGTTCAGGGCTTGGCCAAGGTTTCCCTGCCTAGCCTTGGACAGGACTCTCCATCTTCTGGCACTTAAGTTTACCCATTGTAAAACAGAAAAAAAGTAGCTCATCTGTTAGTCGCCACCTGTGTGCATTACTGTGATTTTATGCAATAAGAATCAAGAGCTTTCACTAATTGTACAATAAGAACCATAATTTGTGGACAAATTTAACAGATTTATGATTTTAAGAAGAAGATCAGTACCACTGAGATGCTCTCTATGTGGCCTGTCTTTTCAGGGTCCTTAGGATTAGTCACAAAGTGTGAAGGCTACTGTGGTATATTTGGCTTTAGATGCCATTAAATTGCCTTCTTGCTTCCGTTTTTAAGAAAGACTTAGAGACAGCTCCTGACTTAGCCAATATGATAATGACCAAGACAGAACAAAAAGAAACTGCATTTCCCTTTGTATCATGACATTCTGAATCCAGGCTGAAGGTTAGATCTAGCCTACTTTTTTATGACACTGAAAATGATACGTGTTTATCTCTAAATATCAGGTGCTCTTTTCTTCAGCTGTCAGTTAGACTTAATTCTGTTGTTAAAGGATTTGGCAGTTTACAACTACTGAAAACAGTTTGCAAGGGATATTGTTGCCCTTGGCTGAGTTTTGCATTTTAGCTGTATCCCTATTTAAAACCCCTATATTTTCCATGTCGCATGAATTGTCAAGTGTCGTCTTTCAGAAGAATAGATAACAACCTTCACTACAAGCACACAGAGTATACCTATGTTCCCAGTATGCTGCTTATGTATTTTATATATTGGCTTAATATTTACTTAAATGCACATAAGAGAAAATAATATTCGTATGTTGCAACAGTAAAAAATAAACTATAAAATCATCACAAAAATGAAAGTCAGAATAACAGAATGTTCTTTGTATATTCACACCAGCAATAAAATGTAGAAATGATCTAAATTAAATCTTCCCAGATCTAAAACTTCCAAGTAAACACCAACTCGGGACCTTCAGCATTTCTAATTTCAAAGTAACATGCCTTCTAGGAGAACAAATAAATTTAAGCTGTTTTAGTTTGGACAGAAAATGAATTCTCATTTGCAGACACTTTCTCAGAGAAACCTTTAACAGTAATGTCTATTCTTAGCAACAGAGGAAATTCTGAGTACCTCTGTGACTTATGTTATCTGATACGTAATGTTTCTGAGCAGTTTTGGGGGGGGCAGGGTGAAGTCCCACATGAAGACACCATAGGCATGCAAGTATTTGCTCCATCTATGATAAATAAGTTTCTTTTAGAAGAGGAGTGTCTAAAGGAAAAGAGTATCTTTCTTTAATTGAGATAAACTAGCCTTAACAATTGATTTAAAATCATTAATTTCTGCTTGGAAAATATGCATCTGCATTTGTATCTTGCTTAAATAAGAACTGATTTTTTCCTATTCACAGTGTTTGTGAAACCCTTAAAATGAAAAACAATCACATCTTATTCTGATAAAGTACATGTGTTTACATGAGTATATTATATACACACACACACACGTATGTGTATATATGTACACAGATTATGCATATTTCCAAGAAAGGAGTAATTACATAATAGGCTCAAAAGATTTCTCCAATCTCTTACTTTCTAATACGTTATACCCTTAGCAGAGAGAGGCTTCCCAATCTTTGGATATTTAAAGTGAGATCTGTCAGCATCGAGTATGAAGTTAACACCAGTTATGAATACAACCTTCCTGCTGGGCAGTCATTAGAAAGTTGTTCTTTCCGATTCCTGTGTAAATATCTAGGTTAGATTCCTAATAAAAATTCTGTGAACTTTAGCTGAAACAAAAATAACAGAACTATTTGAGGTTTGTTACAGTCACTTCTATATCCAGCTGACCTTGTCCCAATTTTAGCTTTGTTTCCCTTTTCTGTGTGGCTTCTGGGAAACTGCTTTGAAAATAAAATCTACTCAGAGGGCCAAATCCTGAACTTCTTACTCTGCTAAAACTTCTATCTAGCTCTGCCTTGCAAACAGTTGCCTTTGCAGTCCTAAATTTTTTCAGAATCAGTGCTAAAGTTCAACTGCTAAGGCAATAGTAGCCTGGAACAAATTAGGATATATTGAACACAGTCAATTTGTGCCAAATGAAGATTCATAATACTGGAAAAAAATTACTACCAGTTCAAGCATACAAGAATCTTAATAGTAAATAATGGTTGTACATTGAACGTTAAGAATTGGTTTACTTTTTTTTTAAGATGTAGAAAAAGTAGTAAACTAACATTACCTGAGAAACTAATATTAAGTTCAGCAAAGTATTTGCGCTTCAGACCATATGCTAAGGACTAGACTATGCCTTTAAAAATCAAGTACAGAGCACTCTTCCCAGGTTTTCATCCTGAGATGACAGGGGAAGAAAGGGATAGAACATGTTGCTTCCCTCCTCCAAAGGAGAAGCTAACATTGTCCAGTTTTGAGCATTGCACTGGGCTGTAAAGCAAGATCAACACAGATATCTGCCTCTTTGCCCCTTCATGTCCTATAGTGGGAGCTTGTACTACTTGTGTTACCTACCTGGTTACACTGAGAAAAACTTTGGGAGGTTATATTTCTCTTTTCCCTTGTTTCTTGCTCCTCCTCAGTTTCTCTATTACTATTATCTTGACCTCTTCTGTAAAGTGCTTTAAAATGTTTAATGAATATACTACATTTCTTGTATTTATTTTTAATGGAAACAATAGGAGACAATTGCAGAGTCACTGGTGATTGTTAGAGCAGTTTTCCTTTTAAAAGGTAAAGACTGTCAGTCTGTTCAATGTGATCAAGTATGCATTAGCAAAGTTTGAATTTCTGTCCCTGTTTCTCAAATATGCTAAAAATTTATATTCTGTTCTGGTAAGCTAAAAGAATCTTAAAACTTAAACCTCAAAGGTCTCATAAATCAGAGTTTTCCCAGGGGACGTAATATACACTTATTGTGAAATACTGTAATAAAAAAAAATCAGGAAGCCTAGTTTGTAGCCACCATTGCATTTGTGAGCATTTTGTAAGCAGAAGATAGACTTCTAACTAATAATTTCCACATAAGCTCTTCTGATCTCGTAAGTTGTCACAATAGACAGCACAAACGCTCATGTGTGCAGTCCTGGCCCCTGTAAGTGTTGCAATGCTCCATTAAAATGGTTGCTTGCTAAGCCTCAAATGCTGCTGCTTTGAATACTGACAGTGGCTAAGGATAGACCTTTCACAGCCTCACAAAGCCACAGCAAATGAAGCACTCCCCAGTGCAGACCTGAGCTGTTCTGATCTCCACAGTGACAAAGGTAGACTGTACAGACTCTCCAGCTTCCCTTGCCTTTTCCCAAGTCAGATGCATGCTATGATACAAAAAAAAAAAAATTGCTGAGGATCGCATAAGGCATCTGTGAAAGCCACACTCTGCAAACCCTTTCTCTGTCTCCTGTTGTTTTTACCAGAAACACAGAGGGGAAGTATAGCTTTTGCATCCTCCCCACTTTACCCAGAGCAGTAACTCCTAAGTCTGATAGAAATAGCCAAAGGATTAAGACAAAAAGGACCTGTGGGCCAGTATGCCATGCTCATCTGATGTTCGTTTCTTCTAGTAGTACAGCTGTTGATGTTGTGTGGGACTACCAACAAAAACTGGACCGGATGATTTATCTACTGGAGTAAGTGCTAATACTCATTCATAAGGAGACCGGGCACCAAGAACTTGTGAAACAGGTGCTACAAAACATATAGCTAAATTGGGAAGAGATTTTTGGGTACCACCTACATGGCAGAACATGCAGTATTGATTTCAAACTCCTTAAGCATTCATCTTGAGGAAAACCCCCACAAAAAAATACTTTGGGAGGAAGTCCGCAACAGGATGGATACACAGTCACGAAAGTATGGCAACAATTTCATAAGATGATACACTACTAAATGAACAATAAACCACCTATTCAGGATATAACATTCTAAATGTTACATTTTATGACCCAAAAAACATTTGCAAGAAAAACACTGACATACTTAAGAGTTTTGAAAAATTATCCTCTTGAGCATCCAGTAGGATACAAACCATTCCCTAGAGCACTATGAGTTCTAACACCCTTTAAATAACAATGGATTAACCTTATAATGTATGTCACAGGTAAAATATGGTCTGTTAACTGAAGTAGTAGATTTTAAAGCAAGCAGATGCACTTGGTTTCAAATAAAAATAGTCTTAAAAGAACACTAAAGTAGCAAAATGATGAAATGTCCTGAATTAAAGAACTTTGATTTGCCCTACTTGAACATATGCACTATAACAGTCTTGTTCTGCAGTACACAAAAGTTCTTGGCAAAGTAAAGCTTTTGCAGGCCTCACTTAGGTAAAACTAAGTAAAAAAGAAAATTTCTTCCTTCTTTCTTTTGCTTCATTCACCATCTATCTCAAACTCTAAATGGCAGAGAGGGATATGGAGTAAATTAGGCACATAAATTAGCCAAATGAAGGTTACACAACATGTTATGTGCACAAAATTAATGATACCCACTTAAAGTGTTTAGTCAGAAAGTGCAAATGAGAAGTTTTCAGACCTTTATCAGAATATCTTTAACAAACTCTACTGAGGATATAGAAATTATATTCTCAAAGGTTTATAATTTGTATGATTCTCCCTGCATGTTCCTTAGATCAGCACATTCATCTGTCTTATTTCAGGACTGTTCTTGCTGTCTCTTAAAGTAATCTTGATGGTAGTGGTAGAGTTGTACCAAATACTGATTTTTGAGAAGAGGAGATGACTGAACATTTGCACAGATACTTCTTTACCTTTCATTCATAATTTTTTTTTTAATTTAAGGTAAAATATAAAATCTGCTTGGAACAAGGAATAAATGTGAATCCTCTGTTCCACCCACCTGGGCAGCCCATTCCAATGCCCAGTCACTCCTTCTGTGAAGAACTTCTTCCTAATATCCAACCTGAACCTCCCCTGGCACAGCTTAAGACTGTGTCCTCTTGTCCTGGTGCTGGTTGCCTGGGAGAAGAGGCTGGCCCCACCTGGCTACACCCTGCTTTCAGGGAGCTGTAGAGAGTGATAAGGTCCTCCCTGAGCCTCCTTTTCTCCAGGCTAAACAACCCCAGCTCCCTCAGCCACTCCTCATAGAACTTGTGTTCCAGACTCTTCACCAACTCCATTGCCCTTCACTGGACATGCTCCAGCATCTCAACATCCTTCCTAAATTGAGAGGCCCAAAACTGGACACAGGACTCAAGCTATAGCCTAAGCAGTGCCAAGTGCAGGGGAAGAACCGCTTCCCTGGTCCTGCTGGCCAGACTATTCCTGATACAGGCCAGGATGCCACTGGCCTTCCTGGCCACCTGGGCACGCTGCTGGCTCATGTTCAGTCTGCTGTCAGTCAGTACCCCCAGGTCCCTTTCCGCCTGGCTGCTGTCCAGCCACTCTGTCCCCAAACGATAGTGTTGCAGGGAGTTGTTGGGGACAAAGTGCAGGACCTGGCACTTGGTATTGTTAAACCTCATGTTGTTGGATTCAGGCCATCAATCCAGTCTACCCATGTCCCTCTGCAGAGCCCTCCTACCCTGCAGCAGATTGACACTTGCACCCAACTTGGTGTCATCTGCTAATTTACTGATGGTGGACTCAATCCCCTCATCCAGATCGTCAGTAAAGATACTAAACAGGTGTGGCCCCAGCACTGATCCCTGAGGGACACCACTAGTGACCAGACACCAAGTGGACGCACCACCATTCCCCACCACTCTGTGGGCCTGGCCAGCAGCCAGTTCTTAACCCAGCAAAGAGTGCTCCTGTCCAAGCCACGGGCTGCCAGCTTCTCCAGGAGAATGCCATGGGAAATGGTGCCGAAGGCTTTGCTGAAGTCCAGGTTGACAACACCCACAGCCTTCCCTGCATCCACCAGGCAGGTCTCCTGGTCATAAAAAATCAGGTTGGTCAAGCACGACCTACCTAAACCCATGCTGGCTGGGTCTGATCCCCTGGTCATTCTGTAGGTGCTGTGTGATGGCACTCAAGACGATCTCTTCCATAACCTTGCCGAGCACCAAGGTCAGGCTGACAGGCCTGTAGTTTCCCAGATCCGCCTTTCAGCCCTTCTTATGAATGGGCATCACACTGGGCAGGTTCCAGGCATCTGGAACCTCCCCGGTGAGCCAGGACTGATGATAAATGATGGAAAGCGGCTCGGTGAGGTCATCTGCCAGGTCCCTCATCACCCTAGGATGGATCCCATCTGGTCCCATAGACTTGTGAGCATCTAAGTGGTTCAGCAGATCACTAACTGCTTCCTCTTGGATTATGGGGGGCTATTCTCCTCTCAAAATTGTGCTGATGGGCACCAGCCCTTTAGCCACTTATTGATAACATGGGTTTTCCTGTTTCTTTGATCATGCATCCCTGCTACTAAAGTAATTAATCAGAATGCCACCTGCATCCCATCAACCAATCCCCCCAGAGCCTTGAAGTCCTTTTTAATTACCCTGGTATCCTTCTTATCAGCCTCATCACTGCCAATGTGGACAACCAGCAGAGGGTCATGATCAGAGGGCTGAGTTAGTTCAGGGAGTCTCCTGGTAATATCCCATACCTGGGCCCCAGGGAGGCAGCATAAAAGTATCTATTCCCTAATAAGGAAATGTGTTGGAATTAAGGCTTTTACATTTATGGAATGCTATAATATGTTCTCAATTATTAATTATTAATGCAATTCATTTTTAAAAAATGTAAGGATCAACTTCCTCCAAGAATAACTGAAGCAAGGTCAATTCCAGTGGTCAGTATACTTACTATTACTTCTGAAGCAGTCTTTTTGAAAATGGAGACTCAGAGGATAAGAAGAATGAAAAAAAGACCGTAAGGTCTGACACTATGAATTCTTGGTTTCCCTCTCCTAGCTGGTTTAAGGACTCTTTCCTCGTTCTTAAGAGTGCATTCCCCAGAAATTAAGTAAAATCATTCCCTATTTTGCTTACCAAAGTGCAGAGGGAACCAAGCCAAGGTCTGTTCCCATCCTGTTCCAGCTTACAAAGCAAGTCTTAATTCTTGGTGGAGTCAACTGCTCCCAGAGGCATGTAGCAGTACCATAAATATTTCAAATACCAACTGTATGCTGGGAAGCTCCAGGAGGCATTGGGGTCTCAGTGGAACAAGATGCCTCCCCTGGGAAGTCACGAGGTTTTGTAATGTTGAGCTGTGCTTACGGGGATAACCAAGCTTCCTGTGTTGCTTATTAAAACTTAGATTACTTCTTGTTCCTTTTAAGTCTACATTTGTGGCTTCTTATTAACTGTTCCTTTAGCATATTATCAAAGTCTGATGATACAAAGTCCAGTGTGTGCATTCCTTTACTTTTAGTCCAGTTTCCCCAGGAATATGGCTTGCAACTAGAGCATTTGTAAGCTTTCGTGTTGCCTATCTGCCAGCCCCCGGTAAATCTGTTACTACTTCTGCTACTTCTGCCCAAATTCAACAGGGACCTGGAAGACTCATCTGTATATATTTCCTACAAGTCTCATGAAAATAACTGGCCTCAAAAGTTGACGGGATACAGACATTGCTGTCCTGGCAGCAAAGGCTGCAGTGTGAGTGCAATCATGGGTAGGCATAGGAGAATCCATACAGAAATTCACCCTCAGAAAAAAAATCATATAAAATAAGGCTTCATTAATTCCACTGTTTATGGAACTATTTGATTTAGGTAATATATCTACATTGGAAAATCAGATGACAGGAATATCTTTGTTAATTTATGGATAATTAACAATTTTGTATACTAATGTATATAAACAGTAAGACATATTGATCGCCTGATCCGGCTCCCATCAACATCAAAGGGATCTTTCCACCAAGTTAAGAGGGAATTGGACTAGGCCCATGCATAAACATTTATAATAGTAACATTAAAACATAATTGTTTTGTAAAAAGCTCAAAAGCAGAAACAAAAGAAACATTTTAATCCAGTTTTTAATGCTGTGGTAGATTTCATTTATGCAAAGAAACAGCATAAAAGGAAACCACAAATTCATATTTATAAAGTCATAAATGAGTGTACCATAAGTGCAAGTAATGTTCACTTCCTTCACTATTCCTGCAATTTTATTATATTTTGGAAATGAAACTTTCCATTATTCAGTAACACTCTGCTTACAGAGGTGGTTTTCACTGAAGTACAAGATGGCCAAAGTTATTCTGCTGGATGGAAAATTAATGTATATGAGGTATGGGATTCCATGACTCCTTTTTTAAAACATCTATATAAATTAACATGAGAATTTTCAGAAGGCTTGGCTTTCATGGATTCATGGAAGTCCTACAGAGGCTTTGGTAAATGCCTCCACTGAGGAAATATTTCATATCCTCCAGTAGCCTGCTATTCCACCCAAGAGAGCATTCATATGCTTTTGAACCTAAGCTAAAGCTCAGCTAAGAAGCCATTAACTGTCCAGATTAATCCTGTATTGGAAAATCCTTCAGGGGGGATGGAAATTCCATGGCAAAGTCTTAGCAGATTTTCTGCTGTATTGTTCTTGTAGGGAGAAAGAGGAGTTGTGTTCCCACAGAACAATCAGTGGGCCCAGTCCAAGGGGCTCTCACAGGATTCATCAGGGTCTAGGATCAGCAATCACACATAAAACTCCCGTGTCTTCTGATTGCATTTTTGATCTACTTCTCCCAAAAACTGTATTATCAAGTTCTCCCTCTCTCGTTGTGACAGTCCCAGAAACAAAATTCAGGAAGTCATTGAAATGTATACAGTTTAAATGTGCTCAGGGCAAAGCTAATGTTAGTTAAGAACTTCTACTGGTAGGTCTAGGTCTCTGGTTTTGCTTTTCCTCAAAGGAAATCTTCAGGCCTGTGAAAGACCATCAAAAATAGGAGGAAAGTTCCTGAAAATGAAACGCTGTTTTCACTTATAGAATTCATCTTGGGGTTATTTTTTTTGCTACTGGAAAGTATTTAGACTTCTTAAGCCTATATTAAACATCTGATTACTGTAGCAGTACATACGTGTGCACACCAAATACCTTGTAAAAGGGAAAAAGAGACAGGTTTAAATATAAGCTATAGTTATAGGAATAGTTTCCAGTGCAGGACTGTGCCCTCACTGGATCCTGAATGAATAGCTGGGCGACTGTGTAAATTAGCCCTTCTCTCCCATATTCCTGCTCTTCTTGCCTCCGTGAAAAGAATGCCCTCACATAGGCCAGACCATAGCTTGGTCCCATCAAGTCCCCTGAACTGGGTAACCAGGGGTACCTGGTAGCACTCAAGTAAACCTCGATAGAGCCTGGCTGTCTTCGGAGACTAGAGCCTGACTTCAAATCAGTACAGGCATATAGGGTTCTGCGCAAAGCACATTCATCACCTATATACATTTAAAATCTAAACTGTGCCTTGTTTAAGTCACATGGGATGTAGGTTCTTCAATACAGTTTCTGAACACAGAATTTAAGACCCTTTACTAGCCAGGGCGCTTTGGAAATTTTTAGATATCATTTCTCTGCTAGTGTACTTTTTCCAATCTCAGTGAATGAATTCTTCATTCCTATGCCTATGACACAACTACAGTCTGTGAATTCTCAGAAGAAAGACATCTTAAAATTCAATATTCATTAATGACAATATTAATTTTGGTTAATTAAATAGGACCAAGAGCAGGGTATATTGTCAATGAAACTGTGACTCCATGGTAAAAAAGCAGACCACAAGACACAGCTGCAATTCTGTTTCTTCTGCAAAGATAGATTATTGATAAGAGATCTTTTGTTTCTAAAACCTGGAGGTACTATTGCTGATTTTAAAAGAACACTTAGTATGTTTCAGTTCAGCTGATTTTGAACTACTACTTATCTGCCCTAACAGATAATTTTCTTCAGAAACTTAAATTATAAACCAAAGGTTTGTAAACTGTCAGGCAGTGACTGACCCTGCTTCCAGCTTGGATAATACATTTTCTTTTTGACACTCCTTACACTAAAATTGGTAGTTTGACTCCTTGTTTCTAACCTGTCTTTTTCCTATATATGAAAATTTTCCAGACTAGCTCAGCTTGCTAAATGACATATATAAAATCATATTAAAAAAAAATTAGGTATTTTTGCTTAAAGTGTGAGCATTTGAGGTGTCCATTATAAGAGAAACTCATCAACTGGTTGCTGATTCTACTTGAGACCAAATTAGTTGAGAGAAAAGGCTTCAGGTGGGAAGGTGTGAAAAGTTATGGCAATAGTATTTAATTTAAAATACTTATAAGCAGACTCCTATTTTACTCTTTTGGTGTGGCAGTAATTCTGGGTAAAGTTCTTTCTGTAAGGAGGTCGCCATGTCCTGCAAAGAGCTAAAGAGGACAGCATGACATTTAGCGCTTAGGAAACTGCATTACAGTTTGGTTTACCCAAAATATGTTGGGGAAAGAGAAGACTGCTGTAAAGGAGACCTGACTGCCACAAGAGAATACAGTAGAGAAACTGGATCAAATTATTACCAAAACAGCAAGAAATCAGACTACCATGTCTATGAGTTAATTAACCGTGTCTATGAGTTACTTGAAACAACTACATCAAGGAAGATTATCTGAATGATCCTTTTTTCTTAGGAAGGCAGAAATAGAAATGAAGTGTTATGAATTCCTGATTTATTTTGTGTGGCAATAATTCTGTAAGTATTCTAATGGAAATGGCTTTCCCTGGATAGTAGGAATGTAACGCAGTACAGTTTTTTGTTTGTAGAGTTCCCTCTTGTATTTTTACCTTTCTGTAATATTTTGTTAAGAAGTCTTGTTTACTATCATTCAGAGTGTGTTTAGACTTCTTGTAGTGGCTTTGCTGCAAAGGAACTGACATTATATATTAATAACATTTTAGGAGGATGTCACCAAAGCATACAAAGAATGGTCACTAGTGTGCTTTGAATTTGCCAAGTAATATTAGCAGAATAATTTTTAAAATATCAAAAAGTAGTAATTGACATCTCTACATAATGGATTGTTTCAACACATCATTGTTTATGTATGTGACAGAAAAGGCAAAGAAAAGAAGGGCTACGCCATCCAGATGAGAAAGAAAGATGCGTGCTGCTCTCCAGCTTCTTGAGAAATTTTGAACTAGTGTTACTCAAGAGTGGCACTATCCCCTCACTGTTCCGTAGTACACTGTGAATGAGGCTTTCTCAATGCCTTTAACTGATACTGTCCATCGTGAGAGGCCTGTTAGAAAAAGAGACACATAGAGACAATATAGTGATTGGTGGCAAAGACATGAAACGTGTGGGCTCAATGTTGTACTTTAATGCAAAGCAGAAATGTCCCCACCTAAAGAGACAGAGGATCTGCCCAGAGTCATCTGTGCTGTGCTGTGACCATGCTGCTCAAGAAGGAGGATAATACAGATTCAAGTCCTCTCAGGTAGAGAAAGGATCTTCTCAACACTTCCCCCCCTTCCTGGGCTGTCTGATATGAAGAAAAGCCCTGACAGTAATACCACTAGGAACCTAATTTTCCATCTCCCCGACTTTTATCAGTGTGTACCTAAAAACTGAAATACTTTAGAAATGGCAAACTAATCAAGATATTTCAACTTTGGAGAATCAAATATAAGATTTCCTCAGTCTGGATGAACTGGGTTACATTCAATTTTCTGAATTTTAATCTTGGTGACAAGAAATAAAAATATTCAAATGGCATTATTGTCTGTGTAATTGGTTTGACAGCTGAATAAAAAATTGCCACAAACCAAAACCCAAAAATAAACAGAAAAAACCCACCAAGAAACCACCTCAGTCTTTCCCCCCAAGCAAGGTTCTTTGTGTAATGCAGCAGAAATGAGTGTCACCCTTCAAAGATGAATTCTTTCAGATTGTGTTGAATAATTCATTTTCTGTTTTCTGACTGAATTTTGTAACAGTTGGTTGGCTTGTCAAGAATCCATGTGATCATATAGGGCACATTTGGATACATGTAAAGATGTTCAGCTTTCTCATCTGCCTTGCTGGGGTATGAAAATTGTCTCATTATCCCTTAGATTTCCAGCTGATTTTTGCTGATGGAGGTGAATGGTCACTGAGACACAGTATTATCATTGTTCCCATACCTCCTGTACTTGAAAAGATGTTATTACTACATTTGCTGCTGTTTGCTTTTGTATAAAAAGAAGAGACTTGAGCTAAAAACGTCATCTGTTGAGCACATATGCTCCTATTTCCAAGAATCTGGATGATTTAATTATATTATCTGTTACAAAATGTTCTTCATACAAAAAGTGCTATTTGAACAAATTATTTTAATTAATACTGAATTTCAAGGCATGTCATAAAATGTCAATTTTTCCCAGACAGAATATGCTCTTGTTGACTGATGTGATATGGGTAAATTCATGTAAAATGATAATTTAGTCTATTAACTACCATTTTTGCCAACTGGCAACATTCACTTTCTACTTTTTTTTGTGATATGTATTTGGTGCCAGAGGATGCTGTGTATAGGAACTTATCTTCAGCCTCTCTTCTGAGCTACTGTTCTTCCCTCATTTACTATAACATCCTTTGCCTATTGCCTCAATTTCTTTACTAAGGTTACACTTTTAGGCAGTATTTTATATAATTCCAAAAACCTTTGGGTGAACTTTTATATAACATAACAGAGTTAATTCAAATAAGAAATGAGCTCTGTTAAATACCCAAAATACAGAAATCTTTTTCTTAGTTCTTTATAAATTCTGTTTCAATTTCACAGGACTGTGTGAATATAGATAGCTGCAATTCTGTGAAATCTGTAGAAAGTATGTGCTTTTAAACTTGCCTATCACAAATCTCTTCATAACAGNGAGGAGAGGAGAGGAGAGGAGAGGAGAGGAGAGGAGAGGAGAGGAGAGAAGAGAAGAGCGGAGAGGAGAGGAGAAGAGAAGAGAAGAGAGAAGAGAAGAGAAGAGAAGAGAGCAATCAAAGCCAGGATGCTAAAGAAGACCGAGGCTGAATATTCACAGTGGTGAGAAGTGTCTTGTAGCTACAAAGGCAGCTTACAGATAGCTCCCCTAAATGTCCAAATTTCATTGCTTTACACAAGCATATATACCTGCATCTCAGAGAAATTTTGTTTGTATTTAGTAAAGCTTCTCTTAGGCCACAGCGGAATTCCAGCTAAAGAAGGATTTGTAGGTGTTGTCTCCATAAGTCCCAGTACCTGACAGATGGGACTAGGAACCAGTGGCACCCCGAAGTGTGAAGGTAGCTGTACTACCCAAACAAGACAAAATTGCCAGGTACCAACTTCCTTGTCACATCTTACTCAAATGATGGAACAGTGTCCAGCCCTCCTCTTCCACCACCGCCACTCCCTTCCTTCACCAGCACTGGCTCTAATTGCATTGAAAGCAACACAGAGTTTAAACTAACATGCAGTTGTGACAGAAAACCACCATTCTAGAAGTTCAGCATTTGTTAGTGGACCATAGAAATTACCTCCTTTTTGTTATATTAGGTTGAGATTATATTTCTTTGTAATTGCTGATTTTTCAGTTTTTGTATTTGGAATATTTTAATAGTATAATTTTAACCCTTATATATCCTGAAGAAAGACCTACAAATATATGTAGGTATAGAAACAGCACTTTGACTAACATTAACATTGGCCACTTCAATGTGATTTTTAAAGATACTGGTGATTTTGTTGCTGTTCTAACAATAGTAATACGGAGAAAGGAACTGTTCTGCACACAGTATAGCTGTGAAATAAGCAGAAAAATACATCTAAATGGAGTCCCAGGAATACCAAAGAACCATTTCTCTGCCCCTCTTCACCAAACATATTGAGAGTTTCCGATTTCCTTTAGGTTCTACCCAGCAGTAAAGGCCATCAATAACCTGTCCCACCTGACAGAAACTGCCAGTGCATGGTAGAACTTGAGCTTTCATCTCACTCATCTGAAATACATGTCACAACAGGTGACAGCAGTTGTCTGCACTGCCCCTAAATTGTTGAAAAAGCTCATTTTATAGCCCTAGTGCACCTTGGTATTGATTGCAATGAATGAAAGCTCTGAACTCTAAAACGGGAAAGTGACTGCGAAAACAGGCAGAAATGAAATAGTATTTTGGAATGAATGAGAAGTTTTTCAAAAGACAGAGCACCTGATTGCTCTGACTTGAACTCCAAACAGTAATTTCAGATAATATGGCTGCAATGTTATCAAATATTTCCATATCAGATATGAAGTTCTTTGTAGTGAGCTCCCAGGAAGTGAAAAATCATCCCTGTCTGCTTCTGAATGCTCTTAAATACAATGCATAAGGAGAATCTGAGATCAAGTGAACACTATTCCTCAATGAATATTTTCCCTAGCAGAAGGTTTAAATAGGGAGACACGCTTTGGCATTTAAAGGAATATAATCTAAAGGACAACTGTCAGGTTTAACCTTTTACACATCACTACTGTTACATGGTTGAGACTATTGATAGACAAATGTATAACAGGAAAAGAACAACTTAAAAAAATTAACCTGTAATAGCTTATAATAAAAGAAACAATATTAATAACTAAGTCTTGTTCCCATCTGAGAATTTCAACTATACTACTAATAATATTCTATGTGTTGACATTTCCTGGGTAAGTAGTCTTGTTTCCTATTTATTCTACATATGCTATCAATATTGTCATGGTTACAGTCCAGCTAAATTATTAATACATATGTACAAAAATTCTGAGAGCAGTTAGATTTAGAATGAAAGTAAGCATTCCAGATTTGTACATTGCTTCTCTGCCAAAAAAAAAAAAAAAAAAAAAAAAGAAAGGAGATATCAGAATCACAGTTGAATAAAGTTACATGTATTTCACATAAGTAATTATTAAGTAGAACTTTATGAAGTTAATTAGAGTATTTTTACCAGCTTCACTAGGCGTTCTGTCCTTTAGTTACGTGCATAAAGTTCTTGTAATGGAACGTTAGCTTCAATGGGTTTTAGGAGTGAGAAAAATTATAAGATTTTTCTACTAAAAATATGTTCATCAGACAGTTATAGTTAAACCAAACTCTTTTTGTGACTCTTAGGCTTTAAATCTCACTTACTAAAAATTGCATGTTAATAGCAAAAAGACAAAGCATTTAATATAAACTAAGATGTCTCTTTGAATTATTCATGGTGATCTGGAAAAATTAATTGATACAGAGAGAATAATGAATGTCCAAGGAGTATTTCTTTTGATAATTTTCACTTTTCTTTGCCTATTTTATAAAATAAAAAAAAATCCTTTTCTTATAAAAAATGTAAAATATCAAAGGTATTATGGAATAATTTGTAATATAAATACCCAGGTGGACTTGAAATACTGCATACTGCATAATTGCAATTTTTTTAAGCTTCAGCTAAAGAATTAAAAATACCCTATCTTTTTCATATTTTTAAAGTTAATTGTGTCTCAGAATTGTTATATTGAGAATAAATACCCACAGAACTTTAAGAATTAGAAGAGTCCATTTGTATAGTTTTTTTGTGTTCATTCCGAAAGGTTCTCTATAAAACATATTATCTAAATCCAATTGCATCACTTAAGCTGAATCAAGGACATGCTTTCTTGTATAAGTGAAAACAAAAAAAACCCAAAACAAAACAAATCAAAGAAACAAAAAACCCACCAAAGCTGCAATTTGTGAGATAAGAAAATGTTATTAAAAAAATAATGTATTGGCACCTTGATCTGCTGAAACTAATATTGGATGACCAAGGAAAAGAAGGTGATTCAAGATGCTTTTGCCCTGCCTTGATGCTGGATGTAAAAACTCAGTTGTGTAGACAGGACATGGACTTTTTTACATCCTACTGCCAGCTGTTCTGAGTCTCATTCATGTAAGTCAGGAGAACTGTGAATTGTTGTCCTCTTCCTGATCGCCTGCTCAAGTTCTTGAGACAGTATCAATGGTTTTATCTTCATAAAATCTACTACAAAGACTAGTACGTCAACAGGACTGGAACACCACTCCAGTCTCAGTCTGATCACAAGATCCAGCTGAAGGCTGAGAAAAACATTTCCAAAATTCACGTCAGTATGGTGACAGTGCTACACTTTCCCAAGATGGACTGTAGCTGAGACAGAGGATGAAAAAGCTGTATATAGCCTGTACAAAAATCACAAGTGTGATCTGCTTGCTGCTTGCAAATCTAGTAATGAAAAATCACCTGTAGAACCAAATCAACTAGACAGTAAAAAATACTTTTTTACTCCTACTCTGCATTGCTGTGAAGAGTTAAGCAGACACAGCATAACAGCAAATCGTTCTCCTTGTCACTAAGTAAGAAAACTAACAGCTTCACTGCCATAGGGTAACAGGAGCCCTGTAGCAGTGTTTCTGGTAGAATCGAAGATTATCTTGTGACAGTTGATTAACTTTTTTTTCAAATTTGTAACCTAAACTCTCTGTATCTTCTTTTCTGAAGAAAGAAAAAGATTTTTTTAATAATAAGAAAGTAAAAAGTGAAAAAAAAACAGTCAAGCACTCAAGGGAATACATTAATTATATTAAACCTTACAAAGTCTTTCATAACTAAACTCCCCAACATGAGTTAAAGCATGCTAAAATCTACTTACATGCTCTAGAACCTAGTTACCCTGGGGGGCTGGTTATAAAAGGCTGTAATCAGCTGTGGGGCTAGACCAACTAACTAGAAAAGGAGATGGGGATTGTTGCTCTAACATAATCCCACAAATAAGGCATTTCCTAGAACGGGGGTCTGCTTCAGCTCAAAAGCAATGATGACTGGAACATTGAGAGAAGAACCCTTCTGATTTAAAATGGATGGCATAATAGGCCATTGACATTAATCCCCTATATATTAAGAGGGAAGGACTGGGAGAATAATACTGATGATGTCTTGTGGTTTTATTCTTTTATTGTTAGGAAGTGATAGAATTTGAAATATTGAGGAAACTGCTAAAATATTGCAAGTACCTACCAATGGTAGGATGCTATTCCCCATAACTCCATCCAATCCATCTATCCCCCTGGTTTGAGAAAGTTTTCGTGTCTGCCTGTTCTCCATGAGTCTGATTTAATCAAAGATCCTCCTTCCCAACTTTCTTATTGCTGAGACTTCTCTGCTCCTCAGGGCTATTTTCCTCTCACCGTAATTTTTCATGTGAAATGGTAATTTGTGAGGCAGAAATATTTTGAGAAGCAGGAGATGCTGTGTTCTCTTCCTAACTGCATCACTGCCCCTGTTACAAGCAAGTTGTCTTACCTTCCTGCTTGTTTCCTTAACTCCCATCCAAGTCTCTAAACTTCAGATTCCAAGGTCACACTTGAACAGATACATGCTGTTCAAAACACTGGGTACACAGCTACATTCATTTGCTTCTTTCAGCGAAGCCTCACCAGGAAATCTACTAAACGTGTCTTCCTGCAGACTGAAACAAAAGGTGTAAGGCCTAAATATCTTTGGAAAAACCAATAATATGTGGGGGTTTGCCCTAAGATGTTACAAAAACTAACACAGCCTATTGTTATGAATGGTGATCTATACTACCTCATTCTCTCACTGTAACCATAACCCAGTAACTTTAGACATAGGGACTTTGCAAATGGTATCTAAGCTGTACGTGGTTCTAACCAAGATATTAAAAAGCTGAGTAGTTAGACTGTCTGCTAACTATCCATCAAGAGAAATAAAGCTCAAACAATTTATAGAAATACACGTTTACTCTGGGAAAATGTTTCTGCTTTACTCTCATAAGCAACATTATGTTCCTAGGATTAATGGATGAACTAGCAAAATCTGATTCCCTCAACATACTTGGTAGATACCAGAAGACAAACTTCTTAATTTGGCATACATGAAATTGCTGTAATCAGAACAGCCTTTCACACTGGCCTAAACATTTTTGCTAACCCACATCATCATCCACGGAAATTGAGAAGGTGATTATAGACATGAATGGAAGCAAGTCAGTAGGGATAGGTGGCTTTTTTAGCCAGTTATGTTTATCAGCATTAAAATCTAGAACGTACTAGAAAAAAAACACTGGAAATTTGCCGTGATTTCTTGGAATAGAAGCTTCTATCCAGCTTTAATAAAGACATCAAAAATAGTTTACATTTGCTAAGTAAGTAATGAGGCAGGTTGAGATTGTTGTAACAACCTCCAGCATCTGTGAGTTCCAGCCAGAACACACAACGGTGCCTGAAAAAGTTATAGAAACATTGTCAGGAAACTCACAAGGAGTAATATTTATGGCAAGATCCTCTTGCCATAAAGCAGGATCAGCTATAATTGCCTTTCAATCAACTGCTGATGGCTCGTCTGGGTTACAGACTACTTGTATTGCAAAACCAGAGACTCCTGAAAGGCTCTGCATGAAACAGCTCACATCCATGTGCAGGAGAGTTGTGCTGCCAGGACAGTGACACACTGGTGTGCTCCACACGCTCTGGGTCCCCACCCTCTGCAGTCACCATTGTCACCAGATCTCTCTTTTCCCCCTTTCATTCTCACGGAGTGATCCCAAAGACCATCTTGCATTCATTCTGTACTTCCTGGGGTTTGAGGTAGGGTTGGGTTTCAGGTGTTTTGTTTCTTTCCCTTTTCAGGTTACTCTTAATAATCAAGAGCTGACTAGCCCCACACATATGATTGTACCTGATTTAGTGAAACTTCTCTAACACAGAAGATACACTTCGGAGATGTTTCATAGGTATAATCCTCGTAGAAAAAGAGAAAGGGGAGATCCTCATTGTCATTGATGTTGTCATTATAAATCTTTTTTCAGTGGTTGCCACTCACTCATTATTCAACAACCTTCCTTTCAGCATTTGATTGAGCTGAAAACCAGAGGACAAGCCATTTTGCCCCTATTTGAATCAGTTGTTTGAAGAGTTTCAAGCTCAGACAAGTTTTGATGAGTTTGAACTGAAACAGAGAGTATTACAGCAGGGCCCTGATTTACCTTGATAAGCAGCTACCCACCAGCTTTGTCTGTACCCACCAGCTTCAGCCCTTTTGCTTTTCCTTCAAGAGCTCAAAACCATGTTCAGAATAGGAAGTACCTTGCCTAGAATGCTATGAACTTTCCATGGACCTACTAAACCAGGGGATTAGCTATGACAAACTCTCGTTTACATCCAGTGTATCCCTGATCCTATTTGATTTCATCTATTTTATACTGTTATTGATACACGGCAGATTGCAGTAAAATAAACACAATATTTTCAGATTTATATTTTAAGATTTTAAATCTTATCAGTATGCAGCAATATGAAGAGGATTGTGGATGCTGATCTAATCCACCTACTTTTCTGGTGGCCAGATTTTCTGTAATAAAAATGCAAATAATCCCTAGAATGACATACCAGTTTAAAATACTAATACTTTTCTTCTGTAAACTGACAGCAAATTGTCTTTCCTTGCTAAGTTTGCTTATTTGTTAAGAATATTTTCTTCATGCTAAAGAAGCTAAATCCAACGTGACCCTGAGTGTGATCAATTTAAATACAACACTGCATTTCTAGATATAGCAGTTATTTCTCCCAGTATGCTTCTGGTACGTATCCTTAAATACATATTGACTCCCTATTGACTCCTTGCAATTTTAAAGTTATAAATTCTAACATGTTAAGATCTGAAAAAATCCTTGGGTTGAATGCACAGTTTCAGTGACTTAAGTGCAATGTGAAGAACTACACCTGTAAATGGTCAGTCCTATTCATTTATAGCTTATTTATTTATAATTTTTATTAATATATAGCTTCTAAATTTGAGAAAAAAACATTCACAAGTAAATTAGTCATGCAACTGTATTTTAAAATTGCTTATGCAGTTGCTCTGAGGCCATAAAAAAACCCAGATACTTTTACTTCTATTTTCCACATGAGGAATCAAAGATGTATTAGGAAAAAGCTAAAAACCTGCTTGTTAGGTATTCCAGACTTAAATTTTGAACTACTGAGCTGTCCCAAGCTAAGGATTCAACTGAGAGGAAAAACTTGCAGGGCTAAAAGACACCCCAGAGACTTTCTGATGGGATATTTATTCCTGATCAAATGGTTCAAAACAATTCATACGAAGATTGTTTCTATTAAAATGAACTCTTATATTCACTTTCTCAATTTCCCACCATTTTCCATTTAGGGGTTCTGAAACACCTTGCAGCTACTAATGTAATAAGCCCATGATATTTCTGCGAAGATAAGAGAAATTATTCTCATGTGGTTTAGACTGATTCAGCACTGCTTGCATTAGTGGCAGGTTTCATCTTGATCCTTTTTCTTTTCTGGTAGTAGAGATTGCTCATGTGTATAACCTGTTTACGAAAGAGTTTATGTCAAGAGACTGCTACAAAGGAGACATAAATGATCTTAACAAACTAAAAAATATAGAAGAAATTTAATGTGCAACAAAGACACAATGAGGTACAGAATAGAAGCAAAACATTTGTGTAGGAAAAAAATACAACTTTGGTATTAAAAGCACCAATCTTCCCAAATTCAGAGACATATACGGAGTTACCGGCATATACCAGCACAGTGGAAACAGCCTTTTGAATTGAAATGGGGACATGTTGATATTTTATTTAGTGTTGGGAGTGGGGGGAAGAGATGTTTTTATTTTTGGTAGTATAAATGTCATCTTAAACCATGTAATAAAATGAAATCAATTCAGTTATCATTATTGTGAATTTCAGACTTACAGGAGATATATGCTGAACATGTATTTTTCACATGGGGAGACTTCCCAGAAGGAAGGGTAGTGAGTACAGAACTGAGGAATCAGTGAAGGGGACGGTAGTTTTCTCATATCACTGTGTGGTTTCACAAAAGCTCCGCATTCCATGATGACCAAGAAAGCTTTACAGCTCCACTCAATTACTGCTGCAGCTTCATCCAGCCTAGATGTGGCTTCAGTACAACACTAACATTACAGGAGAACAAGCCCAGGAAATTCCAGCTGCTACAGCCTGTTTATCAGAATGCTTTTCTTCCTCCCACAGTTGTATTCAGCAGTATTTACTAACCTGTTTCTAGGGGAAATAAGGAGCTGGATTTCACTTCAGTAGCTGAATCCACTTACTCCTAAGCTATTTGGATCAGTAGAAACCTTAATAAATCAAGAAGCAGGTACGAGCAGGGATAAGTGAATTTCCCGGTTAGGATCCATCACTACTTGTTGCTGGGGAAAGCAGGGATGTTCACTTTCCCTGTAAAGTCATCAGGTACCAGATTTGCTGATTTCCAAGGACTACCTCATTGTCCCTATGGACTCTTCTCAGGTTTGGGGCAAGAGAATTCTCTACCTTTCCTGTTGAATCTGTGCCACTGTGTAATGAAGTATTTAGATTCCTGGGGCCAGAAGAGGGAAACACAAGCATAAGCATGAACAATTTGTGACTTGTACCCAAAGGGCAACGCCTAAGGAGACAAGAAGCCTGAATTTTGGTCCTTGTTCCATACATATTTCTGTATTTTCCTCTCTTACATGCAACTATCACAGGATAAACTGTGTATGAATCAGGGTACTAATCCTGTTCACAGCTGAAGCCTCTCTCTCTTGGCAGTCAGCTCATAAGTTTGCTCTCTTTTTCTCAGGGCCCTACAACATTCTTATCTAAGCTATCCATAGCTTTCCTCTTCATCTGTTTTTGTACTGCTTCTAGAGCTTCTTTGTTCATTCTCACACAAGCAAACAGGCACAGTAGGTCCAGTGAATTCTTTGTGTGTTGAATATACTGTACATCAGTACAGTACATGATGGGTAGGTCTGGCATGTCTGGGAAATATTGAACTGCCTGAGCATGCAATCCAACATGTCTGGGATTTCCATGCTGGCTATGTACATAAGTCCTGGAAAAATACCTACGTATTTTTCATAGACCAGTTCATTTTTTCACATGAGGGGATTAATACATTGTAATCAGTTCACTTTTCATCTTTTGATAAACTAAGCCTATTAAATTCAAGCCTCTGACCACGTATTGTATGGCGCAGCATCTTCCCTAGCACTAAAATCACTGTTGTGATTCCTTTCTGCACAATCTCAGGTTTGTGGACAGTGTTTTAAAAATACAGTGGCTCATTCAAAAAGCAATCTCAGCGCTGCTATACATGGAAGGCAAAACCTCTTCATGCGCCGAGTCAGTAAAATACCTGACCAAAAGGCAGGGTTTCCAGCTTGTAGGAAACAGTATGTTTTTACAAACTACTCTCATCCAAATCACAGCAGGTTTTTTGGTGGAAATTTCTGGTGAATCACAAGTACTCTGACCCCTGCAGGTGCTGCGGCAAACTGACATGAGAGGGCTGAGGATGAGGGGAGGAATAATTTGCATTTTTGAGGAAACAGCACAAAACTTCTTGGTGTGTTGCTTCAACCGGGAGCATTGTCCATTTTCCGTAACATTCAGAGTTTGAGGCCTTGTCTGATATGACCTTCAGGGTGCTTTCCTGCCCTACTGCTTTCCAGAATTCAGAAACACACAATGTTTTTGGTTGTTCTCAAATGTATATTCTGGGTTTGTTTACACCAAAACACAGTGCATTTAGCAAGACCAGCCTGTCATTTACTTTCCAAATCTGTTAAAAAATATATCACAGTATTACTTCAAATACTATTGCCCGGTAAATCACTGTTTGTCCATTCATTGTTGAGATATGTCAGCTGAATGGCCCTAATTCTATGTAATGTCTGCTGCATCAAGTGTTTTATTGCAATAATGGGGCTTTACTGAAAAACAGACCAACGTCTTGCAAACTACTGAGACTAATGAAAACATTGTAACTCTTGAAAAATATCTCCTGCAATTTAGTTTAAGTACTGAATGGATCACAGTATAGCGTGCTCTTCTGCTACAATAAAACCATTATTATTTTTAAAAATAGACAAATATGGGAAATGCTTTCTTTTAGACAAATAAGGAAATGCTTTATTTTTCAACATCATGTTACATGGCTGCACTTTTTCCAATGGGCCTGTTCTAGCAATAGGGAATCTTTGCTACCAGTAGGTATTTAGGCTGGAGTCAAAAATAGTGAATTACAGTGCTTTTAAAACTCACCTGAAAGGTACACTAGTGCTTGGCTAAGCTTTACACTATACTTTCGTCTCTTCTTGGTGACAACTCTGCATTGCCAGCTTGGACCTTTGCTCTTCCATAGCAACTCCTCGACTGACAGGAAAACTGGTTGTGCCGAAGTGGACAAGTGTGTGGGACTAGAGAAACTGTAGAAAGCATACCTTGGCCTCTCTGTTAAGGTTCCAGACCCTCCTTCCCAAATTGCTGGCACCGGTACACGCAACCCAAGCCTTCCCGGCTCAGCACACTGCAGCTGAAAAAACCCACTCGCGGAGCCAGTGGCCTCTTATTCTGAATGACCACAGCTCCGGGCATTCCTGACCGCGGGATGCATCGTTCCCAAAGCTGCCATCGCACCTTGGGCTAGGCAGGACACGGCAGGGGCAGTATCTCCCGCTCCGACATTATACCGAGGGGCTGCCCTGTGCGGCCAACTACCTCCCGTTTCCCTGCCGTCTCCTCTGCCCGGTCGCTGCCGCCTGCGGTTGCCACGCTCATACAAGGCAGCATTTTGACCTTCGGCAACACTGTTCCTTTAGGTTTTCCTCCCGCCGCCCCGTCGCCCCGGCTCGGGGCAGGCAGCTCCGGCCAGCCGCACTCCGCCGGNCAGCGCACCGGGCGGCGGCAGGGCCGCGGCTGCCCGGCCGGCTCTGGGCAGTGACGGCAGCCGCTAAGTAGGGAAGACCGGCCGGCAGCCGCGGGCGACTCTTGCCCGTGTGCCGGCGAAGAGCACCAGGCGGCCCGGGGCCGGCTTTTGGTGCCGAGGTCGGCGGGCGAGCGGCGGCACCACCGCCTGTTTATGAGCGGGCGGAGGGGCGGCCCGGGATAGCGCTGCGCCACCGCTAGAGCGGGACAGCCCCTCCCGCCCCCGCAGAGCGGGTCTGCCACGGCTCCCCTGCACCCGCGGGGCACCTGGGCGCGCCCGGGAGCCCGGCTGCGGGAACGGAACGGGGCGGGGTGGGGAGGGACCGGCTCTCCTCTCCCGTGGCGCCGGGGCTGAGAGGGCGCGGAGCCGCTCGCCGTCGCGGAGCCGCTCGCCGTCCTGGATCCCCGCGCCCCTCGAGGGAGCACGCAGAGGAAGAGGAGGAGGCTCTCGCCGCCGCGGCCGGGGACGGCGAGGCCCCATTCACGACTCCCCGCAGCATCGCCCTGCTGGGGCTGCGCCCTTCGCGGGGCCCTCTCCCTCCCCGCCCCCGGTGTCCCCCGGGCCGCCGCCAGCCCGTCCCCGCGGTCTGGCGCCGCCGCCTCGCTCCGCTCCGCGCCCGGAGCTCCGGGAGGGGGAGGGGAGGTGCAGAGGGAGGCGAAGGCGGCGGCCGCTGTGGGGCCCAGGCTGCTCGTCGCCTCCGCTGCGCCTCTTCCAGCCCCAGGATCTGGGGCTGGGGGGGCGGGAGGAAAGGAGGCGGGCCCCCCTCAGCAGTGCCCAATGAGAGAGGCGCGGACGGGCACTCGGGGCGGTGCGGAGGGGAGCATCGCCCAATGGGGGGCAGGGCAGAGGGCGCACTTGGAGCGGGGCGAGAGTGAGGCAGGAGGCGAGTCGGGACTCGGGACGCGAGGGGGACAGAGGCAGGAGCCGTCACCGCCGCAGCCGCTCGCAGCCGCTCGCACGGACGGCGCCGCGGAACGGGGAGCCGGCGGGCAAGGGACGAACGGACTGAGGGGCGCCGCTTCCCGGAGGGGGCAGCGGGCGGAGCCGCCGCCCGCAGGAGAAGTTTGGCTGAAGCGGCCGCCGCCGCCGAGAGAGGAAACTTTCCTCGGGGGGCCGGAGGCGGGGGCGGCGGGAAGGAGCCGCGGCACGCTCGGGTCCGCCGCCCGGCGAGGGGGCTTCCGAGAGGCTCCCCCCGGCCCAGGCCGGGCTGCGGCGGCTGGGATGTACCTGGCAGCGGTCTCGGCGGGGAGGAGACGCCCGGGCGGAGACGGCGGCTGGCACCTGGCGGCCGCGGGGTGGCTGTTCCTGCTGGCCCTGCTGCTGGGCGAGTCGGGGACGCGTGCTCTCGTCTGCTTACCCTGCGACGAATCCAAATGCGAAGAACCGAAGAGCTGCCCCGGTAGCATCGTGCTGGGGATCTGCGGTTGCTGTTTCATGTGCGCTCGGCAGCGGAACGAGAGCTGCGGGGGAGTCTATGGGCTGCACGGAGCTTGCGACCAGGGCTTGCGCTGTGTCATCCGACCGCCGCTAAACGGAGACTCCATCACCGAGTACGAAGTGGGCGTCTGCGAAGGTGAGAGGCGGCGGGACACCATCCATCCCTCCATCCATCTCCCGGGGTGGGGGTACCCGATGGGCGGCGGGAAAGGAAGGAGGGCGCACCGGTGCCTAAGACATCTTAGGTGCGCCCTCCTTCCCTTCCAGCCCGCCCGCCTGTCCCATCTGCGAGCGTCTCGTCTAACCTTCCCTGCTTAACAAACCCCACAAACTCCTGCTTAGAAGTTTGGCCCGTAATTTTCTTACCCTAAACTTTAAGGTTGTACCAATTCTCCCTTCTCCGTAGCGTGTCACTGGTTTGCTAATAGCTTTTATCAGCTACTGATGCCCAACTAAAATTCCTTGATAAAGGACTTGGGAAGGGTTTGGCAGATGGAGATCGGCGGAGGTCAGTCGTGCACACATAATGCCTGTTCCGGATTCCCTCCTGTGTAAGGAAACAACAAAAACTGATCATCTGTTATGAAGTTTTCTTTCCTGTTCCTGTCACTTAATATCTCTCTGCCTGTCCTGCTCGGCATACAATGATAAGGGGTGTCTTCTTCCCTGCTGGAGCATCAAGGGGGTGGGGGAAATACCCACGGCAAAACTCCTCTCAAAGTCACTTCAGCTTCCTGCCGTCTGCTTGTGAGGTGATGGATTGGTATGAAATGCAAAAGGAGTTCACTCCTCTTCAGTTTTTTATCTATCAGGGTTCCTAAGATATTTTTTTTTGTATGTTATAAATTAATGAAAGGCCAGAGGCAAATTTTTAGTCTTTCTCTTGTACCTCCAGTTGCCTTTTCCCCCAAGTTGAGGGAAAACATGGCGCTGTAAAGAGATCAAAAATAAGCAGTAGTTTAGGATATGTATAAATGTATATGTGACTCGGAGCGGGAGCTTCGACAATTCTGGAAGAGGAGACGGAGGCGGTCTCCTCTCGACGGGTAGAGGGCAGTAGAAAGTCCAGAGAGCTGGTGAGGCAGCATCTGTCCAAAAACTTGCATTTAAAATGATGCGCTATTTTAAGAAAGCTAAACCCGGTCATTTTTAGTGGGCAGCTGACCTCTGTCCTGGCGCTCATTATTAGTTTAAAACTCCATTGCCTCCATAACAAATAAATTGCAAACCACAGCAGAGCCGGGCAGTGTGTCCCGCCTGTGCTACAACCAATGCCATCAGCCTCGGGAGCTGATGCTTGGGTAGGACGAGCTCCAGAATAAAAGCTGGATTGTTAAACATTTTAAAATGGCCCTAAACTGTTTTGAAGACCTTGGTTGAGACTATGTTGCTGAAGATATACTTTGCTATAGTCTCTTATTTTTAATATGTATTGGAAAAGTTTTTGTAAACAGAAAAGTACAAGCAAAGGTACTTTGAAAACTTACCTGGTTTTGCAGGAGTTTCTCCTGTCATGTGTTTTCAAGTAAAAGCTGGGCTAAAATAGCTTCCCCCCTTCTCGATGGTTAAAGGAACTAAAAGCCTACAGTCATTAAAGGCCTTATTAATGTTCCAGTTCCCGTACTGTATCACAGTATGGACATCTCTGGCAGTTTAGGAGTATTTCATTCCTTTGAAGTGATGCAATCTGTACGTTGCTGTAGTTCAACTCATAACACGTCCCATCTACTGTTGAAAATAGTATGAAGCATTTGTTGGCAAGATTGTGTTTCAATTAGTGTTGTGGTTAGAAACTAGTTCCAGCTGTCCCCATAGGAATAGTCCTAGGGTAGGGAGATAACGATCTATTAACTATAACCGAGGGAGATAACTTACCTATTTAATTTTCTTATTTTAACTTATCTATTTAATTTTCATTCTCATAAATAAAAAGCAACCGAGCTGAACTGTCAGCCTAATAAATTGTCCTGGAATACCTGTTAGTGAATTGTCAGGAAACTGCCTCATTCTAAGAAACAGAAGTAATATGTTATTCTTCATGGTGCATGTTTTGCGCATGAGGTGGCAGCAATGATAAAAGGATACTGATTGTACTGCCTCTGGTCACTAATATGAGGTTGAATAGCTCTGTTTTTTTGATTGTGATGACCTAAACAGTTGTGCAGTTTGCAGGCACACGTGCAACAGGCTAGGCTGGTGATGCCTGATGTGAGTGGCATTAAGCCATGCCTTTATCCATTAACAGAATAAAGGCTGCGCTTTTTTTGTTGTCTTGCACATGGGTAATGCAAACCCTTTCCTCCCCCAGTCCACGGAGGAGGAAATGGAAGTTTCTTGCAGAACTGTGTGAGTAGAAATTCATGTTTTTACTCTCCTTCCTTTCTCTAGCCTTTTCTTTCGTTGCAATTTTTTACACTGAAATGACCCCTACTGGCTACAGTTATAAGCGTGGTTTTTTGTATCACTTTGGAAGCTTCATCCCTGTCTTATTTCGGACTATCAGCACGTGCTAGGCAACAGAAGACTTTGAGAGCTGGAATAGCAACAGGTAGAAATACTTGTCTCCTCACTTGGTTTTAGCATTTAACACATTTGATATAAATGAATTCTGTAACACCTGACAGAGAAGTCTCCCTGGCATCTGTTAGTGGTAGCTTCTCTTTCTGAAATTACAAATAGACTATTCTTTGCTAAAGCACTGTTTATTAATGAAATCTGTTGCTGATCCTGAGGGTTTTTTTCCTTTATCATTCTAAAACCTGAAGGAAGTTCTCATTCATCTCACCTCCTTAACTATTCACATTTCTAAGCAGTTCTAAGGCTCCATTTGTGTCGTTATCCTGAAGTGGGTAAACGCCTACAACTGAATGCAGTTGTATTCTTAGTAAATAATAATTCTGAGATCCTGGTGCTGGTGGCTACACCTGAAGGGCATTCTTGAGAAACTTTGCACACCTCCAGCCTCTGTTGACTTTACAACATCCTTTACAGGGATTTGTTGGATTGGTTCCATGAGGTGTTGAGACCGTACAGCCCCTTTCAAAGACTCTTAGGATTGAGAAATTTTTAATGCAAAGCATCAACTGCCTTGCTCTCTGCCTTTGAAGGTAATCCTAGAGCCACCACTGAATTAGACTGAATTCTCCGAAACACCTTACCCTTGGCTAATGCAGCTGGGCAGGGCTCTGGCTTTCCAGGGGTTCAGAGAGCCTTCAAAAAGCTCTGCCAAAGAAGTTAGGTTACTCTGTGAAGGCATTTCTTGAGATAACTCTTGTCGGTTTCCATGCTTTCCCGGTTTCTGGTGCTATTAGATGAAGAGGCCTAGATTACTTTGCTAAACTCTTCAAAGTAATGACAATAGCAAGTAATATAACACTGAAAATGACCTGAAATTCTTTTTAACTGTGTAACTGAAACGTAGGTTTTTGTGATGTATGTGAAATGCATAGTTAACAAAACTACTAGTCTTATGGTGTTTTTAGTTTCTCTTTAGAATATCCTTCCATATGAATTAGCTTCTAGGTAGACATTGAAAGAAGGTATCACCATGCCACTAGCTTACCAATAATATCTATTGCTTTGTTTGGTTTTGGTTTGTTGGTTTGGTTTTAGTGGGGTTTGGGTGTGTTCTTTGCTTTAGTTGTTGCTTGGGGTTTTTTTTGGTGGAGGGGATACGGTTATTGCTGTATTCTTTTTGCTTGCTGTAGATAATTTAAGATGTGCCTTGAGTACTTGAGGCTTGTCTGCCTAGTGCATAACTTCTGAACTGGAGTTCCCTTGGGACCAGGAGAAGGTTGCTGTAGCAGATTTTAGGCAAGTATTGGGAAGTATGTGTGTTAATCTCCTAGGATGATGGCAGAAGATTTCTTTACTGTGGCTAGTGCCATTCTCATTTACTGAACTGCATCTTTTTGGGAGTTTGAAGCATTACAGTCTGTCTGACTCCTTGTTGGGGCTAGCTGGGAGAGCTTGGATGCGTCCATTGTCCCTCTCCCCACTTTTAAGTTTGCCTAGTTTTCCTCCCTGAGAGATGTATAAGGGCACTGTGTATGGTATGTAACCGAAGCTTAGTGAAACTGGAGCTGATGGGAAGAATTTAAACCTTGAAAGCCTAGCTTTTTTTTTTAAAATTTGGAAGAGGAAAGCTAAGCTTGTTTTTTTGTTTTGTTCAGGCATTGGTTTACACATGTGCTAATGGAGTTCTTCTCTGCTTTACTGACATAAGAACAGCTTGCTCATAGACTTGATAGTATCTTTATCGTAAGTAGTGCTGATGCTTTTAAGTTCTGTAGCTAATACCCGTTGGAGAACCGTGTTTTCAGTTGTTTTCTGTCCTGTGCTCTCTAATGGGTCGATGGACACAAAGCCCTCAACTTGATGCTCTGTCTCTGGACAGACTGCTGTACGACATGCTTGGCTTCTTGCCTATGAGGCAGTCCAGACCCCTAAAGATCAGGCAGTATTTTGCTTTCAGTACCAGTTACTGAAGTTCAAGTAATCTGGAAGTTGCATGTGGGTAAGCCAGTTGTTCACATCTGTTTGGACTGGAACAGTGCTGCCCAGATTTCTTAGCTTTTTGTTTGGTTGGGTTTTTTTTTTTTCCTTAAGCAGTGAATGGCTGGGGAAATGTCCAAGTGGTTCTTCTGTCCATGTGTGTGCAGAGAACTTCTTTCAGTATCCTCAGGTGTTAGAACTGACGATCTAGTTGGGGACTTCATCAATATTAAGTGGTGTACCAATGGTTGTTGGTGTGAAGACAGTCAAAGTACTTCGTTCAAAGGCTGTCAGCAATCCAGATGATTGGGGAGACAAATGGAAAAATTATTCATCTTGTCAAAAAAGAAAATTATCAGAAAAATTACTTGAGTTGTGAAACTGGAACGAGAAGTAGTTCTTTGGTGAATATCCAGCTTCTGATCTGCTAGTCTTGATCAAATTTAATAGTCCCCTTCCCCTACTCCTCCTCCCTGCCCCCCCAAAAAACACTTAGTAGGAGAATGCTGATTTCTTACACACAGACTGGGTAATTTATAAGCTATTTCTCTGTATTCCATCAATGCTGAGATCTCAACATCGGTAAGAACATGTAACTCTGAGTGTGGCATGGAATTTGAATTGGATCAGGTGCTTATTTGACTTGGAAATGGTTTCCTCTCTGTTTCTGGGCATCGTGTTTCAGTTTTAGAAATGACTTGATTCCAGTATTTCAGCAAAAATTAAATGGAAAAGTCTAACAGATGTGGTGCAGGAATTGGTATAGTTTTGCTGTTGTGGATCTGCACAGTTAGTTTAAAACTAGAAATCTCACTGTAGGTAGGCTGGATTACTAAATTTTTTAACTTCTCTAAGGGGAATATTCTCTT
The DNA here is from genome assembly GCA_013397725.1 of Rhagologus leucostigma. Lineage (NCBI taxonomy): Eukaryota > Metazoa > Chordata > Aves > Passeriformes > Rhagologus > Rhagologus leucostigma. Next base: position 2,903,184 of record VZTD01001040.1, on the reverse strand, counting down.
TTTATTTAAATTTAGTTTTTAAAACTTTGTATAAGCATCTTCTGCTTATGTGAACTTTTCCACACAGTGATTATTTCACCAGGTTCCCCGAAATCATGGTGCTTATAAAGATTTTTTTCCTTTTTATTTTTTTATACTACCTTTGAACTTGCCCCAGGCATCTTTGCTGGTTTAAGCACCCTCTAGCTAATTCAAGGATTCTTGCATAATTTAAGTTCTTGCCTGTACTTAGTCAACCAAAATGTCATTTCACTGACAGGCATATTATGCAATAATTACCCATTAATATGGTTCAAAAATGCTTTCCTCTTCCCCTCCTTACTTTGTGCCCCCCTTAAGGATTTTTCATCTCAGTAAGTAAAGTTTATAGGGTCTTGCAGAGACAACCAAATGGTTCTCTGTTTTAATGGATTAAATGCTTTGTTGAGGTGACCTATTAAGTATCTCTTGTGACTTATAAACTGCTTTCATTTGAGAATGCATTTAATCCACAGGGAATGTAAACTTGGAAATAATGAACTCAGGGTTTTGCTTGAGACTGTGAGTGACACCTCAAAGTTGTGTCTGACAATACTGGAATTTGGAAAATGACTGGTACTGACACAGAAAGCTTATGTATATGGAGAAACTTACCAACGTGGAGAAACTTACCAACATAAACTAAGATGGGAAGATAACTTTGCTTAGAGGCTATCTAGATTAAATTCCACGTAAGCATCAGGGTTAAAAATAGTCCCTGGGGGAGCTCTTGTCTAAACAGACTAGTTTGGCCTTGTTTTGGGGAAGTAAGCCCTTCGTAATGTTTTGAGAAGAATGGAAGCAGTTCACACCTTTACCAGAGGCAATACTTAGTCCCCAGCAGCTTTTACTGGGTATACTGGGTACTTACCATGAGAATCTGGAAATCATTGTAACACCACCTTGTGGGTCATGACTGTGCAAGTCTTTATTAAGACTGAATAAGAAAACAAACTGGGGAACACGGGGTTGTGGGCAGGAGGAAAAGCACTGACTGGCTCATAGGCATGCACCAATTCCCATGTTCTTACTCATTTCCTAGACTTCAAGCCTTGTATAGCCAGCTACCGTTAGGCTTCAGCTGTTGGTTGGGGTTTTTTTGTTTGTTTGGATGGGTTTGTTTTTTTTTGGGGTTTTTTTTTACTGGTGAAAAATCTAGCAAGTGTAATGTTTCTGAATCCAAGACAGCCCATTCTGTTGGGTCATTTATCCTTGAAACGAATTAGATTTCAGTGTTTTGCTACAGGCTGTGTTATGCTCTCCTCAAGATTTTTCAGAAAGGCTGGATGTGTGTGTGTGGAGGTATTTCTTCCCCTCACTGGTGGGTTGTTGATAAAAAGCTGGGGTCATACTGATGATAATGGTGTTACACGCACTGATGTAACATGTGCTGCTTTCACAATAGAAATGCTGAACTTGATGTCTATCTCTAAGTGAGGTTTTAGAAAAAGAAAAGAAGCCTTGCGGGTGATTCTAAATCCAGGCTGTAGTCTTCTATGACTAAGAAATGGGGTGCAATTCCTCTGAAACATGTTGTAATTATGGTGTTCAGTGGTGCTGCATTAATGACTAGGGGCGAAAGTGGCAAAATATTTAGGATATCAGATTTCTTACAATAGCGTGGACTGTTCTTGGTATAGGTTGCTTTATTCATGGCCCTGTTCCAGAATTTGTCTTTGACAAAACTTTTCCTACTCCTGTCAGCTTTGCCTGTGCCTAGCAGCTTCAGCAAGCTGCCAGCCAACTACTTGTTTGCAGTGAAGCTGATGCGTGCTGCTGTACATGCAGGCTTCTGAAGCGTGTGGGTGCAGAGTGTGGCTTGGGAAAAAAAAAAGAAGAAAATTGGAATTTTAGACTGCTTTGGAAAATGAAGCTTTGGCCCTTTTCTGAGGCTTTAGCAATTATTTTTGTAAAGAGTTTTCTAGAGCTAGGGGAAAAATCTGCTATGACAGCTGAAACACCGCTGTCCGAGCTCGTTCTAATCACAGGAGTACTGGCAGAGGCTTTTTCTGACCAATTAAATCCTGGGACACAGACTAGTATTTTCAGTCAGCTATTTACGAACAAGACATGGTTCTGGTCACTAGATTAAAATAATTTGCATGTAAGTCTTTTTTCAGGTGTGTAAATGTGTAGGGGTTAGACTTCAAAACTCATGCTTTATTATTTCAGACCATCTTTGGGGAAGAAGGCTTTTGGAAGTACCATTTACTTTTGCTGTGGGGAACCCTAAGAGTGAAAGTCATAAAAAAACAAAAGACAAACAAAACGCACTCCTTCCCACTCCCTCCCTCCCTCCATTTCCCCTTCACTTCCCCCACCTTCCCCCAAAAAGGCAGGGAGAGGGAGGTACCTGGAGAAGTAAAATATTCCAGACAGTGTGGGGGAAAGAAAACTTCAAAACTTGCAGTAGTTGTCCGCATCACATGCTTCACTTAATATTTCCATTTATCTCCTTGCCTTCCTCAAGACTTCTGAGGAGTTCTAAGATAATTCACTGGAAAGCTGGTCTGTTTAAATACTTTCTGCATTCCTTAGTATGAAATAACTGTCTTCAGACACATGAAGAGCTGCTGCAATGAAAATCTTTCTCACAATGTTGGGGATTTGATCACCTGAGATACAAGCTAAGATAAAGCAGGCAGTCAGGTTGGAGACAAGCATTACATATATATGTTCCTGAGGTATCTAAATGTTATGGTACAGTTCTGCTTTCTAGCTTTGACTAGAAATCTCAGGAAGCTGCAAAACCCTTTTGTACTGCTGTACATTCCACATGAAGATTTGGTCTTGGAAAATGAACCATTCCAAAATGTGGAAAAAAATGCTTTCTCACAAAACTCTCAGCGCTGTGTTTTACCGTAAAAGTTTCTGCCGGCTCTAGTCCTTGATTCATGACTTCAGTGAAGGAGTAAGTTGCAAGAGGGGAAGGGATTGAAGCCAATGTATGAGCTCAAACTCACTTCAAGGCTAGTCTTCCCTTCTGCTGCTTTTCAAGGTCTGGGGCTGGGTTTCAAGCATTCTTTAGTGGTGATTAGTCATTTCTATTGTTCAGCTCCTCCAAAACATGAATTTCCTTTCCATCATTCTTTTTTCCTGTTCAAAGAGTGTACTGGCAAGAAGCATTTCCTTTTTTTATTTTAGCAAGTTAGAATCCTTTCAGAGTCTCATACCATCTTAATGAATACCACTGATTTGAGAATGCTGTTGTGTATTACCAGTGTGCTGGAGTGGTGGGGCTCAGACCTTGGGTCTAGTGTCATGAAGGAGTTTCTGAAAAGTTTCCCCCCCACCTCCCAGTTCCCAGAGGGCAATACCAGTCTCTGTAAGGATTGCTTCTCTCTTGTCTTCAAATGCAGATTTGAAAGGGTGCAAGAGTCTGTGAGATGTGACTTGGACAGTTTCACTTTCAGGTCATCAATGTATTTTATGGTGTCTTTTCTCTTTTCAGCATCCTAAGAGCTACCTGTGATGCTAAAAAAAAGGCGGAAGTAGCTGAGTAACATGCTGCAGTTAAATGTAAATTATGGGAGTTGACTCAATCCACCCCAGTTAAATTACAGTTCAAAGGGTAGGGTGGTAAACATAAGATTATTGTGGGCGAAATGCTTGTGTATTAATTTTCAACGGTGGTACTCTAGTGACCATTTCAGTTTCTTGCTGTTTTGAGGTGATGCATTATCTTTGTAAAATGTGAAGGAGAACAGTGTAGCATTTTCCAAACAACAGCTGATACTCATTAAGTGTCCAGAAAGAAAGAGAAGGGTTGGGGCACAAAAGAGAAGTTTCTGTGGCAGGCAGAAGGAATTGAGAACTTGAAGGAAGGGAAAGCAAAAATTTAAGCAATGGAGAAGGAGTCTCTAAAAAGGTCTTTCCTTGTACTTTTAGCTTGCACCTGTTTTGAGATGATCCTTTGCCAATGGGGACAGTAAATGTAACTATAGGGAGTGTGCCTTAAAAGTAAGGCTCAGAGTTAGTTTCTCAGTATTATGCTTTTCTAAAAATGCAGGCAGCTCTTCAGGCAAAGATGATGAATGCTTCAATTGTGAGCATCATTCCTTGCATGGTGCTGTGTTGTGTGTGCTGGTATGTCACATTTAGTATGGAAGAAGTGATGGAATGCTGCTTACCAGAGACACATTTCTCAGACTATTTCCCAGACTAGACCTGTTTAAGGACCTCTTGTTCAACTTGTTAATGCCCTAATCCTCTTCCCTACTTTAGATGCATGCTATGACAGGACTTGGGAGTTCAGCAACCCAGAGCAGTTTGTGAATTTTTAGCAAACTGAAACATTTGCTTTGCAGAAAGCAAGTGATTATATGAATGATAAAAAAGGAAAAAAGTTTGGTATTAATGTGAAGTCTCCCTTCCTGTGGCTTCCTTTTGGTATGAAAGCACAGTTAGAAGAATTAAAAAGGTGTTATATCCAAGACTTAACTTTGATCTGAGTAAATGCAGAACTACTGCATTTACTTATCTGAAACTTTATTATCTGGAACTTGCCTGAATGAGTTGGAAATAGTGAGGAACTGCATGTAGATAGAAATTATTTGAAAGAGAAATGACTTTGAAGCTGTAGTTATGAGCCTGCTGGGAGCATTTGAACTGCATTGAGGCTTGTGTGCAAAAGGTACTTGAGTGACTGTATAATAAGAGTCCAGTGACAACTCAGGACAGCTAAAAAGTGCGGCCCTTTGATTTCTTGCCCTTACCTGATCATGCCAGCATAATGAGGTGGTGAAAATCACAGCTAAACAAAGATCAGTTTGGATGAAAACTAATAGTTTACTTGGGCTTCTTTTCAGCTGGATTGCTTCTAAAAATCCCAGAATGTTAAATGCATACTTGATTTTTATGTTTTTAGGTGTCCTAGAAGTCAGCTAGGGGATAGGATGTGCATACCAAGGTTTGAGGCTTAGATTCTTACATTTGGGGTTTGTTGGCCCTGCTTGCAGAGAAATAAAGCTTTCACAAATTATTACGTCTCAGTTTCTTTCTTTACATCCTCCAGATTTGAGAGGTAGGCACGAAAGAACAGTCTTCTGAAAAGGAAGCCATAGAAGTCAAGTAGAGCATGCAAGAAAATGTATACAGCCTGGAATAGTTCATGAACTGTCCCAGGTCTGAAATCACTGGTGTGTTAAAAGTTTGTTTTTGGAATAGTCCCCAGGACATGATGATCTTTGTGAGCAATAGGGGCTAGGTTATATGCTTCATACAAGATATCATTCCACCGTCAGTTGAAATACTGCTGACCTCTAAAGGAGTGAGCATGCTCTACTGGACCACTGTTTATCAGCATCAAGGAGAGCACTAGAGGCCTTTGCATCAAGTATGCAAAGGTTTGAATTGAAGTGAGATGCTGGATTCATCCCTTTAGCTTATGTGAGTATTTTCATGTGGTTGTACCTTTCATTCCAAAGAATTTTGTTCTGCCTATATTGATGTGACTTCTGAGAGTTTATTCCAAGTGGTAAGCAATTATTCATTTAACAGGACCTTGAAATTCTGTTCATAAAAGGACTAAATCAGCTAGGAAAAGGAGTCAGTCTTTAGTCTGCGTGAAAAATCATGGTAGACTTGGCACTGATTTACTGAACTAAAATAAACTCTTGCTACATGTTTTCTCCTTCATTGATGGAAATCTTGTTTCTGAATAAACTTGTGTAAAAAGGAGGCTGCTAGAAGATGTGCAGGCTAAAACTGGCTTTTCATTCCTCCTGCCTGAATGTTACTTTTTTGTATTCACACCAAGTAATAAAAAATACCTTGTTTGAAGATTCAACATGTTAGAAGTATAGTCTGCACAAGTACTACTGAGGGATTTCTCTTCTTATTAAGACTTTAATGGCTGCTGAGCTAATTTTTGAGGTGTGTGGCAATGAAGACTTTAGGTGCACCTACTATTGGGCCATGTGTTTCTTGTGTACCTCCTTTTCTGGAAACTTAGGAGAGCTGGCAGATGTGGTACCAACCACTAGCCTGTCCTGGAAATCAGGGTGCCACAGCATGCAGTGCATCTGCATCGAGGTGTTCTGCCACAGGTAAGGGATGATTCTGCTTTCTGTACCAGCTGGGTCCCACCTTACGTGGGGTGGGCAGCTCTCGTGTGACAAGATCCTGCTGATCTGTCTGCCTTGAGAAGATCTAGTGCTGAAATACCACAAGGCTAAGCAGCACAAATGCTCTAAACTGGTTTGCTAGAAAAGCAGCAGAACGTCGCCATCAGTGTGTCCTTCCAGTCTGCACTGCACTGGCCTGGGAGGCGCAGGGCTGAGAGCACATGCACTGCCTCTGGGCTCCTGTCCTGCACCCAGGAGTATGGGTGGAGTGCTCATGTCAGCAACAGGGAGCAACACAAACACTTTTTAAGGCTGTTAGACTGATGTAGATGAAGCTGTAGTCCTGCTGTTACAGAGTTTGAAACAGCGAGTCTTGGACCATAGGTGTAGCTTTTGTTCTTGTCGTTACATGGATTACTGCTGTGACTTCTAAAATACAAATTGTCCAGGCTGTATTCCGGCTTCTCAAAAACAGGATGTATTATTGTTCTCCAAATTCTCAGGTTTTTTTTTCCCCCTCTGTATGCATGGCCTCATCACAATGAGAGTGTCCCAAGCATTACTGGAGAGGCATCTTTTGAAAGAATTTTAATAGTTTCTCTTCAGGAACTTCTGCACTTCCTTTGACTCTCATTGATACAGTTGCTGTATTGGATGATAGAAAAAAATTACTTCCTGGGGTTAGTGACTACTCTTCCTTTGCTATTTTTATGGAGAAGAGCCATGAGGTTCCCATGGAGGTTCCCATCTTCACATCTAAAGGACTTTGTTGTTTATCAGTGCTTTTTGTCAGCAGGGTACTTTGCCAACTCATTAGTTCTATTAGGCAAGCAGCTGGTTGTACAGGGAGAAATAGACCTGTGAGAATCTGCTGTGATGCTTCCTGCAGATCACGTACAGTACTGAATTGGTAAACGGCTCTTCCTAGGTGTTTTTTTGTTTTCCCCAAAACAGGAAAAACTTGAGGTTAGCAGATATTCTGCATGTTTCTTTGAGTGGAAAGAACTTACTTGCCAGCCTCAGCATATGTGTGTATATACTGTTATTTGCTATTAGTGTTTAGGCTTCTATTGAGCATCAGACTACTGAATTACAGTTTTGTATTTGGCTGTGGCCTCTCATGCTGGAGGACAGCTACTGATAACCCCAACAACAACAAGAAACCTACCCTTCGTAACTGGAAGATATTTTTACTTTTTTGAAGTGTTTCTTGGTAGGATCTATATTGGAAACTTGCTTGTTGATAGTAAATAAAATTGAAGTGAACTACCTAGAATGCCCAATGTGAGTGCTGCTATTAAATGTAAGGGTATAAAGATTAAAAATATCTATTTATTCCTGTTGTCATTACTAGAAGTCCGTGCAACTACTTTGTAGCACTTAATTTTCCAAGCTTGTCTGTCTATAAAACATCTGGCATTCTGTAGTGAAGAATGCCTAATGCCTAGTTTAGTTTCTTCAACCTTGCTTAAAAAGCATGTGATAGGACAAGGGGGAATGGTTTAAAACTGAAAGAGAATAGGCTCAGATTTGATGTTAGGAAGAAATTCTTTATTGTGAGGGTGATGAGGCGCTGTAACAGGTTGCCCAGAGAAGTTGTGGATGCCCTGGAAGTGTTTGAGGCCAGGCTGGATGGGGCTTTGAGCAACCTGGTCTATTGGAAGGTGGCCCTGCCTGTGGCAGGGGGGTTGGAACTGGATGGTCTTGAAGGTCCCTTCAAATCCAGGCCATTCAATGAGTCTATCTTGATTAAAATTCTGAGTTGGTGGGATGTTGCTGTATGTGCACTTGACCTAAGGAAACTTAGGTATTTTAGGACTGGCAAACTTTTGGAATTCTGGATTGACTGGATTTGTATCTCCTTCTGGAGAAAAAAAATAAATGCTGTTGCAAGTGGCCTCCTAAAAGAGAGATGGGCAGTTTTACAGTGGGAGCACCAGTTATGCACATTTGACAGGATTGATTCAAAAGGAACAGAGTTATTTAAGCAGAGAGACTCATCCTGGCCCCACTATCCCTAGACCCTTGACAGCAAGGAGTGCAGTGTGCTTGAACAGTTCTCCAAGGGTATGTATGATAATTCAGGACTGCTGGAAAACTCATTTTTGGTCATATAATAGAATCAGAGGCCTGGCATCTTGCAGCTTTTCTGTAATAAAAAATTATCTCTGTGGAATGAATTCTATGTGATGCATTTTTTAATCATCTTTTAAAATGCTCTCTTTCTGACTCAATTTTGACTTCTGTAACAGCTGCAGATTCTATACAATGTTCTCACTTCCATTATAAATATAACTCCTACTATCTGCAAAAGTTATTTCTGTTAGACTAGCACTCCTTTGTACTACAGCTATGCATTTTCCTGATATGACACAGTTTTTCATACAGATGGAAGTAAACAATGCCAGTTGCTTTAGCAAAATGGGCGGTAGAACAGCTGCGAGACATGGTATTTGGCAAATCCCACTGTTTAGATTAATCAGTTATTTTTTTCATCTGATATCTTCTGTTTAGCACCGTGTTGAAGTGAATCACACCCAACTCCAAAGCAGCTGAAATTTACGTATTGCAGCTGAAATCCAACAGTGAGTGAGTTTGTTTGTTTATTTTAGATGAAAACTGGGATGACGATCAGCTTCTTGGATTTGAACCGTGCAATGAAAACCTTATAACAGGTTGTAACATAATCAACGGGAAATGCGAATGTGACACCATTCGGACCTGTAATAACCCATTTGAGTTTCCAAGCCGGGATACTTGTCTGTCGGCCTTGAAAAGGATTGAAGGTAAGCACTTGTCTTCAGTAATTCAGAGTTAGTAATTTTTTTCTGTGCAGTTAATGAAAAACTAGAGTTTAGTTTATGTGTTTTAGGATGACTTGTGTAGTTTCAGATACGTCTGGTCTTCTACGTGTCAGAAAACAGGTGTGTGTTTTAGAGGAAGATAGTACCTCGTAAGCTTGGAATTCCAAATGCTTAAGTTTAAGAAGGAAAAAAACTATGCTTTGTGTGCTATGATGTTTGCAGATTTTAAGACTAAACGGTTCTGTTTGTAGTTTGTGGTAGCTGCATTTGCTTATCTTCAGCTGCAAAGTAGTGTGGAATACTCTCTTTAGATGTGTTGATGTGACTGAATCATGAATTAACACAGTGGATTTCAATAGTAAACACATAGAAAAAGGAGTAGTTACTGATTATACTTATATCTTTTATTATATGAATGCATGAATTGCTATTTTCTTTAAGTTTACATAATGTTACATTACCTTAATTCTCGTATTTTACATTTGCTGTGGTCCTTTGATTAGATTTGTATTAGGCCCCATATGTTTATGCTTATGCATACATCCGTATTTGTTTTGCCTTTTTTTCTTTTTGTTGCTTGAGGCTGAACTGCAAATGAGTTGGCTCAAATATATCCAGCTGGAATTAAATTTACGTGGTATATTTCTGGATTGTTCTGAACAGTAGTCAAAGGAGTGATCTTGGACCCTTTCTATGATGCTATAATTACTGTTTATTCTCCAAGGTGTTCAGGAACATGCAGAAGTTGATTAGTAGTGTGGACCTGCTTAATTAGACTACTTTAAAACAATGTTTAAAGTCATATTGCAGAAGTGAATGTATTTACAAGGCTACTGACCATATTTTAAGCTAAGGAAATCTTTGACTTAAGGAAGTATAATGTGATGTCATCTCTTGTACTCTGTGTTAAGAAAATTGGTTTTGTGCTACAGACTTTGACTAAGGAGATGTTGTGAGAAACCGCAGAAACACACTCATGATTGTTGGTCTTGATGTTGCTCACTAAAGGCGTCCAAGTGCTTGGTCTGGGGTTTTTATGGGGTTCTTTTCTTTTGTAACTCTAGGGAGAGCAGAGGCAGAACCTTTGGTCTGTTGTTGATGTAGTAGTGGGCAATAGCATATATGGGTTCTTCAGTCTTACTCACCACTTCTTTTTTGACATGTGAATGTGTGACTAAGTCCTGTAGTATTTCAGCAGCACTCCATTGGCATGCCAGTTCATCGTGTGTTTAACTCGCTATGAAAATCTGCTGTGGGTTGTCCTTTTGTACTTTGTATCCTTGGAAGAAATGGGCTTAGCTTGTGGAATGGCATAGCTGAAGCAGGTTGATTCTGAGTCACTTGCTTTCAGCGATCTCTTTTTCCAGCTAAATTTTCGTTTTAAAAAGAACAGCATTTTATAATTAGCCATGAGGTAACAATATTCTACATGTAAGCTGTCTGGTATAAGAGCTGTGGTGCAGTTATTTCTTCAGAGGTGTAATTTTTTTTTTTTCCTTGGTTTTGTTTCTTTGTGGAGTGGGGAGGGTGTTCTTCCAAAGCCTCAGACTATGGGGCACCAGTAGAAGTGTTTAGAGCCTGTTGACTTTTTAATTTTTCACAGTTGGGAAGGATGGCTGATGCAAGTGTTGAAGCAACAACGGTACCTTCAAATAACAGAAGTCTGGCAGTTACAACTTGAGTGTTAAAACAGTCCAGCTTTTACTCATAAGAATGTGAATTTGCTTTTGAATTTGCTCAGACTGTCAAACTGTACCACTGAGGGATGTTGGAAGGTAAATCCCTTTGTATTTCCTAATAGACAGGCAGAAGTCATAATGTAATTTTGATTTCTGCATTTTACAGGTACAGTCTGTTAAATTTGCCCACTGGATTTTGTCCTGTAAACGTTTATTCCCTCTTTCTCCAACTAGTATTGGTAATTGAATGCTAACTGCTAGTGGAGGTTGTTTCTTTAAATGCATTAGTTCTTGTTTTGGTAATTAAAACCAAAGTAATGCTTCATCCTGTACCTAAGCTAACGGAAAAGAAGAATAACTTTTTTCCACTAGTGCTTGCCACGTCCCTGTTTGCTAAGCAAGCCAAGTCTCTTAGGTAGAATGGAATAGACGCTTCGGTGTGTCTGAGCCAGTACTTGCTGCTTGAATATTTCAGGTTTTCAAATTTTAATAATCTGAAATTGGAATTCAACCACTTGGAAAGTCCACCTGAAATACGGCTTAGGTAGTACACAAACCACAGGGCTCTATGAGCATGTTAAAATAGAGAAATCTTTCAGTTTATTTAAGGCAAGCTAAATCTTAAAGTGTAGTGTCATGTAAAAAGGGATGATTCATAAGATCTGTCAAATATGTCAAATTAAGATTTTCCTGAAATCCAAAGTACTGATGTGTACTTCACTCTTTTGGCTTGTCTGTTAAAGATAATCGCAGGAAGATTTGAAACTAGTAATTTAAACCTTTAAATACTCTAATAGAATCTGTTTCCATGGAAAGCGGGACCAAGGGAGTGTAGTCTAAATTCTCTCTCCTCACCACACTTTATATGGATAATTAAATACATAGTGTGATTAAAAAGACATAAGTTGAATACCTGAATGATGGATACACCATAAGAGTTTCTGAAGAAAACTGCACAGCTTGCTGAAAGCCTGCAGATAAGGAATCTGTTGCATAGATACAACCTGACAAGTAACAAACAGTGAGCTGAAATCTGGAATCCCATTTCCATATGGGAATGTGCTGAGGGATTGAGGCTTTCGCATGTCCTTCATTTTCTTTCTGTGTGTTTTTCTACTTGCACCTTCCCTTTCAAGAGCCTTTCCAGTCATCTTCTTTCTTTATCTAGTTTGCCTTATACTTAAGCTTTTCAGCCTGTGTGTGGTCTTCCCTTCTGGGCTTGATGTCAACTCTTATCTTGCTTACTCTGCTAACCCAAAGTTTTCTCTTGTTAGCTTCATGTAGGATCTTTCTTTTGCTATTGGCTTGGGTTCTGCCTGCCTTCCTGGGCTCCTCGTATTTCATTCTAACTTTGCCTCTCTCTCTCTTTGCCTACCTGTTTAATTCTGTTTGTGTCCCAGTTCACTTAAAATAACTTCTATCCTTCCTTCCCAAAATCAGGTTGCGTGGGCTCTAATGTCATGTTGCTTCGATGTCATTGACAGGGCCTAAAGCCACATTCTTTATTTTGTCTGCCTGAGTCTTGCTCTACCCTGTACTGGGAAAGCCTGTAACGAGAAGAGATTAATCTCTACTCAGTTGTGTGTAACTGCTGTAGGGGTGCTGATGTCTGTTGGCAAGAAAATATGGAGAGGTGAAGTGCAGTCTCAGTAATACAGGTACCCAGGGCAATTGTTGTATCCACCCCTTGCACTTGTTTTCCTGGAAAACAGTAGGATTAGATACATTTGAAAGGATTGGTTTTGTCATAGAACTTGGTAGCCAACTTCTAATTTTCATGTAGACGTGCTGGAAATGCTTAAAGAGTTGTTACTTCAATAGAGGATATAGCATAAAGCATGTTTATGCTTAGAGCTCTCTCGACTCTATCACCAGGCTTGAAGTGCCTGTTTCTCTACATGCACCATCAATGACTTTTCATAGAGAGGGTTTGTATAGAAGTCATGAACCATCCTACTATGAGGAAATGCACACATTTAGGGCTAGAAAGATACTGTCTGGAAAAGCTATTGCATACCTAGTAATAATAATAATAACAATAATAGATTCCTGTGTTGGGGTGTTTGGGTTTGGTTTCTTTTTTGTTATTGTTGTTTAAAATGCTTTTAGTTATTGTCTTGATGTGTGCCTGTTCTGATATGGTTCAGGAAATCCTGTGTTCTTGAGTTTGGAAAGCTTGTTTCTATTCGGGAGCCTGCTAATGATGACAGCTTGGTTGAACTTGGACTGCTGGAGTGGACTGTGAAAAATATGGCCAGGGAGTGGAAAGTGACAAGATGCCTTATGTCTGCTGAGCCACAGTTAACAGGCAGGAGTCTTAATAAGCTGCATCTATGCATTCTTGCAGACATGATTTGCAAAGAATTAGCTGCAGCCAGCACAAAAGAGTCAGTTCTTCAGACTTGGTGTGAGATACTGAGGATTGGGGATGAGGGAATTAAGAGAGGAAGTAATTTTTTTTCATCAAGAAAATTTGTAGGGCATTAATAGGAAGTAGCATGGAAAACTTGTAATGTAGTGCCTGTTCAGTTAGCTGAAAATCTAGTTTCAATGACTGTATTCCAGTTCTGGGGTCTTCTGCTTTCTCTCCCTCTATGCCTGACTGGCACCAGTTCAGATAGCTCCACAGAGCTTTAAAGACCAGGAACCTAAGGATGTTCTTGAGCCTGCTCCTCCTCCTCTACTAGAGCAGGCCTGGATCTGTGCTCTTATGATCTGCCTCTTCAGAGTCATCATCAGGTCTTCAAAATGATAGCTCACTTCTTAATACAAGTTCCCTGCTAGAGTAGCTGTCTCCTCTTCCGTCTGAGAGGTGAGGGGAAAGTTGGGGGTCAGAGGCATCCAGTCTTTCACTAGGTGTGCTGTACATCGGGTTGGATTCTCTTCAACTGATTTACTAAAAACTTCAGTCTGCAGAGACTCTTAAAGAGTTTGCTTTGATAATACCAGGTTCTGATGTAGCAGAGACAAACATGTTTTCCAGAGAGAGCATAAGTTCCATCAGTCATAGCAATGATGGTGGTTTTGTCTCATAGGTTCAGTGTACACTTGAGCTCTAAGAGGAGAAACCAGTCAACTTAATCAGTTCTACTCTATCTAAACCATGAGCATTTTCCATATCAAAGTTAAACTCAGTCTTTATTCAGAACAAATGTGAAGGATAAAATTTGTACCTTTTTTGATGAAAGATATGATTAATGCTTTAGATAAACGAGCTCCTTTCACTTGCGTCTCTGTCTGCATGTAAAACATGCTGCTGATAATAAATTATTGAAACTGTTGTTTTAGGAGTTCCTTCTTGGTTACCTGGCTTGCACCTTTCCCAAGCTGTTCACTTCTGTCCTTCATAGGTGAAAGGAAAAGGCCTTTTAAGTTGCTGGGATCTAATAAGCTGGCTTATTGCAACACACTCCTTGCATTCCATTATTTTTTACATGTAACTGAATAACTTTATGCTGGCAAATGTTGCAATACCTGTTAGACCAGTCCTGGAATAACAAATATGAGAAGGTAATTTTATTCTGAATGCTTGTTTGGTTGTTGTTAAATTTGATTTTGTGTAAAACTTCACTTGTGTGGTCTTAATGGCTGTATTGAAAAACTAGAACAGAATAGATCCAGCTTTATGCTGATTTATCAAGCAAGGAGTGGAGTGAAATACTTTCAGATGTGCTTAATCTGATATGCTTTCCACTCCCCCTGCACAACAATTAATGCATGTTTTTACTCAAATAACTGAACTTTGAAGGTTGGCATGTATTTGCAATAAGGAATGCAGTTGTGGCAAAGTTCCAGATTTTACCCTTGAACATGCTTGTGAGAGTCAAGTAAGTGCATTTGAAGGCAAAATTTCGCATGAACACAGAAAACCAGCACTACAGCTTTTGGGCTTTTTTTTCTGAATACATAGAGACAGAAGGGAAAAAACCCATTTGATATGGAAATAATACAGATTAGCAATACTAATACAAACTTCAATATCCAAGGAAATTTCCAAAACAAAAAGGGAAGAGAACTCGATCATTAATTGATGAGAGGGTTCTGTGACAGTGGCACATCTGGCAGTGCAGTTGCTTTCACAGCATGACAGTGCAGTGTTACATTTTCAGAACTTGCCACTTTTTCCTCACTCTAGTTCCTCAGAGAACTGTTCCCTGATCAAGGAAGTATGATCTTTTCCTACTATATTGGCTATTTTAGCATGTCCTATTTTTAAGGCAAGTTATCACACAGACAAAATCTATGCCGTGAGATTTCAAGCTAACCAGAGGAAAACCTTGTAGAAGTTTCAGAAAGATATCAAAAGGGAAAACTTGATTTTCATGTGTCTGTATTGATGTGGCTGGATACCTAATTTTAGGCTTAATTAGATTATGAACAATGCAGTTTGTATTAATAGGGAAAAATCTGCATTGCAGGGACTGTTAGGAGGGATGCCTGAATATAGAACACAAAACTGAGCAGCTGGTTAAAAAACCCTGAAGTGTTAGCATCACAAAAATTGTTTACAATTGGAAGTATTGTATCTTTTCTATTTTTCCTTGCCATTTTATGTAAACGTGTGGTGTTTTTGCTGTGTAGTAACTGAGCTTATTGCCTTGCTGTGTTGTACTCGCTCCTGTGAGCTGCTGTACAGATGCCATGCCTGCCTTTCTGCATCCAAATCCGTGGGCATGTAATGCATATGGAGAGCGTACTGAATCTTCAATTTGTGACACTACGGTTTTCTTCAAATCTGGTGGTTTTCGAGATTGCTGTGGACAGAAATGTAACCTTAACTGTAGGCCCTGGGACAGGACTATGTGACAAATGCCTTCTACAAAGCCAGCAGTCAGATGTGATGGTCAAAGCAGGGTTGTTCCTAGAGACAAAGGAGCATTCTTCTTGCTTTTTTCTGTTTCAAATGCTTACCTGCATTCACCTGAAACTGAATACAAGATAACTGATTGTACCTGGAGCTTCTATGAGACCAGGAAAAAACAGGGCAGGTATCTTACAGCTGGTCAGATCTTGCTGTTGATGAATTCTGTGCCTCCCGAAAGCTCTTTTCCATGTTGGCAAATAAGCTGTGCTTGAAGTATGTCCACTTTACCTGTAGTGGCAAGTTACAGGTTTAAATGAATGCTTGACCTTTCTTCTGTTGAAGTTGAGGAAGAGAGTGAAAATGGAGCAGGTGACTTTCAGCAGAATGCTTCCAGATGCAGCTGATTTTAAGGATCAAAAGTTGGCTACACGTGACGGAAGAGACCTGAG
Source organism: Rhagologus leucostigma (assembly GCA_013397725.1). Lineage (NCBI taxonomy): Eukaryota > Metazoa > Chordata > Aves > Passeriformes > Rhagologus > Rhagologus leucostigma. Next base: position 2,887,365 of record VZTD01001040.1, on the reverse strand, counting down.
CAAAGATCTCAAACTGAATGGTGTGTAAACATTAGGTTAATGTTGTATAGTAGCAGGAAGCTATATTCCTGTGGCTGGGTCACAGGTCTTGTTTTGACAGGGCAAGTCTTGTTTGGATATATGCGGCATTGATGCTGACAGAGATAACTGAGTGTTGAATGAATGTATCCAGTGATTGTGGTATCAAGAACATACTGGTCAATATGACAATTTTAGTACAGTGGCTATGTCTGTATAAGTAATAAGGAACAGTTTATTGTAAAATCAGCTGTTTTTTTTCTTTTTGCTTGATCACCTCCAGTAACTTCACAGTTGTCTCTTTAAATGAATGATATACCAATATTTTGAGATCCTGAACAGTTGTACAGCATGGGACAAACTATTTTAGCACTTTGTCTCTAAATTTAGGCCTTGAAGGTGTTGTGGTGTTGTTTTCTAAATAAAACAAACACTATGCCACTTCTACATCATCAGACTAATTTTTCTTTGAATGAGGCATTACCAGCAAAGTGTTTGTGTCCAAGATGTATGTATGGAGACTAGAATCGAAGCAAGATCCTTTGAACCAGTTGGGTTTTAGAGAAACTTTGGTTTTAAATGTGAAGCCTGACCTTGAGATTGGTTGGATTTTCTTTTGAGAAAGCCATTCAAAGACTTTCTTAGCCTTAATGATGATAAGAAAGAGCTCTACCCATTCCTGAATTCCTGCATATGTTCTCTTCCCTGTTGTTCTAGATTCCCTCAAGTGTTCTGTGTACAAAGTATTTTTTAAATTATAGCTGGTCAAGTCCATGAAAACTTGCTTCTTCGTTCAACAAGTAACTTCTATAGCTTGTCTAGAATCAGATGTTGCGTAAGTTCTGCCTTTCTGTCCAGAAGAGGTAACACTTTCAATAATTCTTGGCTTCAATAAGGAACAGAAAAAATGGTACTTTTGTATGTTTTAGAGACATGTAAAAATTGTTGTCATAGTGACAAACCAATCTACATAATTTAAGGTGCTAGAATTTAAATGACTTGTTAGATATATATGCCGGAATCACAGCTTCTATAAATGACTGCACTAATAATGTTAAATGTTGAACATTTTTGGCACTAGTATATAACTTTAGAAGGACAAAGAAAACAGTCTTTTGATTTAAAACAAGTATAAAAAAAAACCCCAAACCCCAAATTGGAAGCTCAAATCTGCTTTTGACCCCTGGTTAGGAGATGCAGTCATACAGCAGCAGAGGAAATGCTTGACAGTCTCATCATGTGGGCTGGGGCTGCCAGCCCTTTTGGCACACTTACATGGGTAGGTGTGAGGTCTTTTCTTCACAGTTATGTCAGGCTTCTTGTAAATAGGGAACAGAGTAATGCCAAAAGCAACGTGTTTCATCTTTCTGCTTTGGGTCTTTCTGTAATTTGTATTAATTGCTTTATGGGAGTTTTAAACGCAAAATCTTGTTCATTTTTAGAAGTCTGGATAGAATACTTGTAAAAATAATACATTTTTAAAAAGCTAATCTGGATGCTTCTGAAGAAAACCACTTCAAACATCCAAAATGGTTTAATAAACTTGTGATTGATATACCGTACCACAGTGATGGATAGAAAACAAGATGTAAAATAAGTCTGTTAAACAAAATTTTCTAATTACTGTGCTGCTATAGTTTGTGGGCAGTGTGGGTATTCTGTACCTGCGTAGATCACATGTGACCAAAAACTGAAATACTAGTCTTGATGCTGTTGCTTTTCAGAAGTCTTGCACTTCATACTGCCATACCAGTTGAAGAGTTAAAGCATATGCTTCTGTCTATGACATCATTCTGAGCGTTTAGTCCTTACCATGATGCAAGCCCCTGCTCTTAATTTCCAGCTTGCAATAACTGGATGACTTCTGCTGGGGCTTTGAATGTCCTGCAAAGTAGACATACTGGGTAGAAGGACAAACACCTTGAGCCTGGAACTCACCTGCTAGAGCTGGAGAGCTACTGGGAGTTAAATGCTGTCAGTCTCCTTGAGCTGGATCTGTCCCTGAACAAGATGCTGGCGGCTGCCAAGTCATGAGTAAGAAGAGCAGAGTAAAGCAGGACTCCTCATCCCAGCTTTACCAGAAACTTGAAACTCCAAGTGAGCCAAGCAAGATCAGGGCAGGGAGGAAGGAGGAATGAAAATAGAAAGAAAAACCCATCTTTTTTTCCCTGATATCTCCTAGTGTTGGAGGGTTAAAACACTTAATGGATCAGCATGCTAATACTGTTTGTTGTGTGACCTTATATGTGTTAGGCAAGAAACTGAGTATTTCAGGACAGTGGATATTTGGGAGAACATACAGGTGACCGAGGGTGGATGGGACTCAATCCTGGCTCGAGGGCTGTACCTGGGTAGCAGGACCCTTATGAAGAAACATGTGGTTTGACTGGTTCACTGATAGGTTTGAATCTCTTACAAAACATGATACACATAACACCTAATGAATGAGTCTGAGGCATGGTAGAAAATGAGAAGAGGAAAATGTTGCCATTTTCAACATGTAAAGTGTGCTATTTTAGAGCTTTTCATTACTGCATGAAGTTATTCTAATTTTAGTAAGATTCTGATTTTCTAAGCATAAGTTTGCTTAGACTTTTCTCAGAACTCTGTAGGGTGTTACTGAGATTCCCAAACCGGGTCTGTAGGAGCTAGCATCGTATAAAGGCATGGTACATGTTGGTACTGCCTAAAAACGGTTTACTCTCTCCTTTGCCATTGTCTGAGAAAGCTGTTTCTTGAAATGTGGTTAAATAAGGACTCTGGCTAACCTCTAATTAACAATCCGTTGTGTGGATTGTCCTGTATAAGGGACTGTGCTTTACTACTGTATTCTGCAGATTCCTTACGCTGCAGAAGAGTTTCAACAGATCTGTTCAGTATTAACGTGAAGTGAGATTAAGTGGAACTTGAAAACTGAGATAAAGCTGTAACTTCAAAATAACACATCCCTAATTTATTCTGAATGAGACTATAACATTCCAGTAATGCGAGTAGCTCTCTCACATGTAGACCAGAGCGTAAGTGCTCATTCTAAGAAAGCCCTGCACTTTCTGTAAGCCACCATTGGTTTGGTTCAGGAGGCTGCAGACAGAAGTGGCTGTGTCTGACATTGAGTTTACTCACAGTCCAGCATTTGTGAAGCATTGATTTGGCAATGCACTTATTCCAATAATCTCTGGTTTTCTTCTCAATCCTAGGGATTATTGCTGTGAAAGCTACTAGCTCACTGACAAGGGAAAGAGTGCTTTGCTTTCTAGCAGAAATCCAGTTTGTCTTTACAGCTGCAGTCCACAAAACCCATCACTGTGTGATCAAACATGGTTTCACATCAAGTCACATATGCACCTCTTCCCATCACTGTGGTAGTTCCTCCTTGCTTGATATTTTACATAACTGAAATTCAAATCTGTGGAATATGGAACAAGAAATAAAACTTATTGAAATCTTATTTTGTCATAAAAGCCCAGTGGAAATCTGTGAATCATTTCTAGGTCTGTAGGATTGGCTCACCTGTGAATCCCTTGTGGCAGACCTTCCCTTTTTTTGTTGTTTTTCTACTCCCTCTTCTTCTTCCCCACCTCTTAAGGGCAAAATTGTCATAGGCTACATACAGTTTAGGAACTTTCTGGGGAGTGCAAGGATTGCTATGAGTTGGAGGAAAAACTTGAGAAGGCAAAGGAAACTTGCCAAAAGGGTAAGACAACTGTATCATGTTTGTGATTTTGCTTATGTTTTGGGGTTTGGTTTTTTTGTCCTTTTTGTTTTGGAGCTTGGTGGCTTTTTTTTTCTTTTGCTTCGTGAGGGTTTTTGTTGTTCTTTGGGGGTGGGTTTTTTTTGTTGTTTTTCTGGACTGAAACTAAAGTATCTCAACCTATCTGCTATTTACTAAGGTATGTGCAGTAGATACAGACCAGAAGTCCTCATGGTGTTCCAGGGTTACAAAAGTTGGCAAATGGGAGCTGAAACCTAAAGTATCTGTGAGGTATAGCCTAGTAAGAATATGACATCACTTTAAATTTCCTTGTCAATTTTCCCACAGAAGAAGCATATCTGTCTTAAATAAAAAAAGAATTGTTTGTTACCTGGCTACATCTGTGTGAGGTGTGTTCTCTGAATGTGCCTTTGAAAAGGTTTCTTTTCTTAAAAATAAATAAAAAAACCAGCAAGCTGCTCTGTGCCTTGTAGTCTGGTGGTTTTGACCCATCCTGACTAAGTTTAATGAATTGATACTTCCTTTCTCATCCGTGTTTTGTGTAAACAAAGACTGACCTAGTTTAGGCATTAAAATGCTTTGAATCCCAAGTGGAAAAGGGGGCTTTTGAGTTTATGGCCTGGTGAAAAGGGGGGTTTCTGCTGGCTCTTGTCTTAAGGAGTTCATGGCTCTATGCTCCTCTGTGTCCCTTCTCCCTGTTGCCTTGACATGACGTGTTGCGTGTCCATGCTGTGAACTGGAGAGGGGAATCCCTTCAGCTATTGGGGCCAACAAAGATTCTTTATTGACAAATTGCGATTCAGATGGTGTCCTGAAGAAAATGAGGCTTTTATCATTCTGCTGCTTGTCTCTCAGTCTCTGCTTTTCCTTATTTCCTGCTCATGATTACTTTTGAGATTTATTAGATTTGAGCAATTTCAATGAATGGATAAGGACTTCAAAGATATTATCATTCTGCAAGTACTGAATATGGGCAAGTGACTCTGAGACTATACAGCAGGAAATCAACTTCAGTATTAGGCAGCAGAGAATCCGTGGGAGCTGGAGGACTGATGAAGGGAAATATACTACTACTATTTGAACAACTAGAAAAGCTTCAATTGGAACTCTCATCATCTTGAGTGCTACAGAATGCAGTTCTGAAGTGAAGCCGCAGGGAACCAGGCTTAGTAATTTCAGTGCTAGTGAAACTATGTGTTTTCTATTCTGTTCTCTGCTGTCAAATGCTTCCAGTAAAAAAAAAAAAGGGAATAATATGGTAGATACAGTAATTTGAGGCTCTAGATGCCACTAGGTGGCAGAACCCCTGCATCTCTTTTGTGGATTTCTTTCTGTGTCTTGATTTTTCATCTGAGTATATTGAAAATACTTTTTAGCTATCATGTAATGAGAATACACATCAGTAGGAATGCTTACAGGCTGTCCTAATTGGGCTCATATTGGCTGCTGTTGTGGGAAACATGGAGGGCTTGCAACACACTCTTATCCTTCCCTGTTCAGAGTGCTTTTTCCTTCTGAAAAGCCTGCTACTCAAAGCAGTTGCTTGCATGTAGTTGCACTTAGATGTCAACACAACTGTTTCCCTTTTTCTTGATTCTGTTGTTAATAGATGAGAAATGAGGAGATGACAAAGTGACATTTAAGAGGAATGCTTTGTAAAGGATACAGTGGCAGGAACATGGAGATACTGAATGGTTTAACCTGTGGTAGGTGTGATTTTTGTGTGTTGGAAGCTCAGTGTGTTGGAGTGACTCATTTCTGTTGGTGAGACCCTTGTACCTGACTAGTTACCAGCTGGGAAACAAATCTGTCTTGAAGAATACCTGTTAATGATTCTATTTAATAAGGTTCCTCTTCTCTTAGTGCTAGTCTTTGATTGCAATGTGCTTGTCATCCATTCGTTGTGGGAGATCATTTTAGCTTCATTTTATTGCTGTTTTGACTTACAGAGCAGCTGGGATGGTGGCTGAAAACAGTTCAAGAATAGGGTCATTGCCTGCCTCTATTTACTAGCAGAGAGCTATGTAGCTTTGGTTGTTGGGGACAATATAAATCCTGCAATTATTATGTATATTTACACGTTTTATTAACTGGGATACAGCCCTCATCTTGCATTGGGGATACAGTGCTACTAAGGCAGGAGACATCCATGTCCTCATGATCTACTCTTAAGTATGCCATCTCTTTTAATGAATACCTCTATGAGTGCATGCTTAGTAATAAATCTGCTAAATACTGATTGATGAATCTAAAAGCAGTATGGGTCTGTTTCTTTTAGTGCTGGATTTTAGGGACGTCATCTAGATATTTCAATTTGGACTATTAAAACTGAAGTGTCATATTTCAAAGCATACTAAACTGGTGATGAAAGCAAGTTTGTACTGAGCAGTGATGTCTGGATGTAACATCCCAGTTTTGTTGACTGTTCGGAAGTGATGGTGATTCCTGATGAAGCTATTACAGTGAGGCACAGAGAGAAGCTTCTTAAGCAAGCTTTGGCAGACCTCAGATGCTGAAGAGTTCAGTGTTGGTGATGAGGGTTACTGAAAGGAAATATAGTGGGCATGTGGAGACACTGAAAATACTACAATTCCAAAGATAGCTGTGGAGTATGCATTACGAACAGCGCTATTAAAGATAATGGTGTATTTCTGTCCTGTTGATGAGACAGTGACTAATACTGAAGTGATGTTCCCCTTTGTGGTAGAAGTCTTGCATGGGGTCTTGGGTTTTTGTTTAGAGAGAGAAGAGCTGGAAATCCACTGTGGGGGCAATACCTTGTTTAACGCATCAGCCTTGGGTTATATTAGACCTCATTTTGGAGTATGTGAAACACTGTGTGATATCTGCCCGTGAGATTGGGTGACACTCTCGAAAAGAGGCTTGACTTTAAAACACTGTTTCATCCTGATGTACAGGGTTCTACTGAGGCTGTATGAGTACAGTGAGCTTTATTTAGGAATTTCTGAAATGGTAATGATGATCCTTTTAGTCTTCCTGAAATGATGATCCTTTTAGTTTTCCTGAAACAAAATGCAGAGAAGACTGACAATGCTGGTTTGAATGTCCAGATTGTGGCTGTGGTTCAAATGAATTTTCTGCCGACTTCTGTGTGAAGAAATTTAATTTCATCCTTGCAGTTCTTTCTTCATTTCATGGTAGCTGTAATTGCTAACTGGGATGCAAATGTTTTAATTCTCCAGTGTAGCTTGATGTGGGATATTCTTTTTCTGCTTATTTATGGGAGTGTGTTTGGGGAGTGATGCATTGGTCTGGTCTGTTGTGAGGGATGGACCTCAGTGACCCTGGGCTGTTGGTTTCAGAGAGCTTCTGTGACTCTGCCTGGCCAAGAAGCTAGGCAGTAAGGTTCTCTAGAGATGTCACACTGTGTTAAGTGAATTAGATTTGGAATGTGCAGCCAGTGGTTCTTACCAGCTCCAGCATGATCCTTCTTAGCAGGTGGATTAAGTCTATCAGCTCTGCAGTCCCTGGCTTCCATCAGTCTTGAGCCTGCGGATTCGTTGGCACTGGAAAAGGTAAGTCCCTTAAAAGGGAATTTTCTTTGGAATAAAACCACCCCATCAAACCCAGCATCACTTTCAGTTAGTTTTTGAAGAGGCAATTGTAAGAGTTAGTGCTGTGTATTTAGCCCTTTATCACTAATGCTGCACATGCCAAATTACCATAACTTGGAGCACAGCTCTCGTGTTTCTCAGCGTGGCTTTTTGGGTCTGACAAAGTTCTGCTGTATCCAAGGGGATCACAGAGTGCTTAAGAGCAGTTCTGTGGCTCTTCCTTGTGTGGTCCTGTTTGGACAGGGTGGGAGACAAATTACAGACTGCAGTTGCTGGCACCAAGCATCTGCAGAAGCTGCTGACAGATGCTCTCGCTCATCTCTTTCTGCAGTAGTGGGGCTGCAGCTGATCCAAAGAACTGTGCAAGAACAAATAAGCTGAGCAAGAGCCATGCCTTCCAAATGTTTTGAGACGCTCTTCTTCTGTGTGTGAAGGTGCTGACCTCCTTTCCAGAAGATTATGGTAGAATTACTTTGTTTCAAGTGCAATAAGTGGTTATTGCCTCGTTAAGATTTAGCAAAAGGAATGTTAAGTGTACAGATGTTTTATCTGTGCAAAACATGAAGTATCTCTCAGGTATAGTCAGGTCATACAGCTTTCTCCCACTTGTTTAGAAGTTCATCCGTGGATTGTAGTTCTTAATGTCCGAAAATAATGATATGATGGGGACTTCCACTGTCTGTGGTCTGAGAGGATATCTAGATATTATACAATTCTTCCTGTTCCGCAGTGAACGTTGTGCAGCAGTGGAAGGAAAGATGACCATTGTCTGAGTCAACTCACTCACCTGCCCCCACTGCAGGTCTTGAACACACAGGAATTCAAATGCATTTCAGTTTTTGATTCTTAATCTATAGAACTTGAAATAGCAGTTAAACGGAGGGAAGAGCATTAAGAAAGTAGTAATGGAACAAGAATTTAAAAATTGAGGAAGAGGGAAAAATGTCGAAAACTGTTCCTGACTTGCTTTCTAGACATTAATAATGAGAGATTTTCAGTTTCTGATCCATTTGAAGCATCTCTGCAGAGGATACTGAATTCGTCTTGCCATATTTCCATGCTTTTTGCTTGGAAAACAGGTGCTGAATCATGAGCAAACATTTACTGGAAATTATAATATTGGTGCGCTGTAGTTTTCACTACTGAAGCTTCTGATGTAGCAAATATGAGTTGTTGTAATCCATGTTGCATTGTAGGTAGCTTGACTTGGAAACTTCCTCTTGTTTAGTCAACAAACGTGATGGTAACTGACTCTATCCTGCTTTTCTCATTCATTTTGCTCTTGCAGTTTTTCTAACTGTAGTCACTTTCCTTTTTACATGCTAACATTTGTGTTGAGTTTTTCTCAGCTAGTTGAGGGAGCTTTATATTCTTACATTTCACTTAATTTACTTCTAGGATTAACATTTTAGGGAGAAGTTCACTGTTCCTGATAATAAAATCCTTTCTCTTCTAGTCAAGACATCTGCTTTGTTCTGTTATGTATTCCCCGGAAACTATGAAATGTTCCCACTTCAGTATTATGCTAAAATTGCTCTTTGTTAGTTGCATGTGGATGTACAGGATAAGTTTTTATCATTATTTATAATACTTTCATTTCGATACTTTCATGGTCAAGGGAAAAAAAGACTTAAGTGTGTTTTTAGATGTTAGTAATGAAAATTTAAAATGTTATATTTAACTAAAAAAACCCCAAAACAATAAAAAAATCCTGAAACATCCCAAAATTAAAAAAAGCCCAATAATTGGACAAGGTAGGAGAAGCAACAAGCACTATCTTCTACTTTCAGTCTCTTCTCTACAGGGAAGAGATGGAATCTAAACTGCGTTAATTTTCAGTATTTTGCTCTTGCATAGTCATGTTTAGATTCTCTAGTATTATGCAGCCTGCCTGTGTGCCAGTTAGATTAAAAAAAAAAAAGTCAGCTTCTTTATTTTCTTAAAGTTCCAGATTATATAAGAAGCAGGTTACTTTTCCTAGGTCAGCAGACATATAACAAATACCATAAAAGCCAAGTGCTTGGAGAGCTTCCTGACATTTAAGTGTGGTGGAAGTTTCCTTAGTTGCAGTCTTCAGCTCAGACACAATCTCATTCTCATGCTTTCACAGCACGCTTGTCCTTTTAACATGAAGATGAGTAGCATAAACAGAAGTACTCAATATTGACTCCTTGCTAGTTCTTTTTAATTCTTGTGTGAAGCATTTCTTCCTTAAGATTTATTTTTGGCTTTTGGAAATAACTTTATTAATAATTGTGACAAACTGCAGAATCCTTTAGCTTTTCTAGTCACTTTTGGAATATAAAATATTTTATGTGAATATTAAAATAATTCTCAGTTTTTCTCTTTGGTAGTTCCCCTCTTCCCTTCTTCCCCACTTTGTGGCCAAACCTTTGCCAGTTGTAGTCTTCACCTCTAGTATTTCCACCACTGTTGGAATTCTTTTTACTCTGACACGTTTATACAGACATAATTATTTTTTGTAATTCTGCATTCAGAACATTCCTATTACAATGTGCTCCCATTAGTTCTTAGTACCCACTATTGATGCTGTTTTATTTAATATTGGGAGTTTTCTAATTGTTTTCTGTTTTAACACACCAATGATTTTATTCACTGAAAAGAATCCTGTTTGGTTTATGTATTTGTGTATATAATGTATATTATTTTAGATTATCTGTTCTTATATTCTTGTCAACTGATATATTGCTGACTGAATTCTAAAATGTTAATTTTAAAAAGTATCTTTTAAATAGTATCTGAAGTCTCAGTTAAAAAAATAAAAGGACTGTCTGTCCCTGTAAGATTTGAAAAGCAACACTAAAATATTTTTGGAGTAATATACTATTGTACACAGCCTCATTCCTGTCTCTGCATTGCCTGCCTGTTGCCTTCTACTTTCAAAGCTGGTGGTACAGGTAAACACTTCAAAGATTGAGGAAGAGGATGCACTTGAGCTCCCCTCAAAGCACTTTAGAGAGGAAGTACAACTGACTCATCAATGAAATTGTCTATACAGCAAATGCTGGTAAGTGTACCAAACGAACTGGAAAATCATTGTCTATGGTCTTTTAATTTTAGCAGTCCTGTAATAGGAGTACTGTTTAGATGAAAATGTATGTTTGCTTTTCAAGTTGAATGATGCTAAGTTAATCATTCTGTCTTTAATACATCTCTTCTCTTACCTTGGATCTTGAGTTGTCCATTTCTTTCAGACAATGCAAGAAGTTACTTTCCCTAGCCTGCTACCTTTCTTGAGTGGCCTTCTCTACAGTATAATCTCCTGTTCCTTTCACAGGAAGAATATTTCTCAGCAGCAGCTCTGCTTATCCACATACTTAAAGCACTACTTTTTTTGGTGGAGAGGGGAATTGTTTCCTGAAGTATCCGTGGAAGCATCTATGAAAGTGTCTTAGATCTGCACTTAAGTCTTGCTGCTTATTTGCTAACTATGTTGAGTGTTTGTTACACTCAAACCATTTTGAATCCTTCTGTAATCAAATTTACTTTGTCTCTCTAAGGTGTGGGGGGATGCATGATCTGATAATAGCTAGGTGAGTGTCAGCTGATTAAATTGTAACTGCTCTTGTCCACATGCTTAGCTCTACTGCAAATGCAAATTTCTAGGTTTAGTTGGAATTAGCAGTTGGGACGGAGTGAGCACCCTGTCATTTCTTGTCACAGATGAATTGATAAGTGCTATTGTTTTGAGACAAGGTAATATTAATATGGTTTGTATAGCATATTTGTGTTCTTGATATCATTGGAAGTGGAAATTAAAAATTTGACCGTTATTATCCATCCTTAATTTCTATTCTCATTATGTTTGCTTTATACACTACTGCTGCTCTACATTAAACTTTTGTTTTGGTTTGGTTTTTTTTGTTTTGTAAGCCCAAGAGAGCCCTTCAGTAATAAAATAGATTTTTGTAACTTCTTTTAGAAAAACTTTAATTATGGTAATTTTCTGGAAAAATCTACACAGGCATTTTCAGATGCTTTGGGTTTTGTTTGCTCTGAATTGATCTTCCCTACCCTTCTTACCCCTACCCCCTGCAAAGTTCCAAATACACTTTTTCATTAGTTAATTCTGCTGATTCCAAACACCTTGAGATGCATATTTCTAAGTAGCTTCAGGTCTTAGATGTTTATGTCATTGACTGAAGAGTTTTGTGGGCATTATGCTTAGACCACTAATGGCTGTATCCCGGTGAGACATAGAACTTTTGTGCAGTTTAACTTTTTCTTTCCTTTTTTTGGGGGGAGCTTCATGTCGCAGGCCTTCCATCAGTATAGGTTGGAATCCTTATTTCCCTGGAGTGTTTTCAAACAAGGTTCTTAATGGCTTGAGAGACTGTATTTTAAGCAAATCTCTGCTTGCTTATCTTACAAACTTTGCTTGCATTAGTAAAAGCAAAAATACTTTCTGAAATGCTAGTTGTCCCCTCTGCTGCACAGCTATTGAAAACTCTCAATAGCATTTTGCTTTTCTGGTGCTGTCATTCCTGGTAAAGTTTTTCCATGTTATAATTACTGATGTAGTTAGTGAACCTTGAGAAGCAAACAGGTTTCCTGTGACAATTTTTTATTAAACATTCATAGAAACATCTGTTAACTCCAGTAAGGACTGAAGTAAATGCCATGCTGTCTCAAGGTAGTATTTTGGAGCTTAAGGCTTAAGGGGCTTCCATCACTCCAAATTAATTGTAGCTATGAGACAGAAAAATTCAAGGGAGAGAAAACTTAAGGCTGTCAATTTGAATACTGAGAGACAGATGCTGCTTCATTGCTTCATAAAATTCTCTTAGGAACTGCTTTTGTCCCAAAATGCCCATCTTCAAGATGTGAAGTGATACCATACAGGCGTCAGTGTGTGGTGTGTGTACGTTGGTTTTGTTAACGTGCAAAGGGGCTGAAAACTGAAATGGGATAGAGTAAGAAATGCAGTGATGCCTGTTGACGGCAACTTTGATTGAAGAAGAACAGGCAGTAGTGTGACCAAGAATTGGATGATTTAGATATAAAAACAGAAGAGAGAAACTAAATAGATGATAAAGTGGACGGCTTAAGGTCTGTGTGAGTATCAAAGAAGAAAGGCTGAGGTGTGATGGTAACTGGTGTGGTGCACAGGAAGGTCTAGGAATGGAAGTAACAAGAGTTGTTGATAACATAACTGAAGAAGATAACTGGGTGTAAGTTATGTGCAGTTTGGAGAAGAGGAAAAGGGAGAAGGTGAAGAGGGCAGTAACTAAATAAAAGCCTGGCTCTGTAACTAGGTGAGGATAAGACAGTCTTGAGAAGGCTGCAAGATGCTTGAGCTGCTTGAGAGCGGTTGAGAAGAACGCCTGTCACTGCGAGTGGAAGAGTGTCACTCTTAAGGAAAATTGTCTTACTGGATGATGAATCACTGACAGGGAAAAGTACAGAAGATACAATTGAGCAAAGTGAAGAGTATTAATTCTCTGGGGCAGAAAGATCAGCTATGGATTTGGAATTTAGGGCTCTCTTTGCTTTTGATTTTGACAGAAACATGACATCTAACAGAAGTGATACTGCCATCCTGGAAAGTCATTGTAGTGTTAAATACCTGTTGAAGGGCTTTTGGCAGCCTGATGGTTTACAAATGTGTTCAGAGAGCTTTTGATAAGATAGATACTGAGTAGTGGCAAGGTGCAGTCTGTCAGGGTGAAGAGCTGCAGTTTTGCCCACTTACAAGCTTGTTTTTTCTAGGTCAATGCATCTGTGTGAAGAAATGTTCCTTCTGTTATTGTAATTAATTTTATATTGATGGGCAGTGAGTGAGTGGGGAATGGAGTAGCACGTAAAGCAGTGTTAGAAGCACTGGTTAGGTGTTTGAAGGTGTTTTGAGTACTTCTTTGTAGGGTACCTACTGGGTCAAGATTTTTGATCGCATAGTGTGAGTTAAATCTTCAGTGCCCTGGGGTATGGATTTTTTTTTAAAACTGCTAGTCTTCATGGTTAATGAGACACGTTTCATTAAGCTTTGAAGTCAGAAGCTGAATACCTCCACAACTTTAAACTGGGAATCTTTAGCTCCTCTTCAGTTATCCTGGCTAATTCCATATGCAGAGGTTCTTCATTTTCATAGGGCTGTTGTGTGTGTTTGAATGGCATGAAGATTGGGTACATTTCTATGTTCATTCTGTTCTTACACAAGCTTGATGCTTGTTTCATTCCCTATTTAATATAATTCCTAACTTTCCTTTGCTGTGGTTTTTTTGCTTGTATTTTGCTGGCAAAGGTGTTGCCGTAATTTTGATTGAGTGGTTTTTAATCACTGTCTGAAAAGTACAGAGGCCCAAATGTAAACATCTGTCTGTGGAGAAATGAAACTATAATGTTCTCATAGAATCAGAGATTCACCAAATGGTTTGGGTTAGAAAGGACCTTAAAGATCATCCAGTTCCAACCCCCCTGCTCTGAGCAGCAACACCTTCCACCATCCAAACTGGCACTGAGCACTTCCGGGAATGGTACATCCACAGCTTCCCTGGGCAACCTGTTCAAATGCCTCACCACTCTTGCCGTAAAAACTTTCTTTCTAATATCTAATCTAAACCTACTCTCAATTTAAAGCCATTTCCCCTTGTCCTGTCACTCCATTACCTTCTAATTTGTCCCTCTCCATGTTTCTCGTAGATGCCCTTCAGGTAGGCTGCAGTTAGGTCACCCCAAAGCCTTCTCTTTTCCAGACTGAACAAACCAAATTCTCACAACCTTTCCTTATAAGAGAGGTGTTCCATCCCTCTAATCATCTTTGTGGCCCTCTTCTGGTCTTGCTCCAACAGGTCCATGTCCTTCCTGTGCTGGGAACCCCAGAGTTGGATGCAGCACTGCAGGTGGGGTCTCAGCAGAGCAGAGGGGCAGAATCCCTTCCCTTGCCCTGCTGGCCACTCTCTGATGCAGCCCAGGACACATTTGGCTTTCTGGGCTGTGAGTGCCCATGGCTGGGTCATGTCCAGCCTCTCATCCTCCAGCACCCCCAAGTCCTTCTCCCCAGGGCTGCTCTCCATCTGTTCATCCCCAGCCTGTGTTGATACCAGGGATTGCCCCAACTCAGGTGCAGCACCTTGCACTTGCTCTTGTTAAGCCCCATGAGATTCCCATGGGCCTGCTTCTCAAGCTAACATTTTGAGGTACCCCTGTGAGTATCCCTCCAGGAATACTCCTTGGCAGTCTGTAAAGAAGAGACTCCATTCCTTCAACTTTTTCACCTTAGTGTTGGGATGTTGTCTGAGCCGTGCTTACCTTAAGCGAGTTCGACAGGTATGTCAAGTCAATAATTCAAACAGATACAACTTCATTGATGTGTTGTCTTTATTTGACACACAGGATTCTTGGTTTAATTTATTTTATAAAATTATGACAGTTTTTCTCACTTAGTATTGTTTCTCATTTCACCCCGCTTTCCTAGGTAGCTCTAGTTCCTGGATGCTTATGACTACATGTAATATGATGGACAGAACTAAAATAGAAAAAGCTGTTTTTTGAGGCTTTTGACTTACAGAGTATTTTCTGTAAATGATAGTAAAATGTGACTGTCCTTGAAAACTTTATATCATTTGTGAAATCAGTTGGTTATTTTTGATTCTCAGCTCCTAAAAGATGGCATTTCAAAAACTTTCTTTACAAGAAAGTTTCTCTAAATAAAGTTAACATCAGGGAAAGGTGAACTTCAAATAGAAAGATGTTCTCATTCTTGTTTTCTCTCATCATCTTATGTATCATCACATCAAACTCTTGTCTGTAGCTAAGCTTTTTATACCTCTAAGTTCCACAAAGATTGAGTTTCAAATGTGATAATGCAAATAAGTTTGGCAGCTGAGATGCCTGTCACTTTTACTTTAAAATAAAAGCCACATTTTTTTAAATAAAACAGTTGTAATACTTGTAAAAAGCATGTTATAAGCATGAAATCTTATGACAACTTTGTCATGTGTCCTCATTTTAGACAGGTAAATTGTCTTAAATTAGCTCACACAGTTCCTAAAAACAGTGTTTTGCACTAGTCAATACATTTTATATTCCTCCTCTTCAAAGACTTCTGAGAATTGATAATTTTTTCCCCCTCTGTACAAAGATTAGATCAATTTTGCAGGTACTTTCCTAAATTCTCACGAAAGGTAAGTATAACATGCTTGTCCAGGCCCTTTTTAAAAAGCTGTGTGTATACAATGCAATCAAAGAATTTACTGATACACATGTACAGACAGAATAGTTTAAGAAAGGAGTGATGCATATAATCTTTGTGTGATCATTCTCTGGAGATTGCATTAGTAGAGAAGCGTAAGTCCTTTCATATCCTTTGTCTTCAAAGGACAGTAGCCAATACAGCTAAATACTGCAGACAGTTGAAGTTTTGTTGCCTAATAGCACCTGGTCTTGCCATAGCAAAATCAGTAAGTGTCCCTAATAGCAGTAAGTCCTATTCCTGTGTAGCTTGCTACACCCCATTAAGCTTCATCAATTCCCCTAGTGTTTAGATAGCACAGGTTTGGATGCATGCCTCGCGTGTGCATTTGGCCTCTGATAACTGTTTATAGCAATCTTTCTTTTCTCTCTGATTTTTTCAGCAGAGATTCCTATTTAAGAAATGTGTGGCAGGGGAGAGAGAGAGATATCAACAAGCCAGTGTTTCTCTCTAGCCTCCTAATGCCTCAAGCAATTTCTTTCCTTTTTTCTTCTTCATTATGGGTTAGTGATGAGGTTTTTCTGGACTTTCACACGCAGTTTAGTTATCCATGGTATGGAAATGTGCCTGAGATAGAAGTACAGACTGGTACTTCCCTGATGACCTTGATTGACGATTCTTTTGCTTCCTGGTAGGTGGGAGCCGTAACACTTAGTATAAGGACTCTGTTGTAGGCTGGAGGAAGAGGAAGACTGCAATAAACAGGATAACTGGTAAGTAACACTTATCCCCCTCCCTTAAAAGTCCTCCCAATTTAGGGCAATTGTTCTGGAAAAAATTACTGATTCTGGATGAAAAAGGCCCATTCCCGAGTCTTCCCAGAGAATGTTCTGTATTACGAAGTGACATATATTAAACTCTCATAGTATCAGAGTAGCTAAGAATAGTTGTTTCAAATTTTGAGGGTACAAAGGGCAGTCTCAGTATGAGAGGCTTCAGAGTAGCAGGTATTTCCAGTGTATTTCTGGATTAAAAGTGCTCGAATACAACATTAGGAAGCATATTAATTTTTGCTGCGGGTGAACTTTCTGTTCTTATCTGTCAAATAGAAGAGCATGATTTCCCTGCAAAGGGAATAAAGGCATTTCACAGCTATGTCTGCTGTTTATCTGTACAGCATTTTGATGTTGTAGGCAAACAACAATTCGTTAATCGAATTGCCTCTGATATATATTTGGAAACATGTGTTTCGTTCCAGTACTCTTAAAGTCTTTAAGATTTCTGGGTGATGGCAGAATAGGCTTGAGGATGGACTACTTGATGTTTGCATATTGGTATCAGTAAACCCCAGTAAAATAGCACATGTATTTTGTAACCGGAGGAAGAGCAGGGTGAAAAAATGACGGCTACCTGTCTTGTCCTTCTGTAGTTGAGCAAAATGAGTGGTGCCACTTTAAATCGGTATGTGTTGCCATTAGCGTAGCCTTGAAAAGCAGGTGACTTCTCAATGCTTTGTGATGAAAATGATTCTCAACTTCTTGATGCTGTGTGATGAAAATTACTAGTTTTACATACAGCACTGATATCGCAGCTCTTTTTTGGTGTTCGTTTTCAGTGTAAAGTGCATGAGTGTGATTACTGTGCCAGAGCTGGCACTAAAAATTACTAAAACTAAGAATTACTGGAGAGGTTTCAGGAATTGTCCTGATTGCCCTTGTCCACCTGATAAGTTTCATAAGGTATTAGATGGTAATGATAGCGCATAGTAAAAAATCCAGTCACAGTAAACTGGGAAAGTTACTGTGCTTTACAGGTAAATATTGCAATAATTTTTCAAGTGTAATCACAAAAAAGAGTTATGGAATTCTCATTCATTGAACAGTCGTTGCCATCCTTCTAAATGGGCAATGAGTTGGGGTAAATTTGTGTTTTCAGAACAGAAGCCTCCAGAAGGCCTTGAGAAGAGTTGGTAAGGTAGTTATGCTGACAAAGAAATCTGCTTAGGCGAGTAATTTTTTACGTTATTTGCTGAAATTTGTATGGTGATAAAAATCAAGCTATGGGCAAAGCAAGAGGACAGATGGATTACAAATGCAGTATCACATGAGTTTGCCTTAGGATCTTGAGTATGCAAGGATAAATACTTCCTTTCTACAGGATAGAATAAAGCATTGTTATGAATTAAAATTGCTGTCCCTTGCATCTTTCAACAGTGCTTTAACAAGAACAGGAAACATTGGAGGATGAGACACACTTGGTTTGTTACTGGGCTCTTTGTTAAATATATAAATATAAACTAATCTTGTAATCTTCGCAAATATCAGACTTTTACTTGACCTCCAGTTACATGGAAGCATTGCCTTCAAAGAGTTTTAGTTAAAAAAAATCAGTTGATGGTTCGTAATTCAATACTTCCCTTGGTTTTATTGTCATCAACTTTGCAAGCTAGAGTTATTTTTGGCAACATTACCATGCTGTCATAGATTTCTACCCTTCATGCCTTGAAAGCTTATTAGTGTCTTAAAACCATATTAATGCTTGATAAGACTTTCTTAACTTCAGCTCTATATATATGTAGTCTGGTAGCTCAGCAAGTATAGGGAGACAAAATATATGAACTTCTCTGTAAGTGTGGCAGGGTTCCTCCTAAGCCCTTTGAAACAGAGATATTCTTTCTGCTTCAATTTCTTAATCTGAGAAACTACTGTGTATCTCTGTAGAGCTTAATAAAAATTGGAGGGTGCTCATGTATTTTAATATCTCTAATAACCGAGGCAGTTGAGGCTAAAGGGCCAGGCTTTGAAGATAAATGGAGATATCCCACAGTTGATTTTAGTGGACAGTTACATTTTAGTGAGGTTATTTGAGCTGAAAAGAAAATAGTGACTTGGTACTGAGAACTTACTGGCGTCTTCTTGGAGCTATTAAAAGTCATAAGTATTTAACTTTTATCCGCTTACAGATGTCTCGAAGGAGAAAGAAACACTTTGGCTACACATGTCAAATAAAAGGTGTGCTAAAGGCTGGCACATCTGTCTTCAGCCCTTAGTTTGCTGTAAGTTACACAGTGACCCTTTCACGAACAGTTTGTCTCTTGCACTAATGCTACTGGGAGAATGTCCAATAGTAGTTCTAGTGGAAACAGCATTGATTTCTGCTTTGATAAATCTAGTTAGCACCCATGCCATCTTACTGCTTCTGAGTGGGAGTAAAGGGCTTGATAGTCAGCTGCAAGAAGAAGCAAACAGATTCAATGCAAGACAGGTCCTTTTTTTATTTTCTCACTTTTCTTAGAAAACATGAGAAGTCTGCTTAATTGGTTTCTTCTCTCTTCCTACTCCTCCGAGTTGTTCAGAAAATTGTAGTGGTAATATTCTTGCAGGTTTCTGTGCAGCTTTTATTTCCCATTCCACTTGTTCCCATACAGTTTGGAAAAGTGGCATTTCCCCACTCTGGCAACAGCTGATTTTCCTCCTCAAAGGAACTATATGGATATAATGAATAACTTCTACTTATGTGTGAAATTTCCCATATGGAGATGCTCAAAAGACATTACCTACAAAATAGTGTATGCTGTGATGTAGAAGTGCCATAGTTACTGTTCCTCCATTGCACCATTAGCCATCTGACTAATAATTGATAGCTTATAGGTGATTATAGCTAATGGTGGTTGTTATGAATTATGCATGGACCTTAAAGAGAAAGAAAATACTCCAAAACCAGGAACTGTTTCAGATGTGTATCCTACTTATAGTGAGGGAGAAACGACAACTGCTTAGTTAGGGAAAACTTGTAGAATCAAGGATAAACAGTTTTGCAGAAAGCAGCAGAATGGTGAGTGATATGGAATGAGAAGTACTTCAATGTGATTTAAAAAGAAAACAAACCCACAACAAAAAACCAGCCCTGAAGTCTTAAGTGATGAAGCATTCAGCCAGCTTCCTAAGAAACCAAAAATGCCCACTGTAACCTAGTACTTTGGGCTGAAATGACATTTGTTCAAGAAAAATCACACATAACCCAGAAGACTGTTTAGAGCTAAGAAGTAAAAGTAACTGAAGTAACGTATTTTGAAAGTGTGGTGTTTGCAGGCTGCTTTCCAGGCAGGCAGATTTGGTGTTTGACCACACTGCTGTGAAGCATGTTTTCCTTGTGTTGAACTGGAGTGATGCTGCAGTTTGTGACTGTTGCGCCCGCTCACCCGCTGGGCATCTCTCTGGAGAGCTGGATGATGCTTTCTTTGTAGCTCCAGTCAGGTACTTGGAGCCAGCAGTTAGAGGAGCACTGCAGTAAGGGGTCACCTGCTGTCAGGGCTGTGGCCACCGTGCTTTAAGGCTGGTAGCCTACCATGTTATTCACTCACCTTGCATTCCACCTGTCCAGTCCATTTCTCCCTTCGATTGCAGAGGTGTTACGGGGGACCCATATTCAAAGCCTTGTTGAAGTCAAGGTGAATGGTACCACTGCTCTCCCCTCATCCACCAAACCAGTCCTTTTGTTGTCGGCAGTGGTGGGGCATAATTCCATCAATGGTGGCTGTTCTGAGTCACTTATTTTATGTACCTAGAAGTAGCTTCCACAGTGACTAGCTCTGTATTCTTGTGTACTCAGGAATTCTGTAAGTCCAGTTTGCTCTTAAATGCCTCAAACTTTACCTTTCTCAACCCTGAAGTAGGCCTTCACTGTCATGAATGTGCAGTGGCAGAAGAGCCAGGAGGGCTGACAATAGACCTTATCAGGAAAGACTGAGGCAAAGGAGACATAGAGTAAATCAGCCTTCTCCATGTATTTTTACTGCTGGGTCCTCCTTCCACTGGGTAGCTGCTCTTGCTTTCCTTAATCTTCTTTTTCCTGTCATTGTAACCTGCAGAAGTCCCTATGCTTTTTACCCCCACTACCAGTTTCAAATACAGCCCAACTCTGGCTTTCTTAATGTCATCCTGGTATGTCTGACCAATTGTCTCTGAGTAGCCCAACTCCACCTACACTTTATTTTGAGTTTGCATAAATTACTCAGGAAGTGCCTGGGAAAGATTGGGTTTACTTTGTCTGTTCACAGAGTCTGGTTATTGTATGCTGAATATACGAACTGGTCTACGCTGTAGACTGAGAAAAACTTGACCCTTTTTTACAAGGACAGCAAATTTTAATAAATATTTGCAGCAGCGGGGTTAGCTGTCTTTCAGGTGCGCAGGAAGACTGAAAGACGTTTCCAAAACTCAGCATTAAAATTGCAGTGAAAAGCATTATTGTAGTCTGTCTTTGCTCCCAAGATATTGTGATACATTGTCTTCCCTGATGACATTGTATGGAGAAAAATATTCATGGTTGAAGTACACTTAAGAGCTTTAGAAAAGCAGCATTTGATAAATTTTATCTGTAAAACAAACAAAAGGCCAGATGATGAGCATTTGGGAGTTACTTGCTTAGTACCAGTCCTAATTGAATTGGTTTTGGCACTGACAAGAAGTTGGTCTTATTCCAGTATATGTGAGAATCTATGAAAGAAAATTACAATAGTTGTCTACAAGTTTAAGTATTTTTTCATGCTTTCCTAGTAAATTCAAGCATTCAGAAAGTTTTAGTAACTGTTTTGAACAGAAAATGTGCTATACATTTGATGAAGGCAAGCAAGAGAATGATGTTGTGCCTGGGTGTGTGGCTAAAACACTGCAGGGCAGAGCAGCACTTCCCACAGTCAGTTGTTCAGCAAAAGGTTCAGATTAAAGCATTTTTGTGAGGCTTCTCCCGTGGAGATTTATGACATTGTGTGTACACTTGAGGGAAGAATTCTGTGCTTTGAAGCTCTTCTTCCCTTTGATTTTTTTGCATTGATTTGGTGATCTATAGTGTCCTCATTGTTTTCATTGGCTATAATTTACTGCAGCAATTTTTCATACTTGCTTTATTAAGTAGGTGATGGGAGCTGTATAGGTGGTTCATGAGTCATGTAATATTAAGCAAGATAGGAAAGAAGGGTGGGAAGAACAGTGAGTTTGTTTTTAAAATGTTGATGATTATTCACTTTGCTTTTGAGGAATACTGAGTAATTAACACTTGCTGAACAGGGACTTACTAATATAAAAAATCAGGACTTCAATTGCACCAGAAGCTGAAACAGAGGTATTGGAGAGCAGCAAAAGTATGATGGAGGGCAATGCTAAATGCTGGAATGTTGAATACTGGAGTACTAGTATATTGGGATAGTGTGTCATGGTAAAAGAGTAGATTTTTGTATTGCAGTCAGTTCTGGAAGTGGTAGCGTATGTATTAATGCTTCCACATGATTATGAGTTGTGCAAGAAGTAAAGTACATTATATACGTCCAGAGAAACCAGGAGTTTCTGTCTATGGTGCTTATATTTTGGAGGGAGGCAAAAGAGAAAGAAACTTGAAATAATTGTGGAGGGGGAGGGGAGACTAAAAACTGATCATTTAATGAGCAATGTAATGACTGAAAGTCTGTTGGGATACAGCTGAAAGGGCATATTGTAATTAGGTCATTTGATGACCTGTGTAAGTAGCCATTCCATACTGGAATAAAAGATCTTCCCTGAAGCTCTGCTGAGAGTCAAGGTTTTCATCTTCCTTTCTTCCTTCATTAGTTTTTCCTCTTTCCAAATAGATATACGTGGCATGTATTGGTATTGAGATTTCGTAAATAGGAAGTTTGTCTGGTAAATCATAATTTTTACTTCATCTCCTGCTTTTTATAATCAGTCTCTTGTAGCAATCTCTACACTGAGGAGTAAATGCAGATTTTTGCAACTTCAGAGCTCCCTGTTTTTAAAACAAGCATGTTTCAATGTATCTATCAGTCATATTTTTAGGATGTGAAAGAACAGTTTATGCCATTTAAAACTTTCTGACTTGGACTGTAACGTAGCCAAGATACAATAGAGAAAATGCTTAGTACTCATTTTAAGGATTCTCCTGTTAGGTTGCTAATCGTGTCAGGCTTCACCTTGTGCTGCAGTATAAATATGAAGAGTATAGTGCTGCCTATAACAGGTTTAACTCTGAAATAGTAGAAATTAATGAAACCCAGGCACCTGTTTGTTGGATATTACCCTAAAAGAAGGTGAGCTCTTATATTTGGAGTAGTAGTTCCAGTAGGGTTATTAATTTTGCCTCATCTCCTACATAATTTTAGTTGATAGAATTCGGCATACTTTCAGGTTACAGCATTTTCCAACACCAGATTCTTGTGTCTTAAGCCAGAAGATACCATCTAATCTGACCTTCAGTTTAAAACTGACAACTACAATTTTAGCCAGTAAAACTTAATTGAAGAGATTAATAGCAAGATTACTCATATGCAATAACCAGTGAAAATACTCAAATGCAGTACACACCATAAATCATAGAACTCATTCTTTCCCAAAAAACTTTTGAATTGAAATTCAGGCCTTCCTTACTCTAAGATGAAAATGGGCATTCAGGCTAGTTGTTTTCAGATTATATAATAGAAGCAAGGATGCTGGATAAAAATTGCATGTATGTAATGTCAAAACTTAACCTCTGAATAATTTTAACATTTTGGAAAGAGAAGCAAACATCCTTTTTCTACTTGCTGTAATGGATTTTCTGATTTGGATGCTTTGAGGTAGAACTGTCCTGTACCATGCTTACAGTAAGTGTCCCAAAATGCTAAGTTTTCACTTTATTTTTAAAATAGATTATGTAAGAGTACAAAACATTAAGTCAAGCTGCATACCACAGGAACTCATGTCTGCTTGGTGAAATGTTAACCTTAATGGTTTACAATCAGAACTATCTATTCTGTCTTGCAGAGTTTTGCTTTCCAAACAGGCAATTTTCACAGGCTTCCTGATTCATGGTAAACCTTTCCAAATCTCCACCTAGACCTTGAGAAGATCCTGCTGTCTTTTTCACATCTGTGGCTGGTTTGTTCACCTGTTGTGTGCCTTCTCAGGGATCCCCTGTGCACTGGGATCCTGGGTTTGCTGTGTCTTTGCCTGTGTGCTGTCTCATCCTGAGACTGTGGCAGCTTCCCCTGTTTTTCTATGGTTAGCTGCCTCCATACCCAGGGAAAGGGACACTTTCTGTCTTTCATAAGATCTCACCTGAAAGAGTTCAACACACTGGACAGAGCAAACATGCCACTTTCTTCACGGGTCTCCACCAAATGCTGAGTGTTTGTTTAATCGAAGAATAACACTCAGCACTGAGTACTACGACTGTGCCCCTGCGTGAGCAGAGCACTGCCCTGGGGATACCTCTGCACATTCTGAGACACCTGACTTCAGTACAGGAATGAGCACTTGATAGGTTAATCCGTTGTCTGTTGTCTTTCCTTTCTGATGTGTCTGTATGGGAACCTGGCAGAATTCCCCAGCGACTGCAGTCTGCCTTGTGCTGCTGCAGTGGCCCCACAGCACTGCAGCTTATGGTGCACCACAGGGTAGTTGCTTTGTGGTGAACCATAGGAAGTTTGGCTTGAGACCATTGCCAGCTGCTGTTCCCAATGCTGGTACAGCTCCAGAGGCAGGAGAAAGACAGTGCTAATGCAGGGTTCTACAAGTAGTAAGGCCAAGGAAATGGCATCTAAAAATCAGTTATCTAAAATAAACCACGTCTTTTTCCATTGCGATTTTTCACTAAGGCTTTGTAATAATAACCCATTCCCAAATGTTGTATTTCCGAAAGACTTTTTTCTTCCACAAGGAATTAACATCTTCAGCCAAAGCTTGAACTTTCCCTGTGATTATTAAATATGAGATGAACTCCTTACCAGTCTCTCCTTTGCTGAGGACTTAAGTTCTTTTTTTGAGGCATAGTCAGCCATTCTGGTCTCCTGCCCTGTCATCTATAATACTGTTTCAAAGTGCATACTTACAAGCTGGTTTGGGTTGAAAGCTTAATTTTACTGAAATTTAGCTGATGTGACTAGCCAGGAATCTTGAATTACAGACGATACCAATTTTAATATTACATCATCAGCATAGTCTTATGCTGTAGTCATATGCTCATGAATAATTTCTTTCACTTTGTTTTACCTACACTATGTATTAAAAACTGATATTTATTTGTTGTTGTGAGTTGTTGTAATCAAGTATAGTAGTTAAATAGCTTGATCAATGTGGCTAGCGATATAGACAGGCTGCATATGATCATGTGTTTTGAGGTGGTGTTGCTTTTTTTATTTTTTAGAGGACATTGCCATAATGTAAGCCTGGATGAGCATCTCAAATTACATTAAGGGTTATACAGATTAAAATCAAAAATCTTTTTATGTTCGACTTACATGTAAAGTAAGTGAAGGATACCAACAAATGTGTAACTGCAAAGAATCAATGGAAATCTGGTTAGCATGAAGGCTAGCATTGGAAATGTAGTAGTGTCAAGATTTGTATTTGGTATCTTAGCAAGAGCTTAATAAGGATCTAGGGATAATGACGCTGTAGGACAGTTTAGTAATCTGAGGGTAGCAGCTGCACTTTTTGTGAGAGTGACCATTTGTCTTTCAGCCTCACTATTTCACTGTCATCTTTCCTTTTTCTGTTTTTTTTTTAGGTTATGGTTACTGTGAGACCGGAGTAATATATCTGAATAATTACGCTACTTGAATATTCATTACTTGATTATTAAGCAGTGAACAAATACAGGTCATTTTAAAATACAGATTGCTTTTGCATGGCAGTGAGCCAAACCTTGCCTTAGGTATTGGTGTTAGATGAGCATTCTGCTTGTTTTCCCTTTGACTTGCTCTTACAGCTCTTTTTAAAAATCAGTTCAAGAACCTTACTAATGATAACTAGCTTGTGCTCTTAGGAAAGGATTCCTAGATGTTTGTAACTCTTTTATAATTGGAAAAGTTCATTCTACCTTGTAAAACAACTTCAGTGTATAAATAGAAGTGTTATGGTTATTTTTAGTATAATTCTGTAACGGCAGAAAAGATCCCATTGAAGGGGGGTAGGTACATGGATTTTAAAGATGAAGATGTAAAAGATCTAGAACCTGCAAGCTAAAACTTAGGAAAAAAATCTCATTAATGTTAAGGCTGTTTGAGCTTTAAATTATTATTTTTCCTATCAGTTGCAGTTTTAAAGTCAAGCTCTGGGTATCTTACTAAAAAGATTCATGAGCTTAATTGGAGACAACAGCTGCTTTTTTGTTTGTTCGTTTTGGTAGGGTGGTATGTGAGCGTTAGTGAGGTTAATGTATATAACCCTGATTTCTTCCACTTGGTATTAAAATAGTTTGGGGATGCCTATGTATGAATGATTACAAAATTTATTTGAATGGAGTGTAAAGCAAGGGAGTAATGTACGTGCTCTACACCAGTAAAGACAAAGTCATCTGGACTAGTCTGCATGGATTCACCACAGTGAAGTCATGCTTGACCAACTCAATAACCTTCCGTAATGATATGACTGGCTTGGTAGATGAGGGGAGAACAGTGGACAGTTGCCTACCTTGGCTTCAGTAAGGCTTTTGGCACTGCCTCCACTAAGATCCTCACAGAGAAGCTGATGAAGTATGGGTTGGGTGAGCAGACAGTGCAGTAAAAACTGGCTGAATGGACAGGTCCACAGTGTAGTGGTCAGTAGTTCAAAGCCTAGTTGGAGTCTGGCAGCTAGTGGTGTACCCAGGAGTGAGTACTGGAACCAGTCCTGTTGAACAGCTTCATTAATGATTTGAATGATGGGGCAAATTCGTTGATGATGATGCAGAACTGGGTGGACTGGCTGGTACACCGGAGGGTCATGCTGCCATCCGTGAGGAACCCAACAGCCTGGAGAAATGGGCTGGCAGGAGCCTCATGAAGATCAACAAGGAGTGCCAAGTCCTGCACCTGAAGAGGAAAAACCCCAGACACCACCAGTATATGCTGGGAGCTGCCCAGCTGGAAAGCAGCTGGGCAGAAAGGGCTCTGGCTGTCCTGGTGAGCATGGGCCAGCTCTGTGCCCTTGCAGCAAAGAAGGCTGATGGTATCTTGGGGGCTGCATTAGAGTATTGCCATCAGGTGAAGGGAGGTGATCCTTTCCCATTACTCAAGCCTGATGAGGCTGTACCTGGAGTACTGTGTCCAGGTCTGGGCTTTCCAAGAGAGCTGTGAGCATAGCAGAGGGTGTCCACCAAAGAAGGACAAAGATGATTAGTGACTAGAGCATGTCTCCCATGATGAAAAGCTTGAGAGAGCTGGGACTGTTCTGCTTGTCCCAGAGGAGGCTCGGGGGTGGTCTCTACAACATATAGAATTAGCTGAAGGGGTGGTGTACAGTAGACAGAGACAGGCTCTTTCCAGTGGTGCTCAGTGACAGGACCAGAGGCAGTGGTCACACACTGAAACACAAGAGGTTTCCTCTGAACATCAGGAAACACTTTTTCAATGTGAGGGTGACCAAGTGCTGGCACAGGTTAAACCAAAGCATTTATCTTTAGAGATACTCAGAAGCCATCTAGATGTGATCCTGGGCAGATTGCTCAGGATGGCCCTGCTTGAGTAGGGAGGTTGAACCAGATGACCTCTGGAGGTCCTGTCCTGCTTGAACTATTCTGTGATATGTGAACTAGGATGCTGTAATTACACAAAAACTTTTTTTTTAATAAAAATGGGCTGTTTAGAATAGTATTTAACTGCCACAATTTGTAATGTGATTTTTATTTGAAGTTTTTCACGAAATTGAAGACCTTTTTATTATACGTATGGAATAAGTAAGACTCTGGGACTTGAATTTCAGGTTTGAAATTTGGACCTTGTGTATTTTGTCTTCCTGATTTAAATAAAATAATACAACTGACTTTGTTCTATGGAGGAAAAAAAATGAATTTTCTTTATTAAAAATAAAAAGACTACTTGCAAGGGCTTTTATGTTCTCTTCCACACAACTGTGAACTTCAATATAGGTCTTCAAGGAAGAGGATGAGTAATATATCTACTGCTTGGCTGAAAAAGATGCAGTATTTACTGCAGGGAAAATTTTCCAGGGTAGGCATGTAAGACAGGAAGGCACTGGCTGGATCATACTGTTCTTTCCTTTGAACATAAAGACTAATCATTGTTGTCAGTGCAGCTTTTAAAATAAAGCCTTAAGGGTTTTGCTTCTCTGAAACAATTGTAGAGCAGTAGAAATAACATCCAATTCAGAACTTGTGATAATTGTGAACTAAATATTTGAATTTATTCTTCTGTATTCTTAGTATGCTTCCATCTTAGTATCTTCAAACTGCGAGGGTTGTATTATGTAAAAATATTAAAGCTGCATTCTGCAATAAATGATTGCTTTAATAGTTGTGTTACAATGCCAAAGTATTGCAAGAAAATGACCATTTTCCAAAATAACTTTCATATATTTTTTGAAAGGTTATTGCGATCTCTTGCCCTAAAACCTTGGATGAAGAACATGTAATTATTATTCTTCAGAGTGTGACTTGATTTTCATACTATGACCATTCAGATTTGGAAGAAAATTGACTCTTGGTAGTGCGTCTCACCTCGTATACAACATCCAGATTTTAATTTCATAGTTCAATTGAGACATTGTCTTGTTTTGGAACTGTAGAAGTAACCGTGAAGCCATGAGAAATCCAGTCTTTAAAAAAAAATATTTGAAAATACAGATGAACATTTTCTCTGCATGTAACTTTTTGGGGAGGAAAAAGTCCAACAAATGTTGACATCTAAAATTAATTTTTCCAAGAAAGTTAGTTGCAAGTAAATATGGACTAATGGCAAGAGCTTTTTTGTTCTGCTTTTGGGGTTTTGTACCTCTCTGCCTGTTGCTTTTCATGAGTGTCCTACTTTGCCTCAGCAATCTTTTGGTGTTTTTCTGGTTCACCGGAAGTGCTACAGAATTTAGCCTTTTAACAGGGTCAAAATCCTGTCTTGCACAGTAGACTGAACCTTAATTTTCTGTTATTACAATGATAGCTGCTTTAAATTCAAAAATATGAAAGATACTGTAGAGTTTTTTAGACTGCTTCCCCATTAAGTGCTTGATCATTTAATTCACGGAGCTAATTTAAAGCTAAGAAAATATTGTAAAACTACAGTATTTCTATTTTCCAAAAAGCTTTTCATGTCATGCTGACTTGTTCCAACAAGAGAACTTCAGCAGGACGAAAATAATGTTTTATTGTGTGAGAAGTGCCCTAGATATCTTGTTTCCGAACTTTCATCTCTAAAGCCTCATTGAGGAAGGTGTGAAAATCAAGGTGTACTCACTCACTTTTGTCATGTTCTGCTTGCAGTATAACCTTAAAGGATGGCCTGAAGTGATCATCTGCCACTAGTCTGTATTACAATATTTGGAGGTTGACAAAACTTCTTCACTTCATGAGGGCACTTGAACTTCTGTGCCTGAAGTAAAAGGCCTTCAAAAAGCAGCCCTGTAAAAGAGCCATAAAGAGTCTAAAGCTGTCCCTTCAACTAGCAGTTGCAGCAGTTTAAACTACCTGATGATTAATGGTGGGTGCTTCCAATATGGAGAGTTTCTCTCCTCTGCTGGCCAAACAGCTCCTCTCAGCCCTCTTCCAGTTGTCTGCCCAGATCAGCCTCTTCTGACCCCTCCTCCAGTGTCTCTTCTACACTGCAGCTCTTATCTTCTCCGACACCCTTCTGTACATGGCACAAACGAAGTTCATTAGTAAAAAAATATATCTTTTCTCTCTACTTCTAGTTTTCTTCAAACAGTCTCTTTCATAGCAGAGTATGGTGTGTAGCAGCACTGCAGCATCTCTTTTAGCCTTGGTATGGTTATTAGCATGTAAACTTAAGTTTAGTAGAAAAATTACTCATGATACTAAAAACATGAGAAACCAATTAAACTGTTCCTTTCTAGAGTGTTTTGTCTTTGCATCATAATCTGTATTACTATGTCTCTATTCACAGAAAAGCACAGAAAACCTATACATTGTAAAATATAGTGGTACACATGTTCTTTGAAAGAGTTGAAGATTTTACTGGATTGTTTGGATTAGGGTAGTTTCTGATAGGTGTAATTGTGAAACATTCTGCACTTTTTTTAGTGTGTCAAAAGTATGGATTTGTTGCATTGTGGTTAACAGGGAAATTGGAGAAGATGATCCAGGTCACCAAAGGTCTGAAATGCCTTTGCAGATATCCGGACTTGTCCATAGTGTTATGTCAGGATGGGGAAATTGGGTTCATAGTTCAGATACTTCAGCTGGATGCCTCCAGTTGAGCATGTCTAGGTGATAGAAATCTCCTTGTCATTGTTAGAAAAGCTTATGCTGTGTTTTATGTCTTTCTGCCTCTTTTTGCATCTTTCATGGCACCTGCACTAGGCAAAGAGATGCATGCTTGGTATATAATTAACAGCTAAACATATGGTGATTGCCAACTATTCTAAAAGGCAAAACAGTACTGANAAAAAAACCAACCCAAACCCAACAACAGAGAAACCACCTTTTCCACTTTTCTATCTCTCAGGTTGCTATACAAAGGTAATAATCAGATACTGGCTTTATTCCTTCTTACCCTTATATTTTAAGAGTTTATTTTCCTGTATTTCAAACTCTGTTGTTATTTGACTGGAACTGGCAACCAGTTTAAAACCTCTCAGGTAGAGGGGCTAGCAGATTGCATAAGCTTGAGAAATTCAAATAAAAAAGGATTAATTTGCTTTTAGCATTGGCAAGAAATGCCAGTATTGCTTCTCTTCTCTCATTTCCTTGAAGAAATCCAAGCTGACATTGCTGAAATGTAATGTTTTTTTCTCCTTAATAGAAAATACTGGTGCTGAAATACAAGGAGTTCTGGGTTAAAGGGGCTGAGTTTGCCAGTTAGAAGCAACCAAAATACGATAAATACTATTTCAATTGCAAATGATAAAAAGTGTTAGTTACAATTTCTAATGATGAAATGTAATCTAAACCAGAGACTTTTAATGCTACCTTATTTTGTTGTTTTGCAGGGGTTTTTTTCCTCTATATAGTTATTCAACGTAATGTGTTTTTTATTTTAAAACTTTGAGCAATATCTGTGGCATCTTGTGGTTTGGTTTCAAAGAAAACCAGACGTATGCATCTGAAATGTGTTTGAAATCAAGAGCTGAAGGGCAGTGTGCTGAATGGGCTTGCAGACCTAGTGATTGGGTGGCAAACAATATAAACAGGCTGTTTTAAGTCTTTTTTTGGAATGGAATAGGCCAATGCTGCTTTAAAAAAAACAAAACAAGTAGTATTAAAAATCTTTTATCTTGACATTTCCAATAAGTGAACAGTTTCCATTTGCAAAAGAAAGTAACTGCTGTGGACTATCCAGACCTGAAGAAAAGGTCGGGAGTCTGTAATAGGCAAGTGTGTAAAGTATTGCATTGGTCTCTTGAAAACATGAAGCACGTTTGCCACTGTTCCCAGTGTTATATGTGGGGCAAACCTCTGCAGGTGAAAGTGCAGGATTAATGCAGCAAGTAGACAAAATAAGAGGAAATTAGCAAAAATCAAGTAAATTGGGGAAAAAATATTTCTTAACAGGGGCCAGTGCTAAACCAAACCCAATAAATTGCACTGAAGAAAAGCTAACTTTTGCTGAGAAGTAATATATATTTATATATATAAAGTAAAATTAGTCAGGCTATTACTCAGGCTACTTCAGGGTAGGAGAGACAGATGAACCTTCTGCTCCAGAAAGGCTGAAATGAGCCTTTTGAAATGAAAGCTGAATCCAAGGTGCCTGTTGCTCTTAACAATCTGTTTCACATTCACCTTTTCTGATGACAATATGTGCAGATCTCAAATGGAGTATACCCAGGCACTTGCGAAGCACTCCAGACAGAGTGCTGCAAGCCCAGCTGCTTGCAGATGTACCGGGGCACCTGCCTTGCAGAGGAAATTGCCACTTCCAGAGGGCAGTTGTTCTTCTGGAGTAGGTTACAGTTACAAATGTAACTGTACAAATTGTACAGTTAGAAATGCCTTCATTCTGCCTCCTGTTTCTCTCGTATTTTACAATTGCCTGTTTGTTGGATCTGAGAGATAATTAAGTAATTTAAAAGATTAATTGGTTTCATAACTGAATTTGCATTCCAGGGATTCTGGAATTGCAGGAAGCTATTCATGCAAAAAATGCCTTTGTGTTAGTTCTAAATAGCTCTATAAATGTGAGACCAATAGGTTTTATGACTGTGGCGTTTAAACAAATAACTCATCTGTCTTCAACATGATTAATTATTTTAAACATTTAGGGTGAGATTGATTGTCAAAGATGATTAAGATGTTTTTATGTAATATTTTTTCAATACAGGATTTAGAATTTAATTAAGATGTTGCTAGCCAGCTGTCTTTTACATGGAAGAAAATATTCTCTTTGTATACTTGTTTAATTAACAGTAGTTATAGGTAATAGATCCATTGAAGGCTTACATTGTAGCACAGACAAAAAAGATTAATAGTTGAGTTTGTAATTTTTTTGTGTTTAAAACAAATGGTATAAACAAACTCATAAGTTCCTTGTCATAGAGCTTAGATGGGCAATTTCATCTGATTTTTATTGATATTGATAGATCTCAAGGCCCAGACTGGGATACTGTGCTGTAATGGATGTCACTGTGTGGGGCAGTGTAATCGTCTATAATTTTCTTCTGATGTACTAAGGATTTGGAAGTTGGGGAGGGGAAATATTTATATAAAGAAATACCACTTGCCTTTCCCCTGAGTCCCAGCTTTTTTCAGATATAGCATGTGTGCTTTTATTTTGGTTTTGTCCTAGATGACAGTAAGTAATTACAAAGACATCATTGCTTTGCTGTAGATTGACATGGGTGTGGAAATGTTAGTGCGTGGAATACTGACTTAATTTATTGGATGCAGGTTTCTCATAGTTTCTTCTAGTTAGCTTGTATCTGTTGTTCATGGAGTTAGTTTGTATGTAAACTGAATTTCTCATATAGCTGTTTATAGTCAGAATGTTTACAGGAATTTTTTGGGATAAAATCTTCCATTTTATTAAAAACAGACTAGACAACAGTTGCTAAGCTTGAGATATATGATTTGATTTCCTTTCGAGTTTCAAATATATTTTCTTAGAATTTAGAATCCAGTGAGCTTCACCTATCTCATCTTCCTTAAATTCAGTTTTACATTTTGTTCCATTTTGTTTGTAGGTGCTCTCCCCACTTTCCTGGTTGCACAGTGGGACTTTTCCCACTGCTGCTGATGCCCAGATGGTCTCCTTGCGGGAGGAGCAGCCTCAGCCGTTCTGTGGGTGAGTAGAGGCCATTGGGATGGAGGCCTGGACAGTAGTGCCTCTCCTCCTACTTGCTCCTCTTCTCTTCTTCCCAGGCAGCCTGTGAATTCCCCACAAACTCTTACCTATTTGACATGCAGCATTTGCGTTTCCCTCCAGTTTACAGGCATGGTGGAGGTCTTTAGACAGAAGTTTTTATCTGGAGACAAACTTTTAATAGCCTCCCAGTTATGTGGCAGCTCCTGGTTAGTCTGTTAACTGCAGTGAGAAAGAAGCAGTGAGAAATAGGCTCATGGGCCTCTCAGTGTTTGTGATTCCTTCCGTCAGAAATCTTGGTCACAAAGCTAAAGGACCACCAAGTGTTACACGTCTTAGCTTGAATATATTCTGGTGCTTCCTCTGTTTCTTCTTCTTCATCGATCTGTCACTGATGAAATCCGGAGTCCTGTTTTGTTAGTAGGAATTGGGGGAGAGGTGCAGGACTGCTAGTTAGCAATGGATATGGAAAGAACTAACAAAACCTCATAGGTTTTTTTGGTTGGTTTGGTTTGGTTTTTTTTACAGTAGGGCTCCTGAAACCTGTATGTTTTTGGAGGTGCCTAGCTAAAAGAAAATCATAGGTTGAAAACAATGTACTCAGTTCTGCTTCTTTTTGAAGACCAGTTTCTTATCTTTTGTCTGAAGTAGTTCAACAAGATACTTAATCACTGATCATGAAGCTTTTCATGTTTGTTGGAAGTGGTGCTTTGAAATGGTGCTTGATTCAACAAGTTAGACAAGCTTTTTCAAACTATCAAGTTTTTGCTTTCCTTAAGTGATGGGATTAAGTCACCTTCATGCTGAGCATTACTTTGTTAGCTAGTAGCTCCATGTAGGATTTGCATAATGCTGTCTTTAAAATAAACCAATGTAGTTCAAAAGCTGTGTAATAGCTGTTAGTGGTAAATGAGTATCTGAGAGGTTCATATATTCAAGATTTAGTGACAATTATCTGTTAAAGCATTTAGTAAGTGGGTGCTTGAGTTTGTGGACCAGCACTAGATAATAATTTGTGGCAACTACAAAGCTACCTAAATGGGAGTCTAAAGAAGATGATGGAAAAAGGAACAATGCCATTCCTTAGCATCTTACCTTACTTGAAATAAGCACCTCACATCTACAAAAAATGTATGAACGAGCAAAGTAGAATAAGAGGAGACTTTTGAAGTAAATGTACTTTGAGGTGGAGGCTTTCATGGTACCTGCATAAGAATTTTGTTTTACCTTATACAAAGATTATTTCATCTTGTTAAGACTAGATCATTTATTAGAATCTCTGTTCGTTTGCCTAATTAAATAGTACTCAAATTTAAGCACTTAACATTTGTGTTGAGTACTATTTTATAGAATTCCATACAAGGCTGTGGTCAATTAAAGTAGACTTAGTGAATCCTTATTCAGGGCAGTGTAAGAATTGTTAAATTCAGATTAAAAACTAATGTATTGTTTACAAAATGAGATTAACTTTACTCATGTGAATTTGGAGCTCTTCTCATTTCAAGTTGTAGTTGATATGAAAACTTTGAAGAAATTTTGTCCTCAGTTTCTTGAAACTTTTTATGGCCAGTGTTTCTTTAATGCTGTCTTGATCTTGATCGCACATTACTTCTTGTTATCCTTTACTTTTTCTCTGTACTTTATTTTGATAGGAAAAATCCTTCCAGAAAAATAATATCATTTAACATGTACTGTTTGAACTGTTGTCCAGTCCAGTGTTAAGTAATGTATTGCTGCTGTTGTATTAATATGTTAGAAAATACGGGAGGTTAAAAATACCCAGTTACTGATATCGTCTAGGGTGGTAAATCATAACAGCTACTATTTGGACATGCTTATGTCTTGCTCTTTTAATGAGTTCTGCAGACAGCTGTAGCGCTGTTGTATGAATTAAATGATGAATGGTGGTGGTGATATAATTGTAGTCTGAGTGGCTAAGTGGTGACTTGCATTTTTACGTTTTTATGCTTGTTTTTACGTGTCTTGATCAAAAAAGTCCCTTAATACAAGTTAGAGACCAAGCGTTATCTGTACTAAAATTACTGTTATATCATCTTTTTTGTCAGTCTTTTTGGTTGATATTACTACTGATTCTGGCTAATTGAATTATTTTTTAGATAGATGTAAGATTTGGGGGCGGATGGGATACTCTTATCTATTAAAACTGACATGGTCAATGCACAAATACCACATCCACATAGTGAATGTAGCTATTTGGTGTCTGTGAAAGGAATCGTCTCTGTGTAAAGTGTCTGATGCAAAGATTTTTAGAATTCCATTGCACAATTATGTCCCTTTGCTCTGTGTGGAAAGATCTTTGCAGCATGAAGCTACATACTCCACGTTTGTTAGAAATGTATCTTGAAAACGATTTTCATTTTTAGAATGAAGACTGAAAGTGGTGTGAAAATTGCCTTTGATGCATATATTTTTATTCCTGCCATATAAAACCGATCAGACAGAGAAATGGTAGGTGTGTGCTTGTGTTTATCTGCAGTGTTTGACTTCTCAGTGAGCAACAGGAGGGATTTCTGTTGCAGGGAAGCTGATAGTGGGCAGGTGTCCAAAGCTGCTTTGGCTTACTGAGACGCCACTGACGAGCAGGATGCTGATCGAGTCCAGCTTGGGATTGTTTTGGGATGTGAGCAAGCAGCCCTGCCAGCTTTCCCTCTGCTCCGTGCAAAGCCATGGTGCCAGCTGCCTGCAGCAGCGGTGTGGGCGGCCGGACGCCTTCCCTGGCTCTGCCTTCAGGTAGAGATCTGAACTGTGATGTTAATCCTCTTCTGTTTACTGTGCCTCACACTAAGGGAGGATTTTCGCATTTACTGCGTCACTGAATAAAAGCCATTTACACAGTATGATATTCCTTTCCAACTTCACCACTTCTTCCACTCCTTTAAACTTCTCCTAAACTAGGTTTTTGTACATCTGATGGTAAATTTCTTGGTAGCTAGCACAAGACCTTTTTTTGAGATTGATTCGACCTTCAGGCAGAATTGTGTCAGTCTCTTCAGCTGCCGTAAACTGTCTGATAGTCTACTCAGCTCTGCGTATTTCATATCACTATCATCATTAAAAATCGCAGTAGAAGTTAATCTGAATTTTTTTTTTCTCCTACATGTGCTTTTATGGACAAAGTAGATGAGTTCATTGCTTGTTTAGTTCTGGCAGTAACATATAATAGAGAAAGCATATGCTTGGAGCAGGTGTGCGAAACGCAGCTGAGGGTTGCTTGAGGGGCGAAGGAGGCTTTAACCTGCTTGCAGGTTTGTTTTGATGTGTTCTCAATTCATGGCTTGCAGCGTGTTTCTGAGCACCACACTCTGTGGAAGGCTGATCAAAACATTGACTTTTTCTCCATTAGTTGCATCCTTTATTTCAGAGCTTCATGTGGCTTCTGTGGTGCTGACAGTTCCGTCAGGAGGCCAAGCCAGGGAAGTTTGCACAAGGAGTGCCTGCGGTCAATGCCAATGATTCTTGCTATGCAGCTTTGCCTGTTTGAAGATCAGGATTATTCTCAGTCTTTGCAGTGTTCTGCAGTTGTGCCGTTCCTCATGACTTATTGAACATAATTAACTCTTCCCGAATTTGTTGTAGCCCTGAGTAACTCTTCTGTCTCCAGACAAAACAAGTGTTTCTTGTTCGTTTACTTTTAGCCACTTCAGTGGTGCTGCCTGAGGGAGTAGTTCTTGGCTACCTCTGTAGCCCAGTGCAATAGCAAACACCTTTTGAATACAGTAGAGATTTTTGATTGATCTTGATGCATGTTTCTTTCTCATCCACATTTGTGGTGATGCAGAGAAATTAGAATATGACTGAAGAGATTTGAATACGCTAGAAATACCTTTTTCAAAGAGACAGTGGCATGGCTTTTCTGGAGATACAGGTCTTGTAGCTCTTTTTTTTCCCAGTGATTTTTATGCTTCTGATTTACAGTTAACAATAATAGGGCAAAAATCCACTAATATATTTCGTAACTGTTATCAGTAGTAGAAAATATATGAATAATATTGTAGCAAATTCAATGATGATTTTAATGAGTGGGTATTCCATAATGACATAATGTTCTGGGTTTTTTTGTTCATATACGTGTGTGTGTATACATATTTAAAAACATAAACTAACCCTATAGAACCATCTGACTAAAATTTCATAATGTGATGCAGCACCGTTTCGTAACCTATCTAAAGTACTCCATTGCTTCTGTATCATTTTGAAGAACAACTGCATGTATTTCCATGTTATGCGTAGTTCAGCATGGTCAGAAATATCTGGCGCAAACCAGTATGCTGGTGAGTAAAATACACTGGTAATGATAATGGAACAGAGGTGGTGTCTGATTTGTTTTCCCCAAAGTTTATCTAACAGTCTTAAACTAATAATATAGGAATTGCTTTTTTTGTTGTTGTTATTGTAATCAATGATGTTTAGCTTCCTTTATTGTAGAGTAATATTAAGGCAGACTTCTTTATATGTAATGAAGCTGCTATATGGTGATGCTGAAGGGATTATATACCCAGGATTAAATAAATTTATGTTATAAGCCACAGGCATTTCCAATTGTCTGAACCTCTGTTTGTATAAATGGATTGGCAGTTTTATTCATTAACATTTGTCTCACAACAAAATTTAATAATTTCTTTGCTTTCTTGCCACCTTGTAATATAGAGTGGAATATTAAGCATTGTTTGTATGTAATATTTGTTTACAGTTTGAATTAGTAAAAATTTTTTCCAGGTGATTGTTTGTATATTGCATGTACCTTTGTACATATATTTTCTTTTGCTGTTTAATTATGAAGATATGTTACTGGCTATGCATATGAATATTAAATAATTTAAAATCTTTGATTTTTATCATTAATCAGAAAATTATTGGCAAAAATGTTTAAAAAGTAGGCTAACTTTACAACACAGGAAAAATAATTCTAGGACAAAATGAAAATCTGAAGTAAAAAAAATCTTTAATCTGAATAAGCTTTCTCTTGTACTGTTTTGATTCACTATTCCTAAAGAATGGGAAAAACATAAAGACTCTTGTTTGAAATTCTTGTTATGAATATTTCAATTTCACTTTATATTAAGATGGTGACTTCTAGTATGAGCTTGGAAACTTAGTTCAAGTAGGCTGATTTGGTTGTTCCCATATCCATAGAAAGTCTAGCACTGTGTCCATGGGATGTTTATAGCCTATGTTACTGGATGCTACAAAGAAATAGCATACACATGGTGTAACATCCAGCCAATTATTTGAGGTCTGTGTAGTCATTCTGCTGTTTGCTTGTTTAGTATTACGGTATTATAGTATATTTGTATTATTATTTCCATACCTTTTTCTTCTCTAATAAAAACTTAGTTTTTACCATCTGATATTAGGGAACAACCCTTCTTAGTTATCATTTTTGTCTCTGGTATTTTTACTTTTTCAAAGAAACTGCTGTGTTTTATGCTTCATTGGATTATGCATTTTGCTTCTGCGTTCATACACGCGTGTAGTTGCTTCCATTATATCATGCCTGGTACAGTAACTAAACCCATAATGTAATGGGGAGGATGCATTTAGTCTTAAAGTAGTCTCTTTCCTTTTCAGTGCTACAAATTAGTTTTCTGGAGATCTGATGCAATTATTTTAAAAGCTTTCTTTTTAATTTATTCTTCTAAGGATCTCATTTATGAGCACTGCTTCTCTATGTGTTCTCTTCTTACTATGTTTTTTCTTGAGTCAGCAATAGTGAGTCTAACTCTGGCAGGTTTGGGCTGGAACCAACAAGAAACTACTTAAAAAAAAAGGTAAAAAAGAATCCCAGGAGACAGCAAATGACACAATTCTTAGTGTTTCGTGCCAGCTAGGAGTGTAAACTTACAATGTTTTACTTGTTAGGGTGTGACTGCATGTGTTTAATCCTCTGTCGTACGATCTCTGAGGGCTAGCTTGTGATGTAAAGTCCTTACAATTAACTTACTTTTACTTTTTAAGAGCACAGTGTTTATTCCACCACGGATGGAATACCTCAGGTGCAGTACGTAATCTTAAAAGTTTTGTTTGTAATAGTTATGGCTTTTTTCCTCTCAATAAAAATTTCATCATGATTTAATTCCACATCATTTTGTGCTGTTCTGTGAAAATGTCTTTGTATGAAAACTGAGTTGACTTTCACTGTTATTTTGCTGATGTTCTGCTGACATTTTGAGGAGAGTAAATATAAAGTTGCAGGCTTGCCTGGTTTCTCTTGAAGTTTGTTGCTGAACCACTATGGCAATGATAAAGTACTTATTAAAAAGCGTGATATTTTAATGCACTTGTCTCAGAGAGCGTGGTCCATATGGGTAAGCACAATGGATAGCTTTGCTAGTATGATACCGATGAAGTCAACACAACCAGCAGCAAATGAAGTTGCCTAACTTTTGGTGGGTTAGGCCATTAGGGCACTGCTGTGGTTGTTTTTTGGGACAGCCATGCTGTGTGTAACAAACACACACTACAAGTACACTGGGCGTTTAGTTCTCTCTATGTTAGTGACTAGATCAGGACCCTGTTTTATATCATGTTTCAGGTTCAGATTTGGTATTACTAGCGTCTCAGCTATATTATTGTCTCCAAAAGGTATTTAGACAATTATTGGGTTCTGTTTGTCTGTTCTTTGTCAAATCTGCTTTCAAGCTAAGGGTGAGTTCTAGTTTTTGTGCTTCAGCATGTATACCTTTAAACATAGGTAAATGCACCAGTTAAAAATTTTAAGTGGGTGGATGAAGCGTGTTTTCTTCTGCTGTTTTGTTTCTTTGTGTGCATTGTATGGTACAGGACGAAAAGGCTATCAAACCTGCCCTGATCCTTGCTGTGCTCTTCTCTTGCATTATTGGTGGCATTTCCTGTGTGAGAGAGGTAGGAAGGGAGCAAATTACAACTAGTGTTGAGATAATTTAGCAATTTTAATATTTTTGTTGCTGAACTTTAATCATGTAAATTGAACTGCTTTTTGCTACATATGCTTCTGGATAATTTAAAACCAAAGTAAGGACAACAAAGTGCAATCCCAGAGCAAATAATCAGTTTAGGTTTTGTTTTCTTTGAGGGTTTTGTATTAAGTACATTTTAATGTTTATAATTAAAAAAAAAACCTCAGAAGAACTAGTACCTCAGATCTAACTTTGACATTGATGATTTTTGTACTTGGAGATAACCAGTAGGGAATGTATTCATTATACTCTTTCTTTTGCCAGCTGTCTCTTTAGTTTTTGATATGACATTATCTGTCAAAATAGACACTACTTGTAGTTGGCCAGGGTATAAACCATTCAAAAAATGTTTGCGAAAGTTCATTAGAGATTTAAGAAAAAACTTCCCAACTTTGTTCTCGGAGGATTCAGTGGGCTTTTGGACATGAGAAGGCAAAGGAGGATTTAATGCAGTTTTGTAACTCTGTGTTGTCAGGTGTAAGGATTGAAAGCGAGGAAAGGCTTTTGTGCTCTTTCTTCTCCACTCACACTTGGACAGTGTGTTGGAAGGAGGATGTTTGAATGAAATGGAATAGGGATGGGATCTGAAGAAGGAGAGGGAAGAGCATGGAAGAGGGAGAGGGCTAGGCAGTTAAACATGAGGTGAATGGAGATGAGGGAAACAGAGGGAGGAATTCAGACAGGAAGAACTAGAACAGCTAGGGGACAATAAGGGCTGATGTTTCCAGAGGAGATGGGGAAGGAAGATATGTAAGGTTTGTGTCTTTGTACCTTCAGTCTCTGCAATCCAAACTTGGAATAATTGACAGATTTTATGTATTTACCATATTCTTACCAAGTTAGTTAGGTCTTGAGTCACTGTAATGTAGGTCCAGGTAGAAATTCATTACTTCCTCTTATACTTATAATATATAATTATATAATACTTATATAATACTTACAAAGTATTATCATCAGAAAATATTGGCAAGCACTGTAAATCTGTGGTGAATCTAATAAATATCCTTCCTATTCATGAATTGATACAACTCCAAATGATGCAAATTCATATTCTATCCTAAAAATAAATGCAACTTTCTAAAAGAAATGTTGTCTCAAAAATCCTTGAATGCGTGTGGTACATGTAGAGTTACATTCAAAAGGATCTGTAAATGCATCTTGTATTTTATATGTTTTTAATAGTCTTCCCGTGGCTGTCATGGAGTAAAATGTTTCTGCATTTAATTATTTACTAGACAACAGTAGTGGGGCTTGGAAATGCATAAACTAATGTGGATAGAGTTGATCTGGAAACCAGCTGAGTTGTTAGGGAAAACATTCTGCTGAAAGACAATATGGTATTTAGCTAAATTCTAATTCTGTTTGAATGTCTCAGAATAATCAGAAAGGGTTAATCTCTTAAAGAGCTGTACTTAAGGGTGGGTAAAGCTGTGTGCATTCATTAGGATACTATCTTGCAAGTTGACTTCTGATGTTGTCTTGTGCTAGTTTAGAATGGTAAAGATACGTTTTCTCCATAGGAGTTTGTAGGTGGCTGTGTTTTGGATTTGTGATGAAATACTTTTGGTAACATACTGATATTTTAGGAATTGTTAAACAGTGTTAACATGGAGTTGGGGCCTTTTTTGCTGCTCATGCTGCCCCATCAGTGAGTTGTCTGGGGGTGCACAAGGAGTCGGGAGGGGACACAGCTGAGACGGCTGACCCCAACTGCCCAGAGAGATATTCCACACCTTACCACATCATGCTCAGCAACAAAACATGGGGAGAGGCAGGAGGTTTGCCAGCACTGGCTGGAATAGGTTGGCTGTTGATGAGCAATTGTAAGATTTTTGCATTATTTGTGGTGGTTTTGTTTTGTTTTTCTTTGAGGAGTTCTGTTTTTCTTTTTATACTACTCCTGTTTCCTTATTAAGCTGTCTTTATCTCAACCCATGAGTTCTTGCACTTTTGCCCTTCCAATTCTCTCCCCATCCCAGTGGTGAGTGGGCAGTGAGCAAGAGGCTGTGTGGTACTTGAACTGCCTACTGAGATTAAACCATGACATAACTTCAGTTCATTTATGAAGGTTTATCGAAATGAAGTCTTGAAAAGTTTGGCTGATTGCCTGCTGAATGTTGCAAGTTAATATGAAGTAGTATTCTAGACTCTCGTATGCTTTCAAGATCTGCCAGTGGCATGTTTATATGGATTCCTCTATACGTGCTTTAAGAGTTTGCTTGCTTATTTGGAGACTTCACCATATTCATGTTAGGTTTGACATTTTACTTCTCTATTTCACTTTGACTCCTTCTGGAATCTAAAGTATTACAGAAATCTATTTGTTTGATACTACTGCTCATGAAGTTGAATGACTCTAGTGAACTTGGGACTGCAGTGGACCTGCTACAGTTGAAATCTTTCTACTCCACGCAGATACATATTGTAAGATGATATTTAGGTGCTATTTAATACACATATTGTTTATCTTTAATATACAAGATTCTAGTGTCCTCTCAATATGTCCTCAGTAAGTTTTCTTCTAAAGTCCAAGCAGTATTTATTTTCTGTTTGAAAATAACATTTTAAAAAAACCTGCAAGCAGTACTAACTTTAAAAGGAGAGAGAAAAGGTTCCAGTATCCTTGTTCTTCAGTGGTGCATTCATCATTTAGTCTTGCTTAGTATACAGATCTGAATTTAATCTATGTATAAAAATACAAATATATTAATATACTAGTTATGTTGTATTAAATATTCCAATAATGTTTAAATATATTATATACAAAGAAAAAATAAATCTCTGAAAGATACAGAGGTATTAAAAATTTGCCAAAATAATTTGCATTTTGCACCATTGTAAAATAGATCATTATTTTTACCTAACTGTAAAATGATAGTGTTACTGAAGCACAGAAGTTATGTAGCTATAGCATCTGAGCCTTGTTAGCATAACAAATGTCACCCACTTACTGTTGGCCACTGTACAGCTTTATTTTCAGATGATTACTACATTGCCATGTTTTGTAATAATAACTGCATCCACAATTGGAGCATCTGTGTGACTGGTATTACAGGGCAAACACAGAACTGTGGCTATGGGCACAAATGCATGTGTATTTGTTTTATTCCAGTGCTTGTCACAACCAAGTCTTTTTTTGGAGGCAAAGGCTTTGTAGTGGAAATGAAAATTATTTCTTATTGAAAATCTTTCACTCCTAAAGTTGAGTTCTTAGAAGAAAAGAAAATGTTACTGCAGGCTAGTCATTTATGTAGTTAAACACAGTGTAGGTATAAATAATATGTATCTGTGTAGTTACTCTGTGGTCATTCTGATTTACCACAACATGTATGGTAAACCTCAGTGTAATCAAAAGTTTGATAGCTGAACTGTGGTTGTTAGTGAAGGTGGGTGTATTTAGATGGAAGAATATAGCGTGTTGGATGAAAGTTTGGTATGTTGGGACTGGCCTCCTACTTGACCTGTATAAGGGTGGCTGTGGTCTTTTCAGACTTGTCTGGACAAGAGTGGCCATCAGAAGAGGGGCTGTACTGGCTGAGTGAAGATGCAGGGCATAACTCCTAGACTGTGCCGCCCTCTTGTGTGTCGGGCTTTTTGCTTGGAAACAAATGAGTTTGTAGGATAACTTAAGTTTATATTAAATATTTAGGGACA
The DNA here is from genome assembly GCA_013397725.1 of Rhagologus leucostigma. Classification (NCBI taxonomy): domain Eukaryota; kingdom Metazoa; phylum Chordata; class Aves; order Passeriformes; genus Rhagologus; species Rhagologus leucostigma. Next base: position 2,844,083 of record VZTD01001040.1, on the reverse strand, counting down.
AGTTTGTCTTGGAGCTGAGGGGAAGAGTGCTCTTGTTTCTCCTCAGTTGTTATTCAGTACAGCACACACGCTGCACACCATCCTCAAGTACTAGAAATAGCAATGCTGAGATGAGAGGGAAGGTTGTCATATCTCACCCTAATGCTTCTGGCACTATCCTCTTATGTCAAATCAAGTCAGTAAATTATTGAAGAACGTATGTTGACTCTAGGAGGAAGCTTATTGGCACATTAGTCTCTATATTGCTCTATCTTAAATAATGAATTAAGCTAAGTTCAGAGTTGATATTTAGATCAAGGGCAGAAAAGGGCATCTGATCTGACTCTGTGGAGATTATACAGCATACCAAAATGTGAAGGCTGGATGACAAAACATTAGGCAGGATTGTTTCCTTCATAGGCCAAACAAGCTGTAGTTCCTAATAAAAATAATAAATACTTCTCTACAAATAGAGCAATAAACAGTGAAGTACTCTGAAAATTTCCTCATGTTTATTCAGGTTTGTCTGCTACAGGTAAAGTTGAATTCAGATCACAGTTTAAGAGATGAGGAGTGCATAAACTCCGCACTGCATTAGCAATTTGTGGACAAAATTAATTTCTATTTTTTGCAGTGCATAAGCCTGTGCTACTCCTGAACGTTTGAACAGCTTCAAGAGACATAACTGAGATAGACGTAGGATAAAAACTCAATCCAAGGTTAAAAATACATCTCTTTGAACTAACTTTATCACATTTGTTGGTCATAAACATCTAGCTCCAAAGTCAAATAATTAAAGCTTTTGAAGTTTCTGTTTGGCTGGTGGCAATGATGGGATGGAAAACCTACCCTAAAATGCTTTATTATGCTAAATAGTATACTATTTTACTATACTAAAGTGCCCCACTGGGGCAGTATGTTAGTAGTTGTAAAGGTTGTTTGGTTTTGCCCTCGTGAGAAGCGGATCGGGGCAGAAGCGTGCCTGTCGCGGGCAGGAGCAGCGGTGTGTCGCGACAGGGGCTGGCGGTGCAGGGCGGATGGCGAGCCGGCAGTGTGCCCTGGCGGCGGCGGCGGCCAACTGCAGCCCGGGCTGCGGTGCAGCGCTGCCAGCCCGCACTCCTTCCCTGCCGCGCTGGCCCACAGCCTCGGCATCCGTCCTGCCACAGCCGTGCTTCAGTAGGAGCTGGAGAACACCGTCTACAGCCAGGAGACATTTTCTTCTGTCTAAAGAAAAGGAAGCAGCACAAGGGACTTTGACGCCGCCTTCAGCGGCCTCGTATTTGGTCGCAGAGAAGATGTAGGTGGGTGCTGCACCAAGGTGCACAGGGGAAGGATGAGACGCATCAGACATCAGCTGCAACAGAAATGTGCCAATTACGTGGTGAGATGTGGGACGGATAAAATTCCCTGAGAGGAAGTGGAATTGCCGTCCTCAGGGTTGTCTGAACTCACCTGGACCTCAGCAGCTGACTGGCATCAGCTTTGCTCAAAAGTAGGGGATGGGACCAGATGACCTTAGGATGTCCAGTTAGGCTGGAATTACTCTGCAGTTGACAGACTTACAAAGGAAGGATCCTCACCAAAAGTAGCAGAGGGTCTCAGACTTGCCTTGAAAGTTCTGAAAGTACTTGCCTTGGGAAAAATGCTCAGAAATTTGACTTAGTGACACCATTCTTGAGAGCAGTTCTGGACTGCTTATTACCTGCAAGCATTTGCTTTTCTCTTTCTCCGGATAATGTCAATTGGAACAGATAGTTTCTATGAGACATTAACAGATTACATAACCTGGTTGGTTTAGCTGCTGTCTATATCTCCTGTATCTCTACCTTCTTTCCTAGGATGCGTTTGAGGCAGCTTCCAAATTTACTTCATAGAGCTCACCCTGCTGCGACAGTGGTTGGCTTTTCTACCTTTTCTTAGAAACAGCTCCTTTCTGAAAAAATTGTTTGGGAGCGATTAACCAAAATATGTTTTCTTCCATTCTTGTTTTGGCCTGATCAGAATAGGATGTTTTTAGCAAACTCTCTAACTGCGTATGGGTCTATAGCCTAGGGCATAAGGGTTAATTTAAAGAAGAAAGATGGATACATCATGGTTTGGTTTAGACTGAATTTTGCCTACCGAAAACTGAGTGAACTGAAGTTTCTTTGCAAAACACCAATTCACAACTACTTGCTAGTGACTGACTAGTGAATGTATATTTGTATTACCTCCTTTTCAACTGATCTAGTCAAGGATGACTACTTGGATGTCATTTTTCTATTAAAGAAAAACTCGTCCATTTGTTCTTGAATACTCAGAATTTTTAGCAGATGTAAAGCTTTTTCAGATACCTACTAAAAAGTTGGGATTTTGTTTGTTTGGAGTGGAGTGGTTTTTTTGTAACACCTAGGAATCTTGACTGAAAAAAGGATCGTGTGTTACACAAAGCATGAGATCACATACAGAACAAGTTCTCTTGCACTCGTGAAGAAATTGTGTTGCTGAAAAGGATGGTAGATTGCGGAGTGAAAAATCAAAATAGCTTGTCTGAATTTCCTGAAATCAGGAATAGAAACTCAATCCAGTTAAATGTGGTCCTGAAATTTGGTCCTAAGTCTTCTGAATTTTCTGTGCATTGGAGCATCCTTTCTGTATGTTAGGTGTCTCTTGGTTTGGATACTTCATTGTTGTATAAACGTCTCTATTCGTTTGGTCATGTTTTTGTTCATTTTCTTCTCCTTTTGTGATGCATTTTTAAAAATTTGGGTTTCAGGGATTTTTTTTGTTTATTGTTTTGTTGGGGTGTAGGGAATGGTTTTGTGGGGTTTTGTTTGGGGTTTTTTCCATCTGTGCACTTAGTTACCGCATTGTAATGTGCAGGACAAGAGACAGTATGAATCCACACAAGTTCTTTCAAGCATTTAAGGCAATTTATGCTAACTGAATATTTGTTCTTAAATCTTGCTACCTAAACAATTCATTTCATAAGACAGCCTTTCCACATTTCTTAAACAGTGCATTTACAGGTTGTTTAAGCTTATACTGTCCACTTTTATGTGATCTAAGTGTTGCTTCTTTTTGTAGCATAACAGAAATTGTAGCTGAACATGACATTTACTCAACTTAATTTTTATTTTTTTAACTTTTTTCTGAAATAGTTGGTGCTTAAATATATTTTAAAGTGTCTTAAAATCTACAGCATAATTCAAGAAAATTATATGAAATGGGAGAAGGCCAGTTTATCAAAGTGATAATTAAAATCCAGCTGTATAGGACATCAGGTAGGTTAAATGTGAGGTTAAGTGCAAGAGATTTGTTAAACTTACTAGCTTTGTTTCCTTTTAAGCATTCAGCTAAGGCATTAATGGGTCATAGTGCATGGGGAGGGTATGCATGTGGTAAGAACTGTGGAGTAAAATTTCTAACTTTCTTCTATTGTATTTCAATTATTCTTTCTTTTTATGCTGGTGAGATTCTGAAGGCATGTTTCACAAGGCATGCAGGTGACAGAATTGACATCTTTGCATCCTATTTTGCTATTATTGATATATCAATATTACTTAATCTTGTCTTTCCTGCTTGGTTATATCACAGAGACTTTGGATAAATGTTAGTAAGTCTTGATCCAGATTTCCATGAAGGCAAGTACTTATTCTGTGTTGAGAAAGTGCATTCATTGCATAGATTGGAAGAAAGATTAGAGCAGAATTGTTTGATTGTCAGCAGTAATACTCAGTGTCATGTTTTACACCTTACTCTTTTTGTTGAAAAAACGTGTGAATTTTGAGTTGTGCTAATGAAAAGTCTCCTTTAAAACTCACCTCATTAATATTGCCTTTGTTAGCAATTAGCACCTACGACTGCTTTAACTAAAGACCTGATTATTTTGTTTTTTCTCATTTACTTCTGTTGCTGCTGCTTTACTGTGAGGAATGCTGTTCACTGAGGTGTACTGCGGAGGAGATATTTTAAGTGACATGTGAAATACCTCATCATGTAATACTAGATTTTATTCTCTCTGCTGTCTTTTTCCAGCCAAATAGGGGAAAACAATGAAATCTCTGCTTTGAGATATGTAAGCATCAGTGTCTGTGGTATTTGATAAGGCTGTTTGGTGGCTTTTGCTTTCTGCTGTTATCTTGTTGAATGTCAACAGGCTTTCCTGGTTAACACTGCTCAGGCTTTGCTCACTTCTGCAATGCTTGGCCTATATGAAGGAATAACTTCTCAGCTTTGGGGTTTCTTGAATGTATTGTGTGAGTTTATAGGATCAGTGCAGTATCATGGTTATAAGGATCATTGCATCTTTTGAGAAAAAAAATTCTTAGTGTTTGCTAGTAACCTCAACTCCTTTTTTCTATTCTCATTAGTCTGTTTCAAGCACTAGTACCATTTTGTTCACAAAAGCTCTCAATTAAAATTCTAGTGTTGCTGCTCACGTTGCCTCCCGGGGTGTGTTTGTGAGGTAGGATCCACTGTCGTTGTAGCATGAGAGTACAGAGCCAGTCCCTTCCTCGAGGCACTCAGTAGATATTGCTCAAAACCGCGTTTGCCATCTTCCCACTTCTAGAGTTTTTCCCGGTTTGACAAGGAGTCTGTCCTCACCAAATACAACAGTGGTGTCTCTCTAGTGTTTTAAAGACAGTAATAAATTTTGTGGATAATGTGCCATCTTCAAACTTAACCAATTTATTAATAAGCCCGTATGCCTTGTCTCTGTTTGCGGAACCACATACTCTGTAACATGTGTGCTGCAAACTTTTATACACAGGATTAAAGTACATTGGTTGTGTCCAGTTCCTGAATTTGATCTAAAAAAGGAATGTCCTTGGAGGTGACTGAATCCCAAACTTGTTCAAGGGGTGCCATCATGGGAATGTTGTTGGAAATAATACTAATTTGCTTCACTTAGGAAGTGCAACTGTAGCTGCAGTTTCCTGGCAGTAGCTTCTGCCACGATGCATAATGTTCCACAATGATATGTAACCTGCATTTTAGTACTTGTAAATTTAATCTGCATTCAAGATTTAGCCAAACTGCCTTAAGAGATTATGCTAATCTAAAGCTTCTGCATCTGAAATTCCTAGTTTGTTCTTTTTTTAGTTGTGTCGTGGAGGTTGCTGTGCAAAATGCCACAACTATGCTTTTCCTTGGTGTTTAAGAGAAAGTAATATTTTGTATTAAGGTAGATTTTTACACAAAACAAGTACTTTGCTGTGTATTATATTGATGGAGATGTATAATAAGAAAGACAGGTTAGAAAAGATATGAAGTAAATAATATTTGAGGTTTGCTTTAAAGAGGACATAAACAATAAGTGGATAACTTAAGAGGAAAGGTCAATGAAGAAGAAAGATTAAGAAAAGCAGAGGGTGAATAATCAGAAAAAATGTCTGAGCCAGGATAATTTGTGATGCTTTTTGATAGTTATGATTAAAAAAAATCCAAACAATATGCTTGGGGATAAACAGATTACCATGCTTACTATCCTCTAGATCATTCCCCTTTAAGCTGCTCTTGGAAACAAACTTTCCAGGTATTTAATACACAACTGTATGCTTCAAATGAGATCAGAAACTGAATCTAATTAAAGAACATTGCAGCCAACGACATTCTGAAATTGAGAGATTATTTTTATATATTTGGCATAGGATTGTTGGTCTTTTTCCAGACTCACTGTCTTTTGTTTGTAATACAAGGTGTTGGCTTTCATCCATCTTGAAACAGAGGGGTCCAAGTTTAATGACTACTGCAAAATACTTGTACTAGTGTTAACAGAAGCTCAGTGCTGTGTAAACTCTGACTTTCTGCTTTTTTGTAGTTTTGACATTTAATTTCCTCTGTGAGTTGTTATTGCTTTAAGGTAGAATAAGGGATGCTGCAAGAGGGTTGTGATACTTAGTAGTGTTTAATGTATGGTGGACTTGAAGCTGTGTTTAATTGGTATCATCAAGTATGTATCTGCATAGTCCTGTGCAGGTACCTGTTTCGTGACTGTCTGAGGAATAAAGACTGTGGATATTGCATGATTCTTAGTTTGTCTTAAAAGTAATCTGGTTTCTTGCATTTTGTGCAGCAGTACTGCAGAGCAGAACAAACTTCTCATACTGTGATTCCTTGTGGTCTTATTGTGTTTGAGGGCTGGTAGTGAATCCATGTGTGCGTGTATCGCACACGCGCCACCACCCACCACCCCCAAAATGTGTAGGTATTTCTGGTTAGGATACTGCTGTAGTTTGAAAGCAGTTCCAGTAAGAGGATTATCAAATTTCAAGGTGTCTTTATTTTTCTAATCATTTCTCAAAAACCTTTGGTCAAGCAGTTGGGCAGCTGTCTTCTCAAGCTTAAGATGCCTAGATCTTAGAATAAAATTAAAATTTCTCATGCTTCTTTTGTCTTGTTGCTTTTTTTTCCCAATAGATATTTGGTTTTTGCTTTTTTATTTGTGTGAATGACAGTTCTAAAAATGCAGAAACACCTTCAAACTAGCACTGAAAACAGGTATTGCACGCAGGAGCTTGGAATTTAACGGAATTCCTTGCATGATTTTTAGATGCTTTATTTAATTTTATTTTGCCCTGTGCAAATGTTCTTTGGAGTCAAGAAAGCACAGTTTGTATTATATTTCTTTATTCCATGTTTTTACATGGAATATGAGAAATAGCCTTCAGTATAAGAACCAAAGAACAGAGTGCTTTAGTTTCTTTTCCACTGGAGTCTTCTGATAAGCTGCTTATTTCTGCATTTTTCATTTTAAGTGTCAAATATGGCAGTTTATTAGAAGACTTCGCCTTAGGAGAAAAGATAATGTTTTGTGTGGAATATCCACCATTTCTGTGTTCAGTGAAATGCTCCTAACTAGAGTTTTGTTAAGTGTCATTTCTCAGCAAAAATAAATCTGATAAGAACCAGTATCTACTTTTTCTGGAGGACTGCGCTGTTTAAATTCCTTCATGTTGACAGTTTCTCTTCTAATTGGAAATGTTGTAAAAAGTTTGTAGAATCTCTTCACTGCAAGACACCAAGAATTTCTACATCAGAATTCTCTGTGTCAGTATAGATTTCTCCTAAAATTATAATAGCCCCTTTTTGCTTTGCTGTCATATTTCTTATTATAGGTAGAGTTGTTTTCTGTTGTCCTAAGTAATGCATGGAAATTTTGTTCAATAATGATGCAGGTTTGGTAACTGATGAGTAGCAAATGAACAGTTACAGTAGTTGGCATTAAAACTCATTCTGGGGAGACAAACTTAACAGAAATGTTAATGTTAAAAAAAGATAAAGGAAAAAAGCAAGAATTTGGGAAGATCTCTGGTTGTATAGAAAATCTTGTGTAATAAAATATGTTTAAATTCTAAATTAGAGAGGTTATTTTGCAGGGCTTAGGAAGAAGCTAACCCAGAGAAGTCAAGCGAGCTTAACCATAGCAGTTGGAGTGTGAAAATGTCTTGAAACACTGAGGCACTGGCCTTCACCATTGGAAGCAGTCACTTTCTGTTTACCTAGAAGAAGGATACTATGCTTCTCTTTGTAGTTTCTGACTACTGTGATATCTTAGGTTAGTAAAGAGAAGAACAAAATGTTGAACAGGGTTGATTTTCTCGATAATTATGCATCTTAAGTGTTTTTGTGAAAGAATTTTAGAAACACATTATTAAGCCTCTAATAAACATACAGAGATTAAGCTGGTAAGAAACAGAGGTTCTTTGAACATAATAACTGGGAAAACTAGTTTGCATACTGGAGTTTACTTGCCAGAAGTATCTTAAGGCATTTAGGTCCTTCTTTTACTGTGTGTGGGCTTGGTGTTGTGGGTTTTGGTGGGGTTTTTTAACATTAGCAATTATCAGAGAGAACTAAAAGAAAACACATACCTTGAACTTATTTGTATTAAGAAAGCAAAACACTGAAGGGCAGGCAGGAGTTGATTCAATTCTGCTGACAACAAAAATTATATTTCTTTGAATATCAAACCCTTCATTTCTAAGTTAATGTTTACAACTCTGTTGCTTTTTTAAATTGTCTCCAGAAAACTGATTGCCATTTCTGCTGTTCAGTCTCAATTGCTAGCTTCATACATATGTGAATTCTTGTTCCCTATAAACTCATTTATGTATTTTCATTATAATTTGGATTTATTGCAAATGAAGAGTTTTCTGAGTCCTTGTTGTGCTTATGTTTTTAGACTTTAAGTAAGAAGCTAAGAGTAATTTGAGACTTTACTTTGGATGTGATTATGTGGTAGGGTAAGTTGTTTGGTGCTCCTTTCATCCTGAGCTGTCTCCAGAGGTTTGTCCTTTGTGAGGTATATGGTGTGTCCTCAAATTCAAATCCCTTTCTCCTCGTCACATCAAGGTGTGCATTGCAGTGCTTCTCCTTCAGGGAATATTTGTGATTATTTCTCCAGATATCAGCTAGGCTCGTATTGTTTTCTTCAGCTGTGTGAAGCAAAATTGTTCCAAATAGTTGTGCTTTATCATCATTTTGGCACTCATTCGGCATTACCTTTGGTTTTGCAGCTGAATATACTGTTGCAATAAATAATACTTTCTGCTTTAAGTTTACTACCTGTGTACATTTGTGTAAGTCATCGAAATACATGCAGTTTATACTGATTATAAATCTAGTGTTTCCATTTTTGGTTTATTCACAGAATGATTTGGCATTCTTTAAAGTCCTGAGTCTGTAGGTGAGAGCATCTCATTACTGTTTACATACTCTTTCTTTGGAAATTTCAGCTGATTTGCCAATATAAAGATTGAGCAATAGTAGGAGTAGTACCATTCATCCAGCACAATAGGCTCTCTTGTATAAAGAAATCACAGTGTACGATGTTATTCCAGCCATGACAGTATTGAAAACAATTTTTAATTTTATTTTGCAATAGAGGCAACACAGCTGTAAATCTGACTACAGCTATCTGCTCATTTCTCCAACTAACTTCTGAAGGATTTTTACTACTGAAGTTTAAAGGTGCTTTATTTCTGTTGAAAGCAGTGCAGTTACCAGTAGAAATGGGTCCTGTCCCAGGGATGGCACAGCTTCCCCTGTGTTCTGGACGGTGGGCTGGGCTCATGTCCTTCATGTACAGTTCTGTCGGCTACTGTTATCCATTTTTGATTTGCATTAACTTGTTGGCATCAAGCTAATACGTATCTGTTGAAAGCAGGTTTTGAATAAAATGGAAGAAAAGGAAAATTACCTTTGGGATTTCAAGACCTGAGTGCTTCTAAGCATAACAGAAGAATGCTGTGAGCTGGGAGGTCTGAACCCAAATGCAACTACTGCCACAAACATTAATGTTTTTATAAAACTTGCATTTGCATTTAGATGCAGGTGTTTGACAGATCCTCATTGAGTCTCTTAATTTCTTCTTCAGAAGACATCAGTTTGGGGTCAGCATTGTTTGCCATTCTGGTGTGGTGTTTTTTGGGGTTTGTTTGTTTGTTTTGAATTACCACCTTTCTTTTTAAAATTTTAAGTATAGGAAAAGAAACTAGTTCAGGAAATGGAATTATAACATTGGAATAGCTTTGCTATTTACCCAAAGGGGATTATTGTCTTCCTTGACTGTAGCTGTCTCGAGTGATATAACCCTTTTTCTGGTTATTTGGTCCTCGAAATGGAAAATCTTTGACAAATCTATAGTGAATACTGTGTTGCAAAGATATGTATCAATGAATGCGTGTTTCTTAACACTGGTATCTATGACTGTCTTTTTGTGTGTGACTTTTTTTAACCCAGGTTAGTTCCCGGCTGTTGTTATATTACAAGAAGATTAGGCTATAATGTGGGTGAGACAGGTTGCCCTACTGTGTAGTACATAAAATGCAGAGCACCAGAGTGCTGGGAAGTGTAACAAGACTGATTTAGAAAATAGAATGGATTTTAAATAAAGTTCAGTTTTAGGTAAAAGGTCAGGCTCTAGTTCCTTTTTTTATTTGTAGCAGTTCATCCGTATACAGTACTGTGCATATTGTATGTGTAAGTTAATCTCATTTTTTAATCTACTATAACTGCCCTTTTGATTCTTGAAAATCCTTTTGGGTATTTTGCATTCCGATATCGATCCCTGTCTGTCTGACTGCTTCAGCTAGGTAATCATTTTTCTTGTTTATCCCTAATCCTTTTAATATTTCCTTCCTGCCACTGTATAACAGTACAGTATGACTATTGTTTGGAATGTATCTCGATGACTGTAAGACTGTACAGTAAAAGTGACTGTGTTTGAGCCTAGATTTCACAAAAATGGTTTACAGTGAAACAAAAATGCAAAGCTGCACATGTGCCTTCAAAGCACGTGTGCCAACTGTAGTGCATTGCTTTGCTTAGGCATGTAAAATGTTCATCTTTATAAACCATAACCTATTCTGAACTACTCAGAAAAATGAAATATGAAGCTTGCTATTTCAAAGTGCTCCTTATTCCGTATTCTTTGTATGGCCCTAACAGAAAAAGAGAATGTATTCCTCCATCTCTGTGTCTATATATCTGTGTATATCCATGTGCATATGTATTAAAAACTTAATTTTAAAGAATCAACTGTAGAACAGTTTAAATATCTCAATAGAAACATTTGGACCCGAGTCTCTGATACTTCTCTTCAGCCATCTCCTCTAGTAAAGCATTCTGTCCTCATTTCTATGGTGACCGAGTAACAGCATCACATGAAGTTCTGACAAAATGATAAAAATTCCTCCCTGAAATGGTTTCCTGAGAAGCATGGATCTGTTCCGTTTCACCTGAAGAATAAGAAGACCCTCCCGTCCCCATCAGGGTTTTTCTTTTCTATTTCTCCCACACTAGATTATACCTTAGGATCCTTTCACTGTACTAACCAATGCTTTAACTGTTCTGCTTTTCTCATTAAATAAACTTGGCATGTACTTTCTCTGCGTGTCAAAGCAGAGCATGCAAACATAATGAAGGAAAAGAATTTGATACAGAGGTGAAAGCAAAGTGTTTAATTTTTCTTAAGGAGCCATTTTTATTTCCATACTGCTTTGTTAATACCAAAGACGGGGGGCGGTGGGCTGGGGAGTGCTTTGGCTTGGTTTTTGTTACAATTGCTCTACTTTAACAAAAGAAATGAAAAACACCTGAGATCTAGACTTCCTATATTCGGTGACTGTCTTAATAAAAATGTCTGACTAGTACCCAGTTTGAGTATTGCATAAACCTTTGAGGAAGGTAAAGAAGCTGCCTTCTCTCAAAGAAAGCATTGGTTGCAACCTAAATGTTTCAGTAACTTGCCATTATACCTCCACTTCACCATAATAACTTTGTACAGTCATGGGAAGTAAAATTTTAAAAATACATTGTAGCTTTTGATATGGAGAAACTTAGTGACAAAGTTCTGGGTTTATGGCTGTTGCTTTATGACGGACCCTTTCTAAAGTTAATGGAAATTAAAAAAATCCAAATCCATATCTTGATTTCTTATTATTATTCTATCCTTTGAAGATTATTCTCCTCCCCCTCATGCACTTTATAATAAGTATGCTGTGGTTGCAATGAAAGGTCAGTTTGAATGTTGTTATGCCTCAACTTCTGAGATGCTCAACTTCCCTGTGCACTTCTGAGATGAAAGTGTGAAATTTTTTTGGGGCATCCTGACTTTTTAAGTGAATGATCCCTGTTTTAATAATAAAGCACACAGTGCATTGTATCTTATTCAGCTATTATTTTTCAATTATACATTGTAACTTAGGTTATTCTTAATAATTGTAGGGTGTACTCTCTCATGTGCTCAATAACAGCAAGTTCTTTTTGCAGGCTCTTAGCAAAGTATGAACAAGTAAGCCTGAACCTTCAGACCTACAGAAAGTGAAGTTTGTCTTGAAATGCAAAACTTGTAACAGTAGTAATTTTTATCTAAAAATAACACTGTCACTGGTAAACTGAAGAACTTTATTTTAAATGATCTCTAGAGCTGCCTTTTAGAGTAGGGATTAAGTTTGTTTCCAAGGGTAGGAGTCTTGGTTGGAATTCATCAAAATGTTAGTTTTCCTGTCTGGATTTTGTTCAGTTTATTAAGAATGTTTTATTTCCAGCTACATTTCTGAATTTCTTAAGAAAGTTGTCTGTCTCAGAATAGAAAGTTTGCAAAAGCTTGATTGACCCAGACTCTTCCTTTATGCGTGTAGAGATTCTGTGTTGGCTCAGGCTGCTGAGATGTCAGAGATACCAGAACACTTCCAGCTTCGGTGGTGTTTGATGAAAGGCTACAAAGAGAATGTGTCCCACAGAGAAACCTCATCAGAAAACCAACTGATATTTTCTGTTCTTTGTGTAGTTATTTGAAATGCTGCTTTTTTTGAACATAAAGGCAGCATTTGCAGCCAGCCATGTTTTTCTTAGTGAGTTTTAGGTTATCAGTTCAGACTTTTAAGGGAAGCTTGATGCATGGATCCCTGAAAAGTGATTGTTCTCCTTATATTAATGATTGGGGTATTTTTGAAAGGATATATTGAAATGTGATTGAGTTTCATATGTTTTTTTTCTATTTCCTCAACTTTTGCAAGGCTTTTGACACTGTCTGTCACAACATCCTCATAGGGCAGACTCAGGGAGTATGGACTGGATGAGTAGACAGTGAGGTGGATTGAGACCTGGTGTCTCAGTTTGAGACAAGTTTAGGGGGAAACGCCCTGGAAGGAACATCTCCTCCACAGAAGGCAAGTTTCGGCACTCCCTCCCCCCACCAATGCGAAAGGAATTTCTTGGAGGAAAGTGAAAAAAACTATTTATTTAACAAACGCAGTGCCCACAGGGCACGGGAAAATACTAATAATTGTTAAATATTAAACCTCCTCTCTGTGGAGAAAGCTGGTGGATTCAGAGTTCTTTTCTGTAGCTGGCTCAGCCCCTCCTGAAGTCCGAGGCTGGGATGCGGCATCCCCACAGCATCCCTGCCAGTCCACAGAGTCTGATGGTCTGGTTCTCAGATCACAGCTAAGCTGAACAGTTCCAGAAGAAGTTACCGGAGGATTTCGGTGTACAGTCCTGGGAAAAACTTCTTTCCTCAGCTAACAGTCTAGCTAAAAGCAGGAATCAACTTTCTCGGCTCTTGAGTGGCGAGAGAACGCGGGGGAGTGTGTGTGAGTCCTTGAACACAAACTGTGCTGAAGAATTTGCCTGGCTTCCCCCCGCCTTTCCTTGGAGCCTGCTGAAAGCTGCAGGACCCATTTCTGGGCATAAAGCAGACAATAGGGGAATACAATATTGTCATAAAATCGCGCCAAGACACCTGGCTGAACGGCAGATCCCAGAGAGTCGTAATCGGTGGCACAGGGTCTAGTTGGAGGCCTGTCACCAGTGGTGTCCCCAGGGTTCTGTACTGGGGCCAGTATTGTTTAACTTGTTGATCAGTTACATGGATGAAGGGGCAGATACCTCCTCAGCAAGTTCACTGATGACACAAAGCTGAGAGGAGTGGCCAATGCCCCAGAGGGCTGTGCAGCCCTTCAGAGGGACCTCGACAGGCTGGAGAGATGGGCAGGGAGGAACTTTCTGAAATTCTGCAAAAGGAAATGCAGGGTCCCACACCTGGATAGGAATAACCCCAGGTACCAGCACAGGCTGGGGGCCAACCTACTGGAAAGCAGCTCTGTGGAGAGGGAGCTGGGGGTCTTGGTGGACAACAAGCATCCATGAGCCAGCAGTGTGTCCTTGTGGCCAAGAACACCAGTGGTATCCTGGGGTGCAGCAGGAAGAGCATTGGCAGCGGGTAAAGGGAGGTAATCCTATCCCTCTACGCACCAGATGTGCCTGGTGAGGCACATCTGGAGTGCTGTGTCCAGTTCTGGGCTCCTCGGGACAAGAGAGACTTGGAGCTCCTGGAGTGGCTCCAGTGGAGAGTTACAGAGATATTGGAGGCACTGGAGCATCTCTCTAATGAGGAAAGGCTGAGGGAGCTGGGCCTGTTCAGCCTCAAGAAGAGGCACTGAGAGGGGACCTCATCAATGTCTGTGAGTATCTGAAGGGAGGTGCCAAGAGGATGGAGCCAGGCTGTGCTCGGTGGTACCAGGCAGTAGAGCAGGAGGCAACAGGCAGAAACTGATGCACAGGAAGTTCCACCTGAACGTGAGGAAGAACTTTACTGTGTGGGTGACTGAGCACTGGGACAGATTGCTCAGACCGGTATCGCACAATCCTGTGCCATGTGCTCTGGAGCGAAGCTGCTTGAGTAATGAGGTTGGACCAGATCACCCACAGTGGTCCCTTCCAACTTTATCTGTACTGGGATTCTGTGATTAACTGTCTGATTCTGATAATCAAATAGCATAAGTGTATAGAAGTCCTCACTTCAGTAAATTATTTGGTGAGTTGTATAAGCAATTTCTTGCCTTTCTAAAATAGTAAATTTATTAAATGAGACATATCAGTTGTTTCAAATGTAGAGGTAGAACAATGTTTTATAACAATATGTATTTAATTAGTGCGATAATTGTCCTGAGTACAGCCTCTTAGTTAAAAACCCACGTATCTGCTATAGCAGTTTTACTGTCTCTGCATGCAGTTAGGGTTGTATGAAATTCTTCTTGTGAAGGCATCTGCGCTATGGGTGAGGACAATGTGACATATGTATCTTGCTATGTAATCTGTGTGTTAAGATGCCTTATTATTCAGGAATATGCATGTATTTGCTATACTAATTTATTTCATAGTAGATCACCTATATAGTCATATATATAGTTCTCCGTTTCCTCAAAAGCCTAATGGTTTCGTTTCCCCACAGTGCTTTGAAAAATGACGTTTTTCTGTTTCTGGACACACATAGTTATTTGTTTATATTCTATTTATTATCAAAATAAAGATAACAAAATGGAGTTTAAGTCCTGATGCATTGTTTGACTTTGAAGACATTGGTCAGGAAGAAACTGATTTGTCTAATAGACAGTAGCTTAAAACATCTAGGGGACAGGTCAGTGCTTTGTAGTGTATGTGTCTATTTGACAGAAAAGCAGTAGGCTCTTGTGAATCTACTTTGGTCTATTGAGAAGCTGCTTTGAAACAGTCTGTCTGGTGTGTGAAAGGGGCAAAGTAGCAGAAATAGCACTGGTGAGTGATTTCACAGGGGGGTTTTGTGGAATACAGCTTGACATTACCCTGCTTTCTGTCTTTTGAGGCTGTTGGTGTATTTTTAATTATTTTGTTCTTACATGGGGTTTTTTTAATGTTCCTTTTGTAAGGGCTAGAAGTGTTTTTAATAAAGGAAAAAAGAGCTATTAAACAATTCTTGTGTGATGAAATCTTAAATAGCTGTAGGTATTGGAATTAAATCAGGAATTGTGCTAAAGCAGTGACATTTATTGCTGTGTTAATGTTTGTAATTTATTTTGAGAACAGATTAAATTTTGATGCCTTCTTCGATGAAATAACAAAAAGGTAGAGCTAGTTTAGTGTAATGAATCCCTGTGGATAGAGAAGTTCTTGTCATTTGCTGAGATAACAAGAAGAAAAACCTTGAAACTTTTCTGAATTGGTTGCTTAGAAGTAGTGTTTTTTATCCAAAATTGGTATCAAAGTGAGGAGCCCTCATCAGCTTTTACTGAAATGCAGTAAAACTGAACTCCCACCTTCTTACATTGCAGTAAGTTCTGGACTTGGAATGCAGTTACACTAGTGTGATGCCAGCTGATTAAAGTTTTAACTGCAGTAGTAATGCTACACCTGGAGCTGCTGGATTTTCATGTTTTAGATAAAGGTTATGCTCAAGGAAACACTTTATAAACTGCTGACCACATAGCATTTTAGTCAGTAGCTGCTTTTCATAAAGGAAAATTACATCTAAATCAAGAAAAAAATCGTGACATACTCTGCAAAAAGTTTCTTAACCTGCTTTTGACTCTGCTGTGGTCTGGAGTTTGTGAAACTGGAAAATAATTGTCTGTTGGTTGATTCAGCATGGGTGAATATATTTGACTTTCCTGTTGCTCAGTTGCATTTGTATATTGGGAAGGGAATATTTAAACCTGCATAGTTTGAGATGTAATTTGGAAGCACAATATTTACATGAGTATTAATAGGGAGATATTAGCAGAGTTTTGGTTGTTTATTTTTTGGGACTATGAAGTATAAAAGTAATAGCGACACTGGATTAAGAAGAAAAAGGTTTATAAATAACTACTGGTGTTATGTTACCTGGTATTAAAACATAGACATGTATTTTGCAAGATGGTGGTTATGTTTAAACCATTTCCTCTGAAAACGGTGCTGGTTTTAGGTAAGACTGCTGTTGCAGTCTGTTAACTTTAACTACATTGAGCACAATACTCTAACGTGGAAAAGACTATCAAAGAACGTAACTGCAAAGCACTGAGTGAATATTTCATACAGAAATACTTGTCATGGTTCTATATTTTAAATTTCTCTCTTCTATTGCTTGTGATGCTTCTTACATGTAGATAGTGACATATCCTTGTTTTCCTATCTTTGCTAGGGGATCTTACCAACTCTAGCAGTAGACTTTGCATTGGTCTTCAAAAAAGACGTATCTAGAGTCCTGAATAGTCTGAATTTGAACAGTTTGACGTGCATTTCTGACAAACCTTGCCTTTTGGAAAGTTAGACACGTTGGTCAAAAATAGTTTTTATTGTATTTGACTAATTGCATTGGTCAAATATTATTTGTATTGAGTTATCTAAGCAGTCCTTAAGGAAATGCTTATCTTCATTTAGCTACGTGTATGTATGTAAATGCAGTCAAGTGAAAAATAGCAGGTCAACTTTTTAAAATACTTATAATACAAAGTATTTTCGTGAGAGAGATTGCGTGAGGATGGGATTATTTATTAGTCATAGAAATCAGAAGATCACTGGATGCATAAGGCTAGGACACATAAAATAATGAACAGTGGGAATTTAGGGTCATGATGAGTACACGTGCTCTATTAAGAGGCTGTCTTGAGTATGTACTTTAACGGCTGCTACTGCAGCAGTTCTGTCACTTTTCTGTGCATGTTGAGCAAACATGCAGTGGAAAATGAAAATAATTTTAAAAGCTAGAATGTCAAGCCTTTTATTATATCCGTAAACTAAAGGCTGTCAATAAAATACTGAAACTAGTATGTTATCTATTATTTATACAACTCTCTGCAGTGAACCACTGTGACCAGTAATGTTCAGTCTGAACAATGTGTTTAATAAAGCAAATAAGAACCTAAACATAAGAGTAGGTTCAAAAAAAACAATTGGTCTTAAAAATGTTATTTAAAGTTCTAGGCAAAATACATATCTAGTCAAGGCTGTTTTAAAGATAGGCGGAAATAGTAGGATTTTTAACTGTAAGAAAAGAGCTGTAATGCTATCTAGTATCACATTTACGTTAGTAATCTTTGATGGTTGTAAGAAAAAATATAAAAGTACATAAAGGAATCATAGAATATCCTGAGTTTGAAGGGACCCATAAGGATCATCAACAAACCTCATCATCATCGTAGTCAAACCTCTTATCTCTTAGTATTCAAGCTGCTGAAGTACGTAGGAACAGCACTTCTAATGTGAACATTGGGATTGTGTACAGGAAAAAACCTCTTCTGTTAATGTATGGATTCTTCAAATATGTTACCTGTTGAACTTTTAACTTGCATTTTGAATATGTGAGAGCTCAGTTCAGGTTAATAAATCAATCCATTTAAATCAGTCCATACTGGAAAGTCTTGGGAAACTGAAGGTATAGGTGTGAACATCAGGGCTGACATGATATGACAAGTTGTTTCTTAATGTCTTGGCCAAATGTGTAACTTCACAGCTCTACTTGAGGCTGTGTGGGTTCAACCCTTGTGCACATAACACGAATTAGAAATTTTTAAAAAATATTTCCTAAGGCAGCTGCCATCTTTCAAATACCTTTAGTTTTTAAAGGATATTTGGTAATTTTCACTAATCAGTTCAGAAGCTGCTGTTTCCTTTTCTTTTTTATTGTTTTGTGGGGAGGGAGAAGAGAGGGAGCTTTATCTGAGTTTATCTTTACAGGTTCAGTGTTTTACTGACACATATGGCATGATGATTTTTCTCTCCCTTTCAGAAGAGAAACCCGATTGCTCCAAGGCCCGCTGTGAGGTCCAGTTTTCTCCTCGATGTCCAGAAGATTCCATCTTGATAGAAGGCTATGCGCCTCCTGGTGAATGCTGTCCGCTCCCAAGCCGTTGTGTGTGTAATCCTGCAGGCTGCTTGAGGAAGGTTTGCCAGCCTGGCTATTTGAATATATTGGTTTCTAAGGCATCAGGAAAACCAGGGGAATGCTGTGATCTCTATGAATGCAAGCCAGGTAAAAGTAGACACAATTTCTTTTCCCATTTTTCAGTTTTTTCTGTCTGACAAGCAAAATAATCTATATAATTGCATCCAATAAAGCCTGTATAGCCTCTAAATTTTTCTGATTCTTCTTGAAAATTAGTTATTATATATAGGCAATACCCATTAAAAAAAGATAAAAATACTGTGGTACATTTTAGTTTCTTTTTTCTTTAGTCATTAATTTAAACCGAGTAGCAAGGGAAAAGTAACCTAGTGAAGGTATTGCATTTCTCTGAATGCTACTAGTGCAAGTGACATATTTTATATACTGATTAGATTATACAGAGGTTTTTCATACTGGGAATACATTGTGAATGGACAGGGAATTAGGATTTCTGTTTTAAGATCCCTCTAGATTATCAAGTGTTGACCCTTAAAAACTGCAGAGCAGAAGAATTATGGAGGAGCATACTAAAAAACTTTACAACATTTTCAGTATTTACTCATCTTCCATTTCATGAGAGCACAAATCACCCTTTCTTTGTGATTTATTATTCCAAGTGAAGTGGAAGATGTAATTCACTCTTTGATCCAGGCTTTGGTAAGATAAACAGTCAAAACAGAGGACTGAAAGCAAGCATATAAAATGGTATAATCCAAAATGTTCTTTGCAAACAGGTTCAAGTATGCTTTAACTGTGCCTTTCTTATGCTTGTTTAACATTTTTCTTAAATCTTCCACAGAAGAAGGTTGTACAGTCTTTGTATCTCTAGTGCTTCTCTTTTTGGTTTTTTTTCCAAATATCCAGTACAAATCTGACTGTGTGGAAATTTAAGCAAAATTTTTTGTACCCTGTCCTGAGTAGTTGGTGAACAAGTCTTTACTATAATTTTTTGCTCTGGAAAATTTTGTCAACTATGGGCTTCTTTCATCTAGAATTATCTGTAATTTCTTGTGACATGGTCTTTTGGGACTCCTCCCTGGTTATGTTTCCCTTCTAAAAGTTTTTTCAGTTAATCCAAATGTCTTTAACATGTAGTATCCAAAAGCAGACTAATATTTTGGGAAAGTCTTCATCAGCACTAGATACTGTAGAATAATTGCCTTCTGTTTCTCATGTAAAACTTTAAATAAGATTTTAAGTGTTTTGCAAGAGGTATTTCTAGTTACTGAACTGCTTTGATCCCAGAATCTTTCTGTAGCATGACTGCTACTGAACCGTTACATTTCTACATTTTAATTCCTCCTATATACTTCAGTTATGCCTTTACTGAATTTTGTCTTGCTGGCTTTGGATTATTTATCATTTTCAAAAGAAATTTTAGCTCTGATCATGTCCTCCCAAGTATTTTTTGAATTCCCATCCTGTAGTTGGCAAGTAAGTCCGTCCAGACTTCCCTGTGGAAATTACTTCTTGAAGGCTGTTTTCGGCTTACTGGTTTTACAGGATCTTCAAGTTGAGTATGATTCTCTATCACATTAGTGAATTTATGTAGCTCTGTGTGTGTTGTTTTCTGAAGCAGTTTGTGTTTTTTGCTGTAGGGAGTTTTAAGAGGTGAAGGTACATGGGACTGGAAAAATGAAGGTGTGTGTTAGGAGAGTAGAGCAGAGGCTTTGAAGAGCAGAGGCTTTGAAGAGACTGGGGAAGGAAAGAAACTAAGAGGATTTAAGGGAAGCATAGAGGTTTGCAAATGGGGGTTAGAAATTAAGAGACCTGGTAATAAACCTTGCCTCTTCAGAGTCTGACTTGGTATCCTGAAGAACTGTAAGAAAGAAGAGTTAGAGAGGAACTGAGCTACATGAATTATAACTGAAATGCCATGTTGCTAGAAAAATATGGGATAATGGATAGAGTAAGGCCTGGGAGGTAGGTGTTCGTGCAGAGACTCTTGTGGGGCTGATGTCACCAGTTTTACTGAATATGTCAGCAAGTCGGTGGAGTTAACATGTTGAACAGAGAAAAATATGTTTCCATTTTTTGCCACAGACCTAAAAACTTTAGTTCTGTAAGTAATGCTTCCAGAACACTCTTCCTGCACCTCCATGTCTGCTTAACCAGCCTCATAGGGGTTTTGCACCAGCAAGGGCTTTCTGGTGGAAACAAAGCTGGGAGGACTACTTCCTATGACAGCAGTGCTGCTTTATGCCAAGATAAAGTGCTTGCGCAATTAAAGCATAAATTGTGTTTATTTCTGTTCCTTAAAGAAAATATCAGTTCTCTCTAGTTTACTCTGGCAATTGAGTGGGGAGCCTTTTGCTGGGAACTGCGTATGTTCAAGTGCTGCGATTGGCAACGGAGTTGTGAAAGGAAAATAGAAAGTGTTTCCTCAACACTAAATGCTAGAATAAAAATAAAATATTTCATTTTGAGATCCACTTCCTCTTCTGTCTGTTTTACTTTAGGAATACAATTGAAGACATTGGTATTCAGTTAAAATGAATAGTGAAGAATCTTAGTATCTTAGTCACACGTGTCTATAAACATCCAGATTAATTTGCTTTAAATGTTCTTACCTGTTGCTCCACCAAGCGTCTCATCACAGTTGTGGTACCTACTGAGAACAAGTATGTCATGGTCATTGTTTTACTCTGGTTGTAAAGCTCAGAGATGAGATAACCCTAGTCTGGTTCCATGAGCAACTCCTTTTATTCCTACAAGATGTGTCTAAGTGTCCATTCATGAGTAGTTAATTTAGTCAATATGCATTGAATTTAGTTTTAAGATGGGGATTACATTTCTCAAAATGTATTTTCAAAAATTTTTTCTTCTTGAAGATAGTTTGAATGACCAATCTCAAATGGAACTGCATAATGTCTTAACGGCAAAAATAAAAATAACTCAAAATAAGATTTGTGGGAGTGTATGTGCTAAACCACTATGAACAAAGACATTTTTAAAATCATGTTTGTTTATTTTAAAGATTGAGGTAAAATCTAATTTAAAATTTATTTTGCTGAGGTGTTGATAGGAACTCTGGCTGTCACTTTTGAATAAAACAAGCTAAATAGTTTACTTTGGCAGCTGTCCAACAGATGTTTGTTGTACCTTTTTTGATAACTTTTGTTGTTGTATATGGTGCAATGGGGAGTATCGTCTTTTAGTTTCTGACATCCTTGGAAAAGCTTTGGGAAATGTCTGTCATGATAGACATAACCTGAGTTGAAAAGACCACTCATTTGTCATTCTTTCAGAAGTCTTCTTGGCAGAGCTTTCATTCACTTATCTCCAGCGTGGCCTGAAAATTACTCTTCTTTTTCTGGTACCAAATATTGGTTTAAACGCAATTGTAAAGAAAATGTTATTGTTTGGCTTACTTCTTTGGGAAATTCTGTGCAGTCAGGGCTTGATGGAAAGTCCAAGATCAGCAAAATTTAGTAGGTAGTGTGTAATGACGCACAGGGAAGTAGTTTGTGCTCCACCCTGATACAGCTTCAGCACGGAAAATCAGGTCTGGAGCTTTTACAGTCTGGCACTAAGGACAAGGGTCAGCAAAATCAAGTTTTTATACACAGTTCAGAGAAATAGAATTCTATAATGTTTTTCTTTTACCCTCTGTTACAGAAATAGTACTTACATTGTTTTATTGGATGATTTGTCAGAAGCTTATGTTGACAGAACTTGAGATAAGAGTGGGAGAGGACTGGAGAAAAAGAGTGAGGAAGAATTACAGATACATTTCCAATGGACCTGGAGAAATGGCTTTTAAGTTGACAGTAAGGGTGAGGGAGGGGAAAAAAATCAGCAAATGTGGAGATCCACGTTGGGAAATACCTGGGATAGGCAGTTAAGGGATAGGGCAGCTAAGAAAGTGATTCAGGCAGCAATACAGCTGCACTGAAGGTCCAGGAATGATACGGTTGGGTGTAATACGTTCTGAAGTGTCATGGAATGTAAAAAGGATAATACCTTGTCATGGAGAGATACTTGCATTCCACTTCTCCTGTGGCAGACAATGTGACTACCATTATCATGTGTACTTGTGTTGTGTTGCATTATTCATGAGGAACCAGTTTAAATGCATCTGAACTGAAAGCAAAGGATGTCACGTCATGCTTCTGTGCTGTAAAAGCAGACTGTGTATCCTTGTACTGAACCCTCAGAAATCTGTGACTTCTGAAGCCTTAGCCTGTGCTGATCCACTGTGTTTCATCAGAAATGCAAATACTGACCTGCTCCTGCACCGTTAGATGCTTAAGTATTTATTTAGATCTTGCCCTAAACTGTACATTGTATTAGTTGAAAAGCTAGCCATTTTATTAGTTGAAATATATCGGGGTGAAACTTAACACACTTAATATACTTTGTTAACTTACTCTACTAGGAAGTTTTATTCACCTAGTTTCATTAGCAGTTTCAAAACCTTTGGTTTTGTAGTCTACAAAGGAGGTAGCACATTATTACAGATATGTCAGGGTTTGCAACCATGGCAGGGTTTCTGCTACATTCTTGTAGAAAAGTGGTAGCTCTCAGATGCTTCTATGTACAAATTCAGTGCATGAGAAAATTCTTGAAATCTTGTAAGCAAAGGTTGATTGGGTGAAATTTTGCTGGTAGGAAATCGGAACATATTTATGAGTTCTTGAAGATACAGATTTGTCAAACTGTATTTAAAGCTTAAAGCTTCTATGATAGACAAAAAAAGAGTTTAGAATAAAAGCTTATAATAAACTGTTCATGAAATGTACACATGTTAATTATTGGAATCACAGTAGGATGTGAAAAAAAACCTAGAAGTTCAGTGGCAAATGTTTGCAGTATTATTTTATAGGACAGTAGTGCAGCTAGTCTGGGAGATATCTTTTAAAGAAATGAAGAATCCAATTACAGGCTGTTCTGTAACCTCAGAATATTTTCAGTTTATCTGTAAGTTTGTCTCAATACTTTTTCCAGTTTGAGAATCCTGTTTAAATCTGAAAGAAAGTAGGAACTTTTTTTCCTTTTTCAAGTATTTTTCATTTCTTATCTGTCTTCATCTCCTTCCTGTGAGGAAACTATGGGAGAGATGAGACTGTTCCACCTGGAGAAGAAAAGGCTCAGGGAAGATCTCATCAGTGCATATGACTACCTGAAGGGAGTGTAAAAGCAATAAAAGAGCCAGGTTCTTTTCAGTGGTGCCCAGTGACAGGACCAGAGCAGCAAGAGGCACAAATAGAAACACAGGAGGTTCCCTCTGAACATCAGGAAGCACTTTTTCACAATGAGGGTGACTGAGCACTGTCACAGTTTTCCCAGAGAGGTAGTGGAGTCTCCATCCATGGAGATATTGAAAAGCAGCACTTGGACATAGTCCTAGGCAGCCGGATCTACATGGCCTAGCTTGGGAACCTCCAAGAGGTCCTGTCCTACCTCAGCTGCTTTGTGATTAATCTAATAATGTAATAATAAAAAGGAAAAAATTCAATTAGAGTAGTCTTAACTTGGAGTTTGTTGATTAAAAAAGACAGACTGGGCTGCTTTTCGGTATCAGTGAGCCATGTACTATCACACTGTAACCACTGCAGTGGAGATACGCAGAGCAGGTGTAATTCTGAGACTGATGTCCCATTATGACTGAGTCAGTTATTGCTATGTACCACTGAGGATCAAGCTTGGAAAATGTAGGACCAGAAGAGAAAAAAATGGGCCTTTGAAGGTTATGAGCTCTTGCAAGAAATGTCAGTAGCATTGCCAAGCTGCTTTAGCAGTTCAGTAAGCAGCTGTGATAGTGTCGATATTGCAGTGAAGTTTAATCAGTAATCAGGGATATCATACTGCATAATTTGCAGCCTGATAACATTCTGTTCATCCTGCTTGCTCAGTCAGAAAATAACTCATTTCTTAAAGAGGGAGCCATGTTTTATTCTTCACTTTCTTAGTATAATTATGAAAAAGCATAGCAGATACATTACACCTGAGCTGGTACTGTTTGTTACGTGGAAGATTTAGTACCAAATAAGAGAAAGATGTGTTTCAGCTTTCCTGAGTATGACTTATAAAATTAAATATATATTCAGCCTGGTTTTGGTTTTTTTTCTTCTGCATTTCTAGACATTTGTTGCTTTCTAAAAACTGTTGGTCAGTCTTTCTTGTTAAGTAGAATTCTTCATCTCACTAATGCAGAAAGATTTGTTAATTTGCATTTCATTTTTGCCATATATAAATATACAAACAAGACAACCTAATAGAATAGTCTTTAAAAATGTACTTTACACACGCACACATAAATCTATAGTGTATCTCTCTTTTTTTTAATTTCCTATAACCCAAGTATTTTGCTGTTTAAACAAAGTTTAATTAGTTAAAAATTAAACAGTGAATGTTTCACTGTTTTAAAAGCTGTGGGGAATATATATTCTTCATAACTGGCATACTTCTATTAACTAATATTCACAGTTGTAAAGATTGTTTAGGGTTGCCTGTCTAACTTCCATAATTTTTTTTAATAACTAATATCAGTTCAGTTGCTTCCCAAATCAGTAATTCTAAAAAGTGAATCTTAAAGAGAAAGACAGGCTTTTTGTAATGTTACCTAGCAAGCACGCATTCATTGGATAATTTTTGTGACTTATAAGGCTGATACATAAGTGGTTCCTTATGAGGAAGTAATTTGCAAACAGCTTCTAAAACATGAGTGAAAGAAATGTTCTTCTTCTCTTCCTCCGTAGTGTTCAGTGTGGATTGCAGCACAGTCGAATGTCCTCCTGTTCAGCAAGTTGTTTGTCCCCTGGACAGCTATGAAACCCAAGTCAGGCTGACAGCTGATGGCTGCTGCACCCTGCCCACAAGGTTGGTGTCTCGATGGCTCAGCATTTTTAACTTGTTCTTGACAATTCAAGTATTGTGAATGCAGGATAATAATGCGTACTTCTGTGACAATAAATGCTGATGCAGAATAAAAGCTACATGAGGTAGGTTATATCAGCCTGATGGAAATATACAATCCTGTATTTTTAAAGCAGAAAAAACATCTTCACAGTGCAAATGCATGAAGTTGGTTTTTGCTAAAATTGTTTGAGGAGTTCATGTCTCTAGATTGACTTTCAGTTAATTCAATTAATTTTGCAAAAGTTCATTTTTGAAGGTGTTTGATGGTAAGGAGTTAAGTGCTGAAGATTACAGAAGACATGCTAGAGAAAATCTCATCTAGTTAAAGGAGAAAAAAAATCTGATTTTTTGTATGTGGAAGACCACTGTAAAAAGTTGAAAGATGGAACTCTCTGGAACTGTAGGGGAGCAGAAATTTCAGGTACTTGCTCCAATTTTACTTCTGTTGTTGTTCAAGTGATTAAAAGTGATTACTGTGATTAAAAAAAAAAGACAGTTTTAGAGTTGATTTTGTTCCACAGTTATGCACTGCTATTTGAGTTTGTGTTTTTACAACAAATTTCCCAAAACCTGGTTCATGAATATGCCAAATAAATACATATTCAAGCAAAAATTAACATAAATGAAAACATTTTACACCAAAAAGAAAATTTTTCTTGTAAATGTAACTAGTTGGCTTACTTAGTGGAAGGTCTTTGCACCCACAGAATACTGTCATATTCTCAGCCCCTTGTGTAAAGTAGTAAAAAACTTGCAAAGAACTCAGAAAGTAGAAGATGGCAAAGGTTGTATAATCAAGGTTGTTCTCTTTTGGGTACCCTTTGGGTGCACATTTACTGTGGCATCTTCTTTAAACTGTTGTTTCCATGATGTATGAAGGTCTGTTATTGTATAGAGAATAGAAAACATCTTTATTTAATAAAACTGAGGCAGAAAAAGAGATACAGAAAATATCATTTAATGCACTAATCCTAGCTCTTAAAATTTTGAAAATATATATATTTGAAATTTGAAAATATATTTCAAAACTTGACAGGTTTTATTTGTAATTGTAGAATACTGAGAGTAGTCTGATTCTTATTATCCTTACTCAGTGAATTACAAATGTGATTTAGTTCAGAGTTGTTTTCTTTTATTTTCCTGTTTTCTGAATTTCGTATACCACAACATGGTATGGATTCTCAGTATCTTCCCTTTATTCTTTGACAAATTTTCTGTAAACTTCCTAGGAATTGCAATCATATATTAGTCGAGAGCTGACCTGGCTAGCTGGGACTGTGCAGGAGTTTGTAGATTTTATACAGTCATCATACTGCCATTGTTGCAAATATAGCTCAGCATGTTCAAGACAACTAGAATAAAATGTTGCTCAGGACTGTATTTAGAAAGATAGATTGTAAAGATGAAGAAGCAGTCTCAGATTAATATTTCACAAATTTAGAGTTCAGATTAACACCTAGTAACCTTGAAAAGACAGAAAGATTAATGGTACATTTTTACTCCCAAATTTGTTTCGGCTTATTGGATTACAAAATGATGCATAAACGACATTATTTTTGTTTCACAAAAGTAAAATTATGTTCTATTTTTATGCAGTCTAATATGTGGTTTGATTTTTCTAGTGCTTGGGTGAAGAGAATGAAAAATATCCACTTTTTTCTTTGTCAGTGATAACTTCAGTGTTCATTCTATCAGGAAATATAGAGTACCAAGAAAATAAATCTTCATTTACTTCAGAAAAATTACCAGTTCAAAATATCTTCTATTTCTAGTACACGTTGGAACTGACCTTAAATAAAACACCTAGAGCAGCAAACATGTTTCTGAAAGAATCTTTTTATTCTGTTGAGAATGTTTAAAAATAAAGTCAGTTGTTTAGCTGTGTGTTAACTGATATCTGAAGTGTCCTTGTCCGTGCGTTTGGGAAGTCAGTAATGAAACCAGTATTCTCTTCTCCTGTGCACAAAGATCCCAATTGTACAAACAGGCTTACAGCATGTGAATTACTAGATAATTATGAATTCCTGAAACCTCTTTGAAATCAGGTGTTGCGCATTCCTAGGATCAGAGTTTAACGAGATCAGAGCTGGGATAGATGAGTACTTAGCTCCTGGAGTCTTAGGATCTGATCTTATGATTGGAGGGAGTTTTGTGTTAATACCTCTGCCCTCCTTGATGTACGAAACTGCAAAATACCTCCACAATTAGCAGAACCTAGTGTGTCTGCAGGCAAGTAGAAACAATTGTAGGTGTCTTGTACTCCTCCATTATTTTTTAATTTCGTGGCTCAGTCTACGTTGCTGTATGTTGTTATTATGTGGGTTGCTATTTGGATTGCCTTAAATCAGCCGAAACAATAATACACTTTTTAATGGAGTAGGTGAGAAGGAAAGAAGAAAAACTGAATCTGGCAGCAATATGATCATATAGATGCTTTACATGTTGTGTGCCTGCTAGAAATACATTTAGTTATTTTGATTTTAATATACTACTGTGCTTCTTAAGGAAGACAGTGCCATAGTCATCATTCATGTGCTGTAAGTAAAGATTTTATTTGAAAGGAGGAATAAAGGAACATAGACATGGGGATAATAGAAAAGAAAGCTTTAAAAAAGGTTAGAGGGAAGAGAAGTGCATGTATGAAAAGAGAGCAGAAAGGGAAACAAAGTGCAGTTACTTGGAACGTGAAAATCGAGCCATTTGAATTCAGGTTCAATGTTTCCTCAGATTTGAGGAGAAGTTGGAGCTTTATGTTTGAAGGGTCTCTGTGAGACGTGCATGTCAAAACTGTAGAAAAAAAGTGCAGATTTATGGGTGAATGGGTCTACACTAGGAAAATGGGATGGTTTTTCTTAATTTCAAAATTTCTTATTAAAATATTAAGAATGATGAAATATCAACATTGCCTTGTCTGAGATTCAGTTTAGAATCACCTAATTGCGTATCATCTCTTTTTAATTGTTAGAATTAAGTTCAAAAGAAGCGGCACTGTATTTTTTCAGTGTACATTTGAGAATTATTTATTAAAAGCAGAGACATTGTTCCATAAGGTCATGGACTTTAGACTTTAGACTGTCATTTAGACTTCATGAAATTATGTTTTAAGACTATGAACTCTTTGAAGAAATTATGATCATCTGTTTCATTTATTGCCACTAAAATGAAAGCCTAATACCAGCAGAACCAGGAAGCAATTAAAGGAGACTGCCATGGTTAAGGACAGATGACATGTCGCTGAGCTGGTTAACAAGTAGTTGATAATTTTCATACAGTAGGAGCAGATTGACTTCTGTCTCACATCTTGTTCTTGGCCTGTTTCTTGTGTGTAATATATTAGGAAAATGGAGATCCTTAAATCTGATGTTAAACTGGCATTTGTTTGTGAGCGAACTCTTGAATGCATATTCATAACAATGAAAACTCCTTGAGCAGTGCCAGGGGAAAAGTGGGAATAGTAAACATCCGATACCATAAATTCTTGTTCTTGCACTCAGAGATTACATTTAGTGTCACACTGATTTCTAATGCAGTGGTTCAGAAAGAACAGAACATACTGATCTGGCATCAACATCAAAATACCAGTTGTTTCAGCTTTCATCAGACAGTTATGAGACTTACCTTAAATTTCCAGCTATTATGTTAGGAAAGCTAAATGTTTGGAAAACAGGAAAACAGTTATTATGTTAGGAAAACTTAGAACAGTTTGTCTCTGCTCTTGGTAGAGGTGCTTGCTTCTCCAAGGAGGTTGTTGAACAAAAAAATGTATTAGAGCTCTTACAGAAAACTTAACCACAGTTTTTTTTCATGTAAATTTGTTGTCTTCTATTACAAAGTTGAATGAAGAGATGACCAATATCCAGTTTACAGAATCTATTATCTTCAGATGTTCTCAGTTTTTCTGTTGTGAATGAAGTTTCTTCAAATTTTCAGATTCCTTTGGGAATTTATTTTTAAGTGTAAAAGTCTTTATGAAAATCTGTTTAATTTTTTTATTTGTGAAAAATGGAACAGTACAGTCATTATCAATGACTTATATTTTTATTGCTCACATAGTTTTGTACATGTTTCGTAAGATTTTTACAAATAAGTAAATGGCCTGTTTGGATAGCTTTGCACCAAATATTTTTGGATTATCTTTTTTTCTTTATGACTGTTGTCACAATAATTTGGAAGTTTAGTCTTTATTAGGTCTCTGCTTCTTGCTATGGTTTTATACCCCTGCTTCTGTGCTGTTATCTGTTACAGATTAAGTAATTTCAGGATTCATTCAGTGCTCTGTTCTCAGGGATATTTCACACACACACTCCTCCCGCCACCCCCAGCTATTCTTGGTCAGTCTTTTAATAAAACCAGATAACCAAGAAAACTCCATAGAGAACAGCAAGATATTAGTACTGTGCCAATATTAAAAAGAACGAAAACTAAGTAATTAAATCTGGTTGTCTTGTTATCAGTTCTGAGAAAAATAGTGGGAAATCTGATAGAGGATTGAATTAAAGATTAAAGGATGTAATTATAGCTAGAAGCAACCAATGTTGCTGAAATCTGATTTTGTCTTCTGAAGATACTAAGCTTACCTTAGAAACTGTACCATCAGAGTACCTTCCTTTTCAGTTTGTCTTCCATCGTCACTAGTCCTTTTTTTTGGTATTGGATTCTAGCTTTAAACAAAACAGACAAACAAATGAAAAATAACTAGGATTTTTTCATTACTATTGTCTCACATAGTTTACTTTGTAAAACGGAAAGGTATCCCCTTCCCCAAACTACTTAACTTTGAAGGACATTTCCCACACCTCCCTCAGATTTTGGGAGTGACTCAGTCTCAATGAGTCAGCATCATTGTCCTTTAGCTCCTGAGAGGAACTCTTTCAGCATGTACATGCTGGTTTGAATATCTTGCTGATAATATAAGATATAGTAGTATTCTTCTGAGCGGAGAGAAGCATCCAGGAGTATGTTCACCAAATCCCAGTAATAAGTTTGCTTGACATACTTTTTTAAAAAGCTCTACACCATAATCCCGAATATGTTCTAGATTTGAAAAAGTTTAGAAATAATTGATACATGTTTGTCTATCAAAATTTCCAGGACTTTATTTTCTACCTGAGTCCTAGCTTTAAAAAAAACAGTTTCAAGAATGATGTAGTGGGATGAGGAGAAGAAAAGGCAATTGTAAATTAAGTATAACAGGAGCAGATAAATTTCATATGCCGAAAAAGGGATTAAAAGCTTTTTACAGATGCAGTCTTGCAAGATTGGAGCCCAAAACGCTGGGGGTTGATGGATGAGCGAATGAAGACACTTTGAATTGGACTATTTCACTATCACTTAGTTACAGATAGCTGAATGGCATTACAAATGCAAACCTCTCAGTTGGCTCAAGTAGCATGAAGGAGTAGGATTATAGTTGTATTGTTTAGAAGAAAACCTCTGAAAAAATTTTGGAAATGAATTAATCATAGAATTCCTTTTTCCTTGTTTAATAGTCTTTTCCCTGTCATTTTTTCCTTGTATGTGGCTAAAATGTCTCAATCTGGGGCTGCTGTGAATGGCAGTGCCACCGTTTGGTCTGCAGTATGGTAAAGAAGTGAAATGTGCTTGGTCAGCAAATCCAAGTGTTAAGTTTCTGGATGATAAAATATTTTTTTTACATTTTAATCACCTACTCAGCCCCATTGTAGGGTCAGAGGAGCAATTAATATCTGCATTAAAGCTTTACCTAGGAAACAGCTCAGTTCTTCCCCCCACCTCAAATTTTTAAATACTTTCATTTTTATACAGCTCATGAAAGTAAGAAATACCTTGATGTGGTAGGAAATAGTTTTTTAGATAAGGCTTAATTTAAGCTGTATCTGGATAGAAATTGAATATAACTTAGAGAAGAACTAGACTAGATTTTTCTATCATATTTAATTACCTTTCAATGTATGAAGTAGTAGGAAGAAGAATAAATCTACAGAAATGTACTTTACTTTAAGAATCTTCTTAAGAGAATGCTCTTTTTTATCTGTCCTGTACGTCCGTATTTTTAACATGAATGTGCTTTCTTTAGCAATTCTAAAGGCATTAAGGCTAAGTAGCGATCTAGATCTAAAATTTGTGTATACCATTGCTGAATTGGTTTTGATTCCAAAGGAAGAAATTACCTTTTTGTTACTTTTAATCTTTTATTTCTAATTAAAACTTGTGTTGTCTTAGGCACAACATAGATGCCACTTGAGAAATTCACCATTAGCAGTTTCATTTGTATTTTTCAGAAAACCTGTAGATATGTCAACCATGCCATCTTTTCATGTAAGTGAATTGAAACAGAGGTCCTATGGCAGACAATTATGCAAAAATCACACCTCTTTAGAGATAATTTAAATTTATGTAGAATTAGTGTAGTGATAGGGCAAGGGATTTTAAATCGAAAGACGGTAGATTTAGATTAGATATTAGGAAGAATTTTTTCACCATCAGGGTGGTGGAACACTGGAACAAGTTTCCCAGAGAACAAGTAGATGCCCCATCCCTGGAAGTGTTCAAGGCTAGTTTGGATGGGGCTTTGATCAGCCTGGTCTAATGGAAGATGTCCATACACATGGCAGCTCTTCTATGATTCCATGATTTTTTTATCCCCTAGATGACTTTGTCTAGTAAGCAATTGCTTTTAATGTACTTTATCTGCTTTTATGGCACTTTAACATGTTATTGTATCATATATTGTGTCCACAACCTGTCACAGCATTAGACCTACCACCCAGTATTGTGTATTTCATGTTACACCAGTGCCTAGGCAACCCAGTGCCAGCAACAGAAAAATCAGCACAGTTCTTTTCTTCTCATTCTGTGGCAGCCACCAGAATCATAACTGGGGAAGTCTATTTTTTAAGTTCCCTTTTAAGCTGTTATCAAATACATTTGCATTGTATTTGAGAGCACCCATACATGGCTAGCTGGATAATGTTTTTATTCTGACAGCATCTGTAGAGGTGGCTTCTGAGTCCCTGATTAACTTTGCACCTATCCCATTTAGTAGGAAGGGCATTGTGCACCCCTTCTGTTCATTCTTCTTTGCTTTTTGACTGTTTCAGATCTTCTCTACGTCATTCCTCGTGATTCTTACATTTGTCCAGATTTTCTTAGGTCTTCCTGTCTTTGGAAGACCTTAATTTTATGATAAATTGTTTTGGTGTTCCATACAGCATTCACCATTTTGATTTCTTCAACCTTCTTTAGAGGACAGTCGTGATTTTCCAGCAAGAGTAACTTTTTTCCTCATTTTCCCCTGTACCAGTCACCTGTCTTGAGCAACTTTTGCTGATACAGAGGTCTCCCTTGTATTTGTTCTAGATTTTTAGATCCTTCTCCTCCACCCATCTCATCCTCAAGAATTGGTAACCAAGAGAAAGTGGTTGTGGATTTTTGTTAAAGGAAGGTTCAGCTGGAACTGGTAAGACCAATCGTGGATCCAAGGCCTGTATCTTCCTGAGACTTCTATTCAGGGATTGACTCCTGAGTAACTGGGTAGCTGGATCAAAGGTCCAACAAAAGCATGTTAAGGACTTTGCAGAAGCTTTGTTTTGTCTTCAGTTCTGTCATCAGCTTCTTAGAAACTCTGGTTTCTAACCATCCTGGCCAACTTGCTCAGGTTGTTCCTCCTGCACTTCAACTCTAGCAGACCACTTTGCCATCTCAAGTACATCAGTACCATGGTGGTGGTAACACTTGATGTTGAATTGGAGACTCTGTTCCTGATCGAAGAGGCAGGTTTATATTGAAGGAAAGCTCTACACTGATGACAGCTGAAGCCGTCACATGTCCAGGTTTGTAGCAGGCTTTTGTTTAATGGTTGATGAATAGAACACTGCAATTTTTTGAAGTTTCTTAATATCTGGAAGTCGGTGTTTAGGCATTTTCATTTTGGTCTTTAAAATTAAATCCTCAGAAGTTAGGAAATGGTGAATATTTTTCCCAGGAAAACTATTTTGCTTCATTCTGGCCTGCTGAGATATTCAGTCCTGCTTACAGACTGCACTGTACTGAATATCCGCCAAAAGCGAGGATAACACCTTTATGAGTTGACCCATGTTTCATGTCTGTCTTCTCCTGATGTCTTCCAGGAGAGGTAATGAATTGCTGAACTCAGATTTCAAGCATTCCCCTTCTTCCCTTGCTGCCTCAGGAATTCCCATGTGTTCTCAGCGTGACGGTAGTTATTGCTGCCTTGACGTTCAGCCTCACCATGAGGGTTGTTTTGGCCAGCATCCGCATTTTCCTGAAGTACACAAATGAGGAAGAGATGATATGTTGGTTGGTTGGTTGTTTCTTTAAATAAAACTTGAACAGAAGCTCTTGAAACATGAGACATTTCTGGAACCTGATGGCTGACTTCTGAGTGGCAGAGACCTCAGACAAGGAGAGGAAACATGAGAACATTTGCAGAAGAAATAGCGTGTATATCTTTTGCAGAAGAAATTGTAAGACATTGTAAATACAGAGGTCCCTGCTTGCATCTTTTATAAGATCAGCTTTCTGCGTCTGTGTGATGGGTTAAAAACACACATCTGTGGTCTTCCACCAACTTCTAGGAAATACTGAATTGGAAAACCTGAAAGACAATGCCACCTAAAGGAAGAAGCACATTTCCCAAGAGCAAAACAAAAAAACCCATTTGCACTGGGGAACGAAGTATCGATGATAGCTATGCAAGCAGTTTCCTTTTTATGGAAAAGTATCTGTAGTACTTTAATCTGACCATGTGCTGAGTTAATGGTATATTTACTCCTCCACTGTGAAACTTGTAAAGAAATTTTAAGCCTGATAAATTGAAGTGACTCCTAATTGTATCTACTTTTCGGTGGTGTTTTATGCTTGAAATTAGAATGAGGTTGTAGTGTCTATAGAATTTGGGTTTGTTTCCATTCTTTATAAGCAAGCTGGTGTTTGAACTCTTTCAGCTTATAATAAGCTGGTAGATACGTCTTTTTCTCTTGTTGGTCTAACAATTGGTGTGTACCTTGAGCACACTGAGTATTGCTTTTTCTCTTTCTCCTGAGACTTCCCACTGTGTTTTGTTTCATTTATTCTACTTAATCAGCTATTACCTTGTTTGGAAATTGAATAAGTGATTTAGTTGAGAATAATTTCTGACTTGAACAGGCAAATTTCTGTTTGTATCACAGAGATCGATAATGTCTGACTGTTGTCTAGAGACTTGCAACTGCACAGATGTCTAGGGAGACCCATATGCATAATAAAGCAATAGAATTGTAATTTGGATGCTTGCATTTTAAAAGGGAAGTAGATATGAGAATTTCCCAGCAGCTTCCAATGGTACTTAGGGCAGATGATAATATCAACTTACTGAGGTTATATGAAGAGTGTGGAGTTGTGTTTCCTCTAGAAAATAGCGAGAAACATCATGTCAGAATTCAGCAGCCACAAACTCTGCTTCTTTCTTCCTTCTCAAATTACTGAATAATTAAAAAGTGGAACTGAAGGTTGTGGACCATTTTAAAATAAAAAGTAGTTTCTCACTGCTGTTCCTTGAAATGCCATTGATGAATTTCAGTCTGATTTCTACAAAAGCATTGCAGTTCTTGCATGCATGGTTTCTACTACATGGAAAGGGTCTTATTAATTGAGTGGAGTTGTTTGGTCTCAAAAACACTTAGATTTTGGAGCAAACGTTGGGCTTCATTTTTACTCAAGATCAGGTTGAATGGGACTCTGAGCAACCTGATCTCGTTGAAGACGTCCCTGATCATTGCCAGGGTGGGAGTGGACTAGACGACTTTTAAAGGTTCCTTTCCAACCCAAACCATTCTATAAATTTCTTTCCTAAACTTGTACAGAATTGCCTTCATGGATTTGAGAAAGGTGTTTAGTAGCATGAATGGCATGGAAAAACTAAACATGAAATAATCATTAGGGTGGGAGGTTTTTTCCTTGCAAGGAGGAGAAAGTGGACATGAAATTAAACAGACAACTAAATTAATAAGGAATTTGGGGGAGTTGTGGGGGCTTTCGCTTTTTCATTGTTTTTCAGGGGTTCTTTGCTTATGGCAAAGCCATCTCTGAAGGCTTAGTTGTAGGGAGATGTCATTCAGGAGTAAGAAAGTTTGGAGTTACAGGAATATGGAAGTTAATGAATTACTTATAAAACTATTATATGTAAGTGGTTTTTGACCTGAAGTCCTTAGGAATTGTGTTTTATTTGTAAGAGGATCAGATATTTATAATTCCTCATTAAACAGTGGTGGAATAAGAAAGGAAATAGCTTTTCATAATATCAGAAAACTGACATTTATATAACATCTTAACTAGTACCTTATTTTTAGTTTTGAAATGTTTGTTATATTATGAAGGGTGAAGCTGATAAACCTAAAAAAATAGTAACTGAGGTACACAGTGCTAAAAACCACAGAGACCTTCAAAAGGAAAAAAGCACTAGCTGGTGTGGCAAAATATGAGAAAAATACAGGGTTGAACTAGTTTATATTGTATTTTATTTCCTATACTGATTAATTCAAAAGGGTCTACACATATATCTGTGTACTTGAAAAAAAACAGCGCACTTGAAAAGTCAGGGCATTTGGCCACTGGTTGTATGCCTACTGCATCTACGGCATCACTCTTTTGTGACTATCATCTTCTGTCTTGGCCCTCAAGGAAACAGACGAATTGATTTAATATTAGTCAAAGGATAAAATGAAGTTTTTTAGTCAGATGAACTCTTTAGATCCTAATCAGCCTTGGAAAGATGGTAATCTACTTGATGTGAATGCTGATTTTATCACATCTTCCCTTCTGTTTGCTATTTCCTAATGCTAATAATATGCAAAAGATGCACAAAAAAAGTTCCCTTTCACAGTATCTTTAATTAAAAGCTTGATAGTTGCCTTTTGTAGTATTTAAAAGTCCCATGTACAGGAAGAATAATAGAAATCACTAATGGAATGGAATTCACTATTATGTTGGATGTCTCTAACAATATCCAGATTTTAAAAAGGAATTCTTAATTGGGAGCACACTAGCTTTGATTTCTTGATAAGTAAACCCCTTGGAAAATTAAAATAGGAAGAACTTGCATGTGAGTCAGTTTACATAGCAGTGATGTAAAACTTTTGAGGATTTGCAAACAGTCTCATAACAACTGTTATATGCAGCTTCCACAGTTTTTCTGTCATCTTTCTCTAGAGGTTTATTACTGATCTTTGAAATAAAATACTGACAGATTTCCATGAAAAAATTAGTCTTTTCATTACTGACTTTCTGAATAATATCTTTAAAACAAAAAATGCATGAAATAGTGATACTGAATTTGTGAACAAAAACTCTCCAGTCTGTGTGGCTGAAGATTTATGAAAATTGTAGTTGAAATTCCTGTATGGTGGTTTCCCAGTGGCTTTGGCTTTGCCTGCAGTGTCACTTTCTGTGTAGGACTGGAGTTTGTTTTCCAAGACTAGCACTTGTTTGATTCCTTAACCTGTATCTTGACCAGTTAAAGCTCGTCATCCTGCCTGCTTAAGTCACATTGTGGGTTCAAGTGTGAATAACATGGAAATAATTCTTCAATAATTTCATGAGATTGCTGTGTCAATATTTGATTTTGCTGTCTCATCATCACTTATACCATGTGCTTGATGGTAGCTGGGGTCTTGCAGTTAAACTCTTTGCCACTGTCAAGCTTTGATAATGCTGGGCATTCTCTTCTGGAAATTCCTTATTTCACAGTATCCTTAAGTGCTTATATTATTAACACATCTGTGGAAGTTTTATCTACTACATTTGAGTAATATAAGTGTTAATAATGTTAAAGAAAATTGTACTAGATTGCTGCAGGGGGAAAAAAAAGGACTGTGATAAAATCTCCACAGGAATGCAATGTATGTTTCAGGAATGCTTTTCTCTAGTCTCAGTGCTTTAGACTTTAATTTTGTTCTGATCCTCAAAATAAATATCCCTCTCATCAATACAGCCCTGCCTCAACCCTCCCATTCACTCGTACTAAATCTTTTTTTCCAGGGTGCCTGTTCTTATTTTCATAGCCATTATGCCTTGTGCCTGGAGAACTCTTTTGATCCTACCATCAAAACAGCTTTTCTGAGGCTAAGCAAGCCCTTCTCTCTTTAAATCTGTTTAATAACAGAAGTAAATGAACCAAGATAATTGGATTTGAAGTAAAAGTTGTCATTTACAAGTATTCAATTTGATTTTTTTTATCTTCTTCCTTTTCCTTTTTGCACTTTTCGGGACATAAAAAGAAAGTGTAGTGACTATATTAAAAAAAATCCAAATAACAAAAACCAAAACAAAACAACCCAGCAACAACACCTCTCAAACATAAACTAAACTGGTAATGAACTTACTTATTTTCTGAAGAACTTAAAAACTTAATTTGAAAATCAGTCCATTTTTATTACTGAAGGAGTCACCTTCCTCAATCTATAAAGCATTGATTAATGTACATCATCTCATTTCTGGTCTTTGTATATTGAAGTTTTCTTTGCTCAGTTGTTGAAATTTCTAGGATTACTGTTATTGGGTGGGTTTTTCTTGGGGAGGTGGTGGTGGTTGGGTTGAGTTGGGGTTTTTTGTTTGTTTCATTTGGTTTTTTAGCCTGAAGAACTGAAAACAATTCCTTTTAACAGTCAGTTGATTCTGTATTTGCAAAATTTTAGTGCATAGAACCTCTTCCTCGGGATTCCTGGTTCCTTCTAGGCCATGCCACCACCTTTTCAAGTGCCATAAAGGCTCTTGCATAACTGTTTGATTCTTGTATTTTTTCTTTCTGGGCTGTCTTGTAAGGTAACATTGTACTCTCGTACAGGACTGTTCTTCCTTGTTAAAAGGACATGTTCTTGGCTTGACTTGAGTGCTGTTATGGTAATAACATGCCAAGAGGCTTGTTTCCTTACAGCCTTTGCTAATAAGGTGTGTCGGGGGCAGATACTGAGTGCCGACTTCCCAGTACCTCACGTACTTCTCCCCCTTTAGTGCTAGAACTTGTGGATGCTACAATGCCATTTGGTGTTGCAGTGGTGTCACTGCAGGCTGTGTGAAGGGAGAGGGTGCCCTGTGGTGCAGTCTTCTCTCTGGGATGGTGTCCTTGTAACAACTTCTGCTGTGGCTGTTTTCCTTAGGCAAGCTACGGTTACGGGGGGAGCAGCTCAGAACCAGCATGGGGCCTTACTGAGCAGCAGTCTGCACAGCTGAGTTTTATAGAAGTTAGTCTGAGAGGGACCATGGCCACTGTCAACAGGCTTAACTCTAACTGACCTGCCAAACTTCTTCAAACTGAATGTTCTATTACCAAGGGTAAGATGTACACAGGTGGATAGCTGCCTGTAGCAGAGCACAGACCTGGGCTGCAACTTCTCCTCCGTCTGTCCCTCTGCTCCAAGAAGCACTTCAGAAAAATCTAGTTCTATAAAGCTCATCTTGCTCTCTTGCTGAGAGTGGGATCACTTATTCCAAATTTCCAGATGTTATTTTGGCAGTGTGACAGCCATGCTCAGCTACCAGAATTCCTTGGGTTTCTTTCGGACAGACTTCTGTCTCCAAAACAATGTTTTCCATGCTAATAATCTGGACAATGGTCAAAGGTTTTCCTAGCAGAGCTGGCTGAAAAGAATGCAGACTATTTAAAAGTCCATCTGAGATCATTTGCTACTTTGGCATTCTCCTATGCATGGATTATTTTTTAACCAAATGGGAAGTCAATTTATAAAATTTTGGAGTATTGAGGTTTTGTTTCCTTACTCTGTGAGTATGCGAAACTTTCATTGCTCTGAATAGGAAGGAGTCTTTTCTACGGAAAAGAATGTTGGCTCCCAGCAATCTTTGAAATATCTCTTTCATCCCTATTTATGGAAGACTGTCCTATCTTAAGTTATTTAAAGTGGTGATTCATAGTTGTTCAGTTTTGTGTTTTGGGTTGGTTTTCTTTTTAAGCTGTTGACTGGGAAAAAAATGAGATGGGAAAAGTACAAATTATTAATCTAATCATTTAATACTGCAATTCTTATCAGTTACAAGAAACATGAGACAAAAAGAAAGAAGATACTTCTGGGAAAGCTTATTGTGGAGGCAGTAGAACTAAGAGTGATAATTTCAGCTCATGAGACTTGGAAAATCAAGGTCCGCAACTATTTTCATAATGTGTGCTATTTTCTCTGAATTTTCAGAAAGTTTGATCTACCTATTTTCCCAGAGGTCGTGTGGATGTTGAATATAGGATTATTGAAGTGAAACTGCAACTTTTGTTTAGGCTTTTAATACCACTTTCAGATTGTGTCTGCACTTTTTTGTTGTTATATATGTTTTAAAAGGATTTTTTTTCTTTTTCATTAGTAGAATGTAGGTACTTATTTCTGGGTTTCATTCTTCTCAGAAAGGAAAAGCATCTTTCAAAGCTGTCTGCTACATGGGTTAAAGTACAAATTCCATGAACCTGACAGTGCTAATTTTTCTTTTTCATTGATTACTAGAGGTCATCTTTTTTCTTCCCTCCCACCATCTTCCTGCACTATTGGGACAGCAAAAGTGAGAGATATTAGTAATTCTGTAAAATTATTTACATAGTCATCTTAAAGGGAAACTGCTGTCACAAATCCTTTGGATTTTTTGATCACATGTAGTAGAAGCCAGAATGCCTTTTCTTCCTTCTACATCTTGAAGGCAAACAACATACAGTAAAAAAAATAATTGGATTCCTTCTTTGTATTTACAAATAAGTTGAGAAGAAAATGTCACAAGTAAATGTGTGATAAATAAAACTTTGGTTTCTGTACCCTTGCTTTTTTGTTTAGTCCATTATCCTTTACTGTTATGGGAAGCATAGTATTATTAAAAAAAAAACCAACAAAAAACCCAAACCTTGAAATGCCTGCTTTAAAGCTGTTACTATACTGTAGCATATAGATATGTGCACGTGAAGTTGAATTGCTTCGCTTTATCTTGATGTAACATTATTTGTGAAATGGACTTCTTTATCTCTTTACAGTAACATGCTTCTGTAATGCAGTATTTTAAGAATCCTTTCCAAATAGTTTAATAGAGGTTCTGTGAGATTCCTTGACTTTACTTGCATTTCTTGCAAACTCCGTTTTGAGTAATACTTTGCACTGGAGAATATAACAAGTTTATCTAACACTGATGAGGTTAAAGGGAGAGATATTAAAAACCTGCCTGTTGAGAGGTGGTTCTTCCTCATTCATTGGATGCTGATTTGAGATGAAATGGCTGTTGGGCAATTAAGGAGACATGCATGGCAGAGGAGAACCAAACTTCTTGGTTTTTGAGCATGAAGAATAAGCAACGCATTAAGGGCTGATGCTACTTCTTACTAATGGGTGGTTTAATATGGGGATTATCTTGGGATACTTAAAATATTCAAAATAGTTATTAGCAAGTAGGGTTCTTATTTCTTTAACTCACAATTACAGGATCTTCTATAATAGAATCATTGCTGCTTATCCCTGTAATGTGCCCGTTGTTCAGGGCAAGAACTCTGTTAAATGTAAACTTATCAAAAGTATTGAGTGTTTGGACTTTTAAACTGTTACGTTAATCATAAAGCAAAGAATCTGGAAGCAAACATGACTATTGTTTATCCACATTTCGTATCTCCTAGTTTGTCAGGCTGTTTTCTTAAATAAGCGAATAAAAACTACTTACATGGAGAAAGTAGTCCTTTTAGAATGTTCCAAAACTAACCACAGTACGTAATATACCTAGCCTCCCACATTATTTGGCATCACATGTAATTGGTTTCCCCTTCTGCAAACTGCAGCACCATCAGCACCAAAAGAGAACTTGCAATTATTTTCATTTGGCTTAGATTTAATGAATCCGGTCTTCCTTTCTCTTTAATTTTTCCCAGCATTACACTGGATATAATGTGGTTTCCTAATGAGAGAACACCCTTCGGATGAATGGATGCAATTTTTGCTATAAGTGTTTCACCAATTTTCATTATTCAAGACAGAATTGGAGGAGAAGCCTTACTTTGCAAATCTGGAGACCACAGTTATTACAGTTTTCAAATTTTTACACAGAGCAGAAGAGCACCATTGGTGTTGCACACTAACACCTTTTTGTTTCCTTGACAGCCAACAGAATTCGAATGGTTAAAAAGTACCCTTCAGGTTGATAAACCATCTTGGTTGTTAATAAAAGGTGATTCTAAGACACGAATATGCCAAAGCTGTAACTTGTGCTCTGACTTTCTGTTTTTCTTTTGCTTATTCTTTCACCTTATATGTGGCTTCATGTATTTATGGGGTTTTCCTTGCTGTTCTTTGGTTTCAGATGCGAGTGTCTCACTGGTTTATGTGGTTTCCCCATG
The DNA here is from genome assembly GCA_013397725.1 of Rhagologus leucostigma. NCBI lineage: Eukaryota > Metazoa > Chordata > Aves > Passeriformes > Rhagologus > Rhagologus leucostigma. Next base: position 2,802,735 of record VZTD01001040.1, on the reverse strand, counting down.
TGCGAGGCAGGCTCCGTTCCCCAGATAGTCTCACGTGGAGATGGAACACCTGGCAAGTGCTGTGATGTCTTTGAATGTGTCAATGGTACGTGAAACTTTCTCTTGCACCTGAAGAGGAGGGTTTTATGTGTCTCTGGGGGATGCTGGGCATTTGTCTATTTTTATTATGTTGTCAAGATCATAGAGAATTAATTTTCGTGAAGTTCATTCAGTAAGAAGGAACTGGAAGTTTAGGTGAAGATACCGATGTGGGAAACTGTCATTTTTAAGTTGTCATGCTGCTTTAGTTTCTGAAGCACTTTTCTCTGTGACTCAGGGAATTACAGTTTTAGCAAGACTCCCTCACTGTATGTTTTTCAGGTAGTCTTTTGCCAGTAGCAAACACTAGAGGCCTTCTAGAAGTGAAATTTTATTAACCATCGCAACTGCTTGGGGCAGCACTGTAAGTGAGAGCATGCTGTTTAGACTATGGGGTTTGCTTTAAGAATAAATTGCAGGGTAATTTTTAACACAAGTGTACAACCTTTAGAAATTATAAGACAATTGTCATGGTTTGACACTGGCCCAACACCAGGCACCCACAGGAGTCGCTCTCTCACCCTCACCTACCACAGCTGGGCAAAAGAAGGGAAAAGAGGAAACAAGGATTAACGGAGGCTTCATGGGTGAGATAAGGAGAACGGGAGAAATATTTCAAGGGCAAAACAGGCTCAACCTTGGTTGCTAAGTAAAATTTATTCCTAACAGAATCAGAGGAGGATAATGAGAAGTAAAATAAGCTCTTAAAACACCTTCTCCCCCCCAGCCCCTTCCTCCTTCCCACCGACAACACAGGGAGGCAGGGCAGGGGGGTTTGGTCGGTCCATCGCCAGGATTTTCTTCCGCTGCTCCAGGAGAAGAGTCCTTCCCTGTGAGGCCATGGGGTCCCTCCCACGGGAGACAGTTCTCCGTGAACTTCCCCAGCGTGGGTCCNGGCCTGCAGAGGAATCTGGGCTCCGGCGCCTGGAGCACCTCCTCACCCTCCTTCTCTGCTGACCTTGGTGTTGCCATGTTGTTTTCCTTCACATGTTCTCACCTCCTCTTCTCTGACTAGAATCCCAAAATCTTGTGACTTTGTTTTGATTTTCTTCTTAAATATTTCATCACAGAGGCGTTACCAGCCTCTCTCATTGGCCCAGTTCTGGCCATCAGCATGTCCATCTTCAGAGCCATCAGCAACTGGCTCTGCCAGACATGGTGGGAAGCTTCCAGCAGCTTCTCACAGGAGCCAGCTTTGCAGCCCCCCTGCTACCCAAAACCAGGCCGTGCCAAACCAATACAACAGTGTAGGGATATATTTATTCTCGTTCTTTGCTTCCCAGTCTAAATATTTAGAAAATACTTTAAAACCTTGAATTTGTCAGGCAAGTGACTCTATCTCAGGACTGTTCTGTGTATAGAACTGTATATATGTGCTGTATGTGGTGAGTTGTGAAGAAACAATAATCGATTATTGGTAAGGGGAAAAATATTCTTGAAGCATTGCATAATAACTTCTGAGCATAAAAAAATTACAAACTGTTGCAGTGTTTATTAATTAATATTTATTCAGCAATATTTGATCTTGTTTAGTGTTATGTGTTTTATATGTTTGAAACAGCCTTTATTCTACAATTGTCATTGCTAATGGGGAGAGGGAGAGATTTCCCCAGGAGAAGGTTTCTGTTATTTACACATAGCAATATTTTAAATACACAAATGCTGATTGAAAAATGATAGTACATATAATGGGATATTACATGTAAAAATTAAGTTTTCCCATATGAATAAAGGAATTTATATCAGGAAGAGTCACAGATTCTTTAGCTTTCAGAGTAATTCTTTCACTATTTGGGTAAGATTGTATAAATGCAACTTACCTACTTTTTGTTTATGTACACTAAAGTGATACTCATTTTTGTTTCGTATTTGTTTCATTCTGTTAAAGTATCTTTTCTGAATATGATATAGCTGTGTGAGACACCTCAACACAATGTTTAATTCAGGATTTACTTCAGTAGTTTGAGCAAGAAATACAAAGCCAATTTCCGATACGATGTCTCAAAGGTATAATCCACCATGCTAATTGCTTCTCTTCAGTCTGCATGTTATTTGTGGATACTGCTGAAAAAACTGTTGCAGTATATATATTGTAGAAGGTGTGAGATGGAGCTGCTTAAATTGCCCACTTTTTTTGTGGCTTCTTCATGTCCTATTTCCAAGTAGAAGTTAGATTCATTTTTCCTTGGTAACAGTGAATTTGGACTGTCTTTAGCACTGTTGCCTTGGGCATGACTGCCTTATTGTGCACTGTAGCTCACTCCAAAGATCCAAGCTGCTTTTGGATCAAGATTCCTTTTTACCTCTCAGGCTTTCCATACCGTGGTAGCCTATGAATTGAAGGGAAGATGATGCCACAGAGGGAAGCAGAAAGGCCAGATTGGAGAAAAATGAATGTTTTTAGTTTTGTCTTCCATATGTCCGTAAAAATCAGTTTTAATATATTCCAGGCCAGTGTCAAAATTATCTTTAATAAGCTCCTCTTTAAAAAAATAAGGTAATTCTGAGAAAACTGGTCAGAAAAGTTAAATACTTTTTTTAGAAAACACATTTGTCATTGTGTTTCTTAATGCTACGATCAAATTTTAAAAAATGCTGCTGTATGACATGACTTTAAAGTGCTTCAAGCAAACTTCCAGGTGCAGTTATTAATGATGCTTCATTTTGGAAAGAGGAAATAGTTATAAACCTGAAGATGACAAGTATTTTTAATAACGATCTGTGAGCAATTGTGGAACTACTCATGAGTGTGTCACATTTGGATTGTGTGGCTTATCATTGGTATAGAAGACAGAATAGTCATAGAACATGATCTGCGTTGCTTTATAATTCAGGTTTTTTCAAATGCATTTTAGCATGTTTAGGTGGTTTTTATTTCAGGGACAACTACTACAAACAAAAACTCTAAAACCTCTAAATTTATTCTGACAAGAACTTCTAGATAAATGTTTAATGCAGTGGCAAACTGATACATGTGTCTCTGTGTGTGTGTGTGTAATAAATCCCTACCATTACTTTTGTCAGTTTAAAATGGAGAGGAGGGGGAGTGTTCTTAGTGAAACTGATAGTTGAATTTAATATGCAGTTCTGGTTTTTAAAAGTATTTTGAAATACTAACAAATCCAGAGGAGATACAGTTGATATCGGTAACAGATGGAGAAAATATCTTACAGTGATAAGCTTAGATCAATTTCTTTGCTTCATTAAAAAAAATTGCCTTCAAAGTAAGAAGAGTCAAATCAGTAAGATCTAGGACAAGCTGTTCTCAGCAGTGAGGGTGGCTAGCTGTTGGCACAAACTGCCAGGAAGATGCTGAATTCCTTAGCTTCATTCTTTCCAATTAGGATTAGATGCCTTTTAAGGCATGTGTTTTAATCAAATGTAATTTAACGAGTTTATAGATGGTAAGTGGGGAAGTTGTATAATCACCATTACCGACAAGTTTCATTAGTTACTTCTGTGTTTGAAAACCTCTGAAAACAAGGAAGAGGATGGAATAAAAAAGAAATGTGCATACTCACATTAGTGTACATTTCCTGGTATTATAACATCTATTGAATAAGATAATTAAGGAATTAAATCATTCCTTTGGCAGTGGGGGGAGCAGTCAGAAAGAATACTGATCATCATTACCTTAAAATAAGGGTATCATTACAAATTAGTGTATGTAGACTGCAAAAAATCCAATTTGTATATTTAGGTAACCCTAAAGATGGGTCAGAGCGTTAAAGCAGGCCAGACTTCTGCAGTACTTATTGCAATTTTGTGCTGATGTGATAGATACAGAATTATATGTTCGGAGTATGGGTAGGTTGTCTTTATTGTGTAGGAAAGAGCTCTGCTGTAGTTGTAGAATAACAGTGGCCAGTGTTGAGGGGATAGTTAATAATGACAGCAAAATGCATGTCATGGAGAGACTCTGCAGTATGTTCTCTTTGTTGTTTGTCAGCAGTTTCGGGACAGGTCAGGTATTCTTTTGCACATGTTTTTCCTAGATTTAATATAAAACTGATTTAGAAGCTCTACGATATATATGTAGATTTTGTGTGGTTATCTTTGTTACTAATACACGCTGTCTCAAACTAGCTTTTGGTTAGTCTGTATAAGAAAAGCATATTAATCCGTGGCAAGAGAAACTTCTGCAGTAATTACTTCTTTCGCAGATTGTGGTGGTGGTGTTGCTGTTTGATTATAAATACAGCATTAAGTCAATACACTAATCTCTATTTTCCTGCTTCAGATTTATATTGGGTGTGTCCTTATGCTTCACGTCATGTGCAATCTGCTGCTTCTCATATTTTATTCTATAATTATATAGACATTATAAATCACCAAAATAACATTTATTCCTGCTTGGAAAATGATCCTGGTATTTTCATTTAATTGGAGCTTGTTGTTAAGTACCTTCTGTCTGTAACTGTCCAATATTTGCATAGGTCAAACTTCTTTGGATTTTTTTATACAAAAAAACAATTTAGAAAGTGCTGAGAACAACTTTCTTATTGGTGAGAAGAAAAAAACTACATTACAGATAGATCAAAATAGTTCTGTGTGATATTTTAAACATCATGAATGTATGCACATATCAGAGTATTACGTAAAACTGGTACACTAAATAGAGATGTAAAATTGTGCTTTTTAAAGCACCACTGTATTTAAAAGATTTCACTATTACAATGAATGCTTACTGTCATTAGAATGTGATTCTTGTTCCAAAGGTCAGTCAATTAAAAAGGTCAATTTTACTGCATGCATTGATTCCTTCATTTTGAAGGGAAGCGTCTTTGTAAGTAAAATCATTCTGTGTTGTTAAAAGGTGGTGGGAATCAATCCAAGGTTCCCCTTTGACATGATCAAGTTCCTCGTCATGATTTATCTAGGATGAGTATTTGAGCCATCCCTGAGCATACCCTGCCTGGTCTTTGGATGTCAAAATGAGAGCTCAGATAACAATGATAGGTGCAACAATATTATTTCTTTTTGCTCCTTTTTCCTTGTCAGGAGAAAGGTCTTTCCTGCTTAATTTGTAACCTAAACCTTGCAACTCTATGGAGCTGTTTGCAAACAGTGATTTAAAATGCAATATTGACATGATTTTTCAGTCCTCTGTGCTTAGATGGCTGACTGGCTGTTTCTCCTAATCTTACATTCTTGATGACCATCAGAGCAAGCCGTAGTTCATGCATGTAACACAGTTTTAGCCTGAAGGAGACAGAAGTATGACTTGCTAAATTTGAATCTCTGGCTGCTATAAAATAGTATCACTAGAGGTATAACTGATGCAACTAAACACATCACTGCTTTTTGCTTATGGGAATCAGAGATTTGCACAGTGGTGTTCAGTAGTAAAGTTTTCAGGCAAGAGCTACATCCAGAGTCCAATGTACTAATTTCTGAGAAGTGTGAAGTCGATATAAAGGAAATAAGGCAACATGGGAAATCTATAGCAAATAATTTCATCTTACTGTATGAAACTGAAAAAAGAGGTTTTGTCTGTTGCATGTTTCCACTGCCCTTTTTCAGGGAGAGTCAGTATTGCTTTGTTTAAAGGCAAGTTATGCCAACTGCCCTGAAGTTTCCTCACTTGCACTTAGCTTGAAAACTGCTTTTCATCTAGAGAATACTAGACAGTATGTGATACATACTAGGGGAAAATTGAGTGAGAGATTCCCAAGATACGCACTCTTCCACAAAATCCTGCATTTTACGAAGCTAGTTTCTTCTGATCCATACAAAATATATTACTCACCAGGACTTTTGTCTGCTGATCCTGGTGTGCTGCTTTTACTCATGGGGGCGCTTGTAAGGAAAGAAAATTGATCGGCATTAAATGACAAGCATCAACAAGTGAATCTAAAGAGATTAAAAGCTGCATCTGTAGCAAGAGTACCAGTGCTTGGAAACAAGAGAGAGTATCTAAACTTGCCTGTTCTCTAATTAGGTATTGATGCACGGCTCTCTTGAATGTAAGTTGCACTTAAAGCATGTACTGACTGTGAGCTGTGCCTTAGAAATTTGAGAGAGCAATTACCAAGCATCTTGCAGCTGCTACCTTCTGTCAGTCAGGGCTTTCACTTCTCAGTAAGCTTCCTTGAAAACAACGCTACTTCAAAAATGTTGTTGATTGGTTTATGAAATATGATAGATTACGTGTGTGAGTGGTCCTCATTGATGTGTCAGCATGGTTCAAGGTCAAGGGGACCAGGCTGGTTTCTGCCATGGCCATGTGTGAGCTGTGATTTTAGAGTCCAGATCTGCCAAGGGTGGCTGTGGAGTCCCAGTCTATTTTCCCTAGGGATTGAGGTGTGGACTTTCATTGCCCTATCCATTGAAAATGGGACTATCTGATGGATGCATGAAAATAACTGGCATTCATCCTGGGAAGGTCGAATCCCACCTTCCCCAGGACTTAAGACTTTGACCGTTTCTATACTGCTGGTTTAGGCTGTACTGATAATTGCATGGTGGTACAGAAGTGATCTCCTACATCAGTAAGACCACTTGATGTGACTCATAATGTGTATTTTATAACTGCTTCTGTGATTTTTTTTTTTTCTCATTTGAGAAGATAACCTGACATAAAGGAGGCATTTCTTTTTTCTCTGTGCCTTCTGGCTATTTTCACACTTGCATCTTTATACAGCGGTACTGCATTGAAAGAGAGATTAAAAACCCTCTTTAATCACACTTCTTGTCACCTGTTGGTGCATTTGCTCCTCACAGCAGTTGCAGATCCATTATTAATCTCATGGTGCAGAAAAGGATAAAGGTCATTCCACTATTTCTGAAAGGAAATAAGAATGGCCTATTCCTAAAGGGAGCATCAATGAGTAGTGAAGGGATTTGATGGGGAATATAGGGTCAGCAAGGAAAATATTCACCTTAGAAGGAGGAATGAAGTCCAAGTGAAGCACCTCACAGACACCATCTACCATGGAGTTCCCATTATTTGTTGCATTAATCTTGGCAGTCCTTATTGCACTTTCATTAAACTTACTTTATGTGTGCTCTAAAGAAATAACGATTTGACCAAGGTAACAGTCTGTATCAGAGCAGAGAACTAAATAGTCCTAATACTGATTAAACAATACTGCATATTTCTCTGTGGCCATCCGAAAACACAGATTTTTGTGGTGGACTTCAAATAGGCAGCTGCTTAAAAAACTAAGATGTAAAATGAAGCTTGTGAGATGCAAAAGATAACAAATTGTTTGGTATGTAATAAGATTAACATTAAAGGAAGATAATCTGATACCAAAAATGTAGAGGGATTTAGTTGTTGTGGGCTGAGGTTTGGTTTTGGGGTTTATTGTTTTTAATTCAGTCAGAACATCTGAAAGGTATTTGAAAATCATGGCTAAATCATCACCAGTCACAGCTGTATGAGAATTTGGTCTAGTATAGTGAAAAAGCTGGTCAGTCTGCCAAACCAAGTCAAATGTTTTAGATCCTCTGAACCTGTGTTATACTTGCCCTAGTCAAATTGGGAAAAGTGTGTGAAACAGTGCAAGTCATTACCAGTTACATTTAAAACAGGAGGGAAAGGAAAACACAGAAAACTGAAGTGCAGTCAACCCAAAAGTCCTGGTAAAAAATATTCAGTCTGTAGAGAAATAGATAAAAAAGATGGGGTAGGGGTTGTCAGGACCACAGCTGGATGTGAAACCAGAGTCAAAACTCTACGGTGGTTCACTATGAGTAGGAGGCTTGTTCAGTGGGAGGTAGAGACTTAGTTTTAAATAAAAAAGTTAATTTTTAAATAAAAAAGGACAAAATCTAATTCACTTATTTCTTGTTGGTTAATGAAAAACAAGATGCTAGATAGATTGTGTGAAATGATAGTTCATATACAAAGAATATTAGATGTCAAATGGTGCAGTTCTGCCCAGGTTTAAAAGTTTGAAAAAAAAAAAAAGTAAATACTTCTAGTATTTGGTGAAATAGTAATGTTTTTTGCCAAAGTGAATTGTCTTGGTAAACTACTATCTTCAGTAATGTTCTGACTCAGATATTGCTAGATTTTTAAACTTGGACAAAGTTCGGAGGACAAGGTTAGAATTCAGTATTTTTCTCAAAGCATGGAAGAAATGGGTAGACCTGTTATAATGCCAAACCACAGCCTTGTGTTACAGGTTTGGAGATTTTTTTTTTTTCCCCCTGCAATTTTTAACTTCTCTCATGCACTAGAGGCTTCTCACAGATGTACTGGCAATGCGTGGTGGACTGTGCTAGTACCTATTAGTGGTACTGAGACTTGTTTCAGATGTCTGTGCCCTATTTACATGCCTACAGCTAAACTGATCACAGCATTTATTTTCTCCTCTGAGGGACTGACAGAGACCACTGGGATTTAAACACATTCGTCTGTTATGAAGAACATGCCTTGCTTCCAAGAATTGTTTGGCAATTTCATCAAGAAAATCTGTCACTGTTTGGGGGTTTTAGAGCATAGCCGCCACCCTCTGTGACACCAACTCCTCCTTTGTTGTCCTGGTATTTTCCTGTAGTTGGACTGCAGAATGTTGAAAAGTAGCACTGCTCAAATTCTAGAAGGAGTTAAGAGACAGGAGGGGGATAGCCTTGTGGAAAGCCACGGAAACAATCAAACACTAAAAAAAACATGACCTGGTGGAGAAAAATAAATTGAAAGAAAGGTGTAAATTTTATTTGTAAGAGAGGATGTAGGCAGGGACACTCTGAGGTGTCCTGAGGATGAGTCCTCTTAGCAAGAAATTCGCATGCTGGAGGATAGAAAAAAACAGCAGAACATGAGACTTCGAAGATGGGAAATGTAATGAAGCTTAGGGCAAGCTTCCTTTCTATTTGTTTGCTGTTTCTGTCTAACCTGAATTACCTTTTCCATTATTTTTGCTCAGTTACAGTAAATAAAACTGTGGAATTGTTTAATAGGTAGGTTACATTTTCTCCATTACTGGTGGTTTTAAAGAAAAGATTAAGACAGGGATGTATCAGATAGAGCTGAATTTGGGTTTTCTCAGCATCCCAAGTATCTTTTAATATCATTTACAGACTGCAGTTGCCACAAAAATAGTATTTCATTCCTTCAGGCTGTGAAAGTATTTTTAAATAATTGTATAAATAAATGCATTGATTTCCAAATAATAGTTACAGTTTTGTTTTAATTCTGATTCCTCTGTTTCTGGATGACCTTTTTAGAATATTCAGGACCAAAGGACTTTCAGAACAATCCTGTAATTGTGTTAATAGGGAATATGCTGCAATAAAATATGCTGCAATAATAAGGAATATGCTGCTTAGGGAAACTAAGCAGTGCAACCTGAAGAGTAAGAATCCAAATGGTTTTTTCTACCTAGCTTGTTTTTATATGCTTGCAAGGAAGCAAGAGCACTTGTCCTGTTACACTGTTATGGGCCAATTCCAATGACACATAACCTTCTCTTTTTTAAACTCTCTATCAGCTCAGCTTTTGAAAAAATGGAAAGCTTTTCTGTATTTTGTTTATATGGACACAGGATTCAAATTTATCGGTTTCCTTCCCTTTCATTTAATCAAAAGTTCACAGCACTTACCCTAGTTCCTTCCAAGGCTCTGGTACAAATACTTCCTTATGCTGAAGGAACATCTGAAGTGCTGGAATCATGAACCTTTTAATCATTTAAACAACAGAAAATTGTTTTGAATCTTGCTTCCGCTTTGTGAGAGTTTGAATTTCTGATACTACAAAAGAAAATGCCCAAACTTGCCTACAGACTGAAGATGCCTGAAGCATCTCATGCGCTTGATGTAATCGTGTGCAGACTGGCTGCCTCGCAAGGGATGGCTTGCCAAACTTGCATGTGCTTCTGAGCTGTTCCATAACTCTAATCAAAGAAAACTGTACCTATTAGGAAACTACAGAAATCTCAGTGACAGCAGTTTTACTTTGGAGTAGTTCAGCCCATCGAACTAACATGTATTTCAATAGATGTACATATAGAAGGTAAAATACCTTTGGAAACTAATTCGATAAAACAGATTGTGTTCTTTTGCAGTTCAGATTGGTGATAAAGGTTTTGAGAAATGATCATTGTTTGTGTAGTGTGAGGCTGTCGGGTTTAGTGCAACCCTTACTTTTTGGGTTCTCACCCCCAGAACAAGAAGGCTGTGGCTGTGGGATCTGTAGAGCTAAATTTGTGTCAGAACTATTTTTCTTTTAACTCTGTGGCAGGAACTTTAATGCCAAATAAAGTCAATCTTAGTCACGCTTGACTTTATTTAGGAGCAGAGATGTCATTTGTTCTTCCAGTGCCAGAAAAAAACCCTCTGTCTTTCTGAGGACCATCCCCTCTGTCCTGGCTTCCTTCACAGATGGGCAGTTGTGTGTCAGTGCTTGGGCTGGATCGATCTTGTATTACTGGGTTATCTGAGAGCTAGCAGACACTGAATTTATGTTCACAAAGCCACGGCCTGTGTCTCATGCCCATTGCTTTGTTGTGGTAGTCGGCATCACAAACAGGATTTGGCATCTCAGATATGTTTAACTGCTTTGTGCTATGAAGTTTTGGCAGTTTGAGTTACTTTGTGACACAGTGAAGCTTGAAGAATCCTACCTGTAGTTTTCTCTTTATTGGCAGCAGAATTAATTCATTAATTTAGGAAAAGATGTGTTTATTTAATGTTAGCTTTATGGTCTTTCATTCCTTTGTGACTGTCATACTTCATACTTAGATCAATAAGGCAATAAAATTGGCACCAAAAAAAACCCCAAAACAACTCTAAACAGGGACCTGAAAGATCTTTCAGCATATTGTGGTGGAAGAAATGCATCATTGTAATTTCACTGTGTGTTGCTCACTTTTTCATTAGGCTTCTACTTGGAGTATCTAAAGCTAGAGTTCTTTGTTTAGTGCTTCTTTTGGCTTGACTCAGTCTCAAGACTGGAGTCTTACATATGGTTCTAACAAAAGTAATCCTTGTCTTGTAGCTGGATGTAGAGGCTTAGGTCTATGGTTTAGTCTGAATGTATACGCTTACCGTAAGCCTGGATGGTAAAAATACACATGTAGTGAAATTCTACAGTGGTTTTCATTGTACATACTGTTTCCTTACAGGATTTGCAGTTACTTGCATAGTCTTGTTTGGACATGTAAAAATAACGATAATTAATGGGAGATGATGTTTCTACTTCTAATGAGGCAGGAACTCATATCTACTGTTTGGTGATGGGGGAATCAGTAAAAATCTGAAAAGCTGCAGTCAAAAGAGTGAAGCCAGAAGCAAATGGATTAAAGGCCTTTTGAGTTGTGTTGGCACATTTCCTTTTTGAGAAGGTTTTTAAACTAACAGCTTGAGCTGCATAAACTTGAAATATTTCTCAAGTGTTTGTTTATGTGAATTGCTTTCTAATGAGGTCATAGCTGTTTTCCCGGACACAGTGGTATTTCCTCCTCTTGCTCTTATTTTTTATGCTGCTTTCTACATTATGCCTTGAAGACAGAACAGGCATATAAAAATCAAACATCGCTCAGGATACTTCCAAGTTTAAACTCTGATGCTTTACGATCATATCAAATGACTCAAGGCTGGAGCTCAGTATAAGCATATGTGGAAAGAAACACTGAAATGCTTTAGAGTTTTAAAGAAATCCGGTATCATTGTCAAGAGCAACTCAGACGTAAAGTTTTTAGCTCCAAAAAGTTAAGAGAATTGGGGTGGATTGAAAGGAATCTGCAAATGCTGATTTTCATTTAAATATATTTCATCTCTCATGTGAGATTGATCACTAACCAAGAGAAAAATCACCTGACCATGAAGTGGGCACAGTTTTCAACTCTATGTGGCTAGGCATTACATACGTAAGTAGTCTTTACCGTCTGTTCTACAGAAATCAGAAACATGGACAGTTGTCCTTTCTTTTCTTTGCTGTTTGCTTCAAATGCAATGAAACATGTTGGGTTTATCTACTGTATTTGATAATGTTGTTGCTGAAATAAATAGCTTCCTGTTTGCAGAACCTTTGTTTTTTCAGACTGCTAGATTTACTGCTTCTGAAAAAAACAGACTGCTGAACTAGATACTGCTGTACTTCAGGTGGCTGCTTTCACATATTTTGGGCTAGTGTCATAGGAGGCCAAAATTTTATTCTGAAGTGGGGAAGAGGGAGGGGGCTTATGTCATTGGGCAATATAAGGATGATACTGTGAAGTCATGTTTTCCTAATGACTAATGTGGAGTAGTATAGTTGAACATAAATTCGGAGTGTTTTTTCCGCAATGTCCTGAGTCACAATGATTCAGCCCTGAGCCATGGAGCTGCACAGTGTCATGGAGGAGGGGGGATCAGCTGGGCTGGTTGGACTGAGTGGTCTTTGCTGACAATAGGTGGTAGAGGTAGATTCATATATGTGGGGGAACTGCAAGGTCAAACCCTCTTTGAAGACCTTATAATATATACATGATGTGTAGATCATCTTCATGATCTGGAAACAAATCTCTTTGGTATAAAATAATAATAATAAATAATAATAATAATAATGAGGAAAAGCTGATTAAATCTGCAAACAGTTTCATTGGTTTAATTAGCATCTTTTTTTCCTTTTCTTTTTTTTGAATGTTAAGAAAGTAAATGGGCAATGTTCTTCCCAAAATACTTCAAAATTTTGAGAGGCTCTAAGTTTCCCACAAAGTTTGGCTTTAATTATAAGTCAAGGCTCTGCTGTAGATGGAAGCATACAAGAAAGACCCATCTTATGTTTTTGAAACAGTGAAGTGATTGTGTAACTATTATTACAATTGAGTTTATTTTTTTTGTGGGAAGTGGAGTTGTGAGCTGGCTATTACAGCTCCAGGTTGCTTGAAAAAAGAAGTGTTCTGTTCTGCATAACAGATCATGCAGTCACAAAATGTTTGTTTTTCGATTGGACAGCTTTAGTGCAATTTATCCACCTGAGTACCAAGTCCTACAGAGAAGAATATTATGCTTAAGAGACACCAGAAACAGTCTTCTTAAAACAGAAAAACATATTGTTTCATGTGCTGAAATTTGAAGTAGCTTGAGGCTCATCGAGAATGAGAAATATTTAACATGTACAAAGAAATACCAGTGCTGTAGCCTTTGTCCAGGATTTTAATTTTTTTGATTTGATACTTTTAATTGTAGACAATTGCTCTGAAAGTAATTTTGAAAACAACATTTTATTTTCTTCTTCTTGTTGAAACAGACAATAAAATATGCCATGTTCTTAAAATGAAATTGTATTTTAGTTTAAAAACTGAAAGAAAAATCAACTGTCTCTTGTATATCTGTTTTTGTCAGTAGCAACATAAGCTTAACTATTACCTGTTTAACAGTATTTGTGAAATACTTTTTTTCTCTTTCTTCTTTTAGAAGTGAAGCCAACTTGCATATTTAACAGCATGGAATATTATGACGGAGACATGTTTCGGATGGATGCTTGTCGATTTTGTCGGTGCCAAGGGGGAGTCTCTATCTGTTTCTCTGCCCAATGTGGTGAGCTACACTGCGACAGGTACTATGTGCCAGAAGGAGAGTGCTGCCCAGTGTGTGAAGGTACAGTCTCTTTTTAATCCTGTCTGCTTTTAATTCTGCTGCTTTTTTTATTTGCCTGTTCAATGGAAATGAGCGAACAAGGGCTTTTGTTCTTCTGAAGCTTGCTGATTCCTCTGTAATTCGGTTTATTTCTACATTTTAGCTGTGCCTGAGTGTGCTGTCATGTTCTTTGCAGTGCTCGTCTGATCTTGATACTACTTCTTAGACGTGGTCAAGTGTGCAGTGCATTTTGGGGGGCCTTCTTGACACAAAGGACATAAAAAGCTGTTTCTAATTTCTGCTCAGACATTTAGACAGGCATCTCCAGAGCTGCAGTTGTGGCCCTGAGACAAATTTCAATTGCTTCGCAACCTGCTTCTTATTCTGTTCAGCTAGAGTAATGCACAAAACTTCTTTCCTCTACACTTACAGCAAAGCAATGGGGCAGCAATCCAATGTCAATGTTTTTCTCTTCCTCCTTTGCTCTGCTGACAGCTTTGCTAGGCCTGCAGTCCTCTTAAAAAGGGCTCTGTGAGAAATTTCACATTGACCCTCTCACTTATATTAGAAAGTACTGGAGGCATCTTCTGCCAGAATACAACCAGAATTCCAGCAGAGGAAGATTGGGGTGGTGCTGTGCACTTGGATCTTGCCTCAGCAGGGGTCGGGTTATGGCCACCAGGTAGTCAAAAGGCCTGTGAAGTGCATTTAGTCCCTTTGTTTAAATGTGAGCATAGGAATATCTTCTCAATAAGTGAAATCACCTGGAAATCTGAAATCTCCTCAGAGGAGAGGAATCTAGTAATTAATGTGAATTTCAAACACTGCAGTCTCCTTAATTTCAGTATTCCTGTAGTTCCTTGCAGGAGCAAATAAGCCAGAAGATCCATTATAGTCATGTTTTATTCCAAGCAGAGAATTAGAAAATAAGGTACTCATAAAAATATGTCTAAAAGAGGCAGCTGTAAGAGCTGGACCTTCTCACTCAGCACAGGATCTGGTGAAAAATGTCTTGTTTTGTTCCAAGGTACTGAAAGCTTTAGAGATTTAAACCCAAAATCTGGATAATGAAATATCAGGCAGGTATGTTAGGAAGTAATTTTTTAAAAAGTATTTGTAATTTCTTTATATTTTGGTGTATATTTTACATATTTTAGTGTAGGTTCATATCGGGTTGATACATGGTGTTCACATGTAGAGAAATTGAAGTGCAAATGCTGTAGGCTTATGTATGGTAGAGAGATACCAATCCACGTTTGCCCTGTGTTTAAGACCTGGCTTAGACATTCTTTGTTGACTATGGTTGAAGGCAGGATCCTAGATTTTTGGTCTTTCCTGGTACAGTTGCACCTACACTTACAAGAACCTTCATGCTGTAAGAAGCAAAAAAAAAATCTGTGCTATACTGTCATTTAATGCCAGATTGAAAAAGTCTAGAGAAGGTATGTCTGATGTGGTGAAACCCCCCCAAGTAAGTGCAGATCAACTCCTTAAGAAATTGCTGTATGAGCTGCTGACTTTATAGAATATATAAAATCTCTTGGGTTCTTTTCCTATAATTACTATTTTTTTCACATATGTGAATATTCCAGGATTTGGCGTTATGAAATCATTTTGACAATATATGTAGATATATAAATAATGTATCTATATATCTGCTCTGTCTGTCCTCTCTGTCATATTCAGATATGGGTGCTGATTTTCCACACTGGACTTGCAGTTCTAGATATGTCCTTTATCCTCTTTGATGATTTAAATGTTCAGCTACCTTATTATTCATCAATAAATTGTTCTGTCATATCATCATGCCACGTTAAAATTTGATTTCTCCATTTTTGCAACCTTTGAATCAGACTAGCAAGAAAACCTGGTAACATTTCATTTCAGGTTTGATGAGTTGGTTAGTATTAGTCTGCGGTGGAATTTCTTCTTTAAGACAGGTTGTGAGTAAGGTAGAATAAAATGGATAATGATGTATAATTATTGAGTCCAGTCTTTGTTTTCTAGTAACGACTGTGGCGTAATGCCAGGTTACAGGGTCCTTTGTCAAATCACCTGGTGCTATTTGGCTTGCTTGTTTCTATTGTGTGTTCTAATAGGGGTTATGGCACTAAATGAAGGAAGTCTGACTTCTGAATGATTGGATACTAAGATATATATGTGGTGGTTTTTACTAGAAATCCCTCTTGATTTAGTGGCATTCTTTGAAGTGAGCCTAGACAGCTGGCTCCATTAACATGTTATAATTGTCCTGGTTCCTTTAAACATTTAAAACAAAAAAAAAGGTGGCTCTGATCCCTTTTTTAATAACTTGGGTAAAGCTGACACCTAAACTGACAAGGCAGGTGTTTTAATTGGGCAGAACATATCAGCCTATCCATTGCTTTTCTAGTTGTTGAAGAAGTGGCATTTTTTTCTACCTGCTCTTCTTCTGTTGAGTATTTCATGAGTGGTTTTCAAGATGATTAGTTGCTTCCTACTAAAATTTACTTGATTGTAGAAATATCAAGAAACATAAAGCTTTCTTTTCTCCAAGAATTCTAAAATGGCAAGTAGCAAATTTGGTGTGAGTTGTGTAGTACAGGCACAAGCCCTTCTTGCCTTAACTCCAGGAAGAGTTCTTTCGCAATGTTCTGTAGGCTATATCAGTGTTAGGAGATGTAATTTTCTGGATTCAGTTTATAGCTTTAAACACTACTGGTCTTTTAAGGGTACCAGGAACTTTGTGCTTTGAGTTGCATAGAAGACTATTGCAAATAGCACAAGTCTTGTATGTCTTTTCTGTGCTTTTTCTGTATTCCTCTGTCAGTCAGAATCCTGTACATAAGTTGAATGATAAAATTCACTTCATTTGTTTGTATATGATTTGATTTTTGGCTAGGTCAAAATGGTTATTTACAGATGCAAGGTCATCCTAAAACATGAAAGGTGCTAAGTTAAGAATCGAGGAAGCATTTTAATTTATAAATGCCTTATTTTCACAAACATCTGGTTTTGGGCTTAATCAGAATTATACCAAAATTCTGAATATCAGTACAGCTCAGGATGGGGATGATGTGTGCAGTTTCACTCCAAATGTTTGGAGTGCCGTAAAGTGGCTTAGAATAAGACAACAGCTACTGGCACTGCTACAGGTTTTATCTACACTCAAAATGCATTGCCTTCCTTCCAAAAGGGAGTGATGAAACTTCAAAGAAATAATCCAAGTTTCATTCAATCCTTTTTTCCTTCAGATAGGATATCTTATTTCTCCCAAGTCCTTCCAATTTAACACTCCTTGAAAATTAACTTATAATAAATCACTTGTGCTTATTTGATGTCTGCTATAAAAAAGATATTTTCGTTGTATTTATTGCTTTTAAGATATTAAATTTGCTTTAATATGTAATTTGTAGTGTTGCTTGCTTTGCAAACCTGACCTACTGACTGTACATTCTCAGATACTTAAGTTTTGAGCCTGACAGTTAGCTTTTATTAACCACCATGATAAGTCGTATACATTCACATAATGTATGTATCTTTTAAACTATTAATATCAGTGCAACTTACCACATCTCTGTAGAACTATTATTTCTGAAAAGTAAAAGCTGCTTTTATTTCACGTAGTGGGTTAGTGTATACAGACTTGCATGGAACTTGAGGAGAAATCTTACATAAAGTATGCTCCCTAAAATTCTCTTATTTAAATACCCGGGTCTTAATTTGGTTGCTGACAGGTAAGTGGGACTTGTGACTTTAAAGGGGAAAAAACTTCAACTGAAATGAAATTGAAAACTGACCCTGTTCAAAAAGCAAGTATATCTCCAAAACTGTGATGAGGTGTAGCTTAAGGCACTCTTCCTGTTCCAGCAACAAATGTGCCAGAGGCCTCATCTTTGCTTATGGTGTAAAATAGTGATGCAGTGCTGACACGAGTCATTCCAATGCGTCATTTAGATGTTTTCAATTCCCTTCAGAAAGCTGGTACAAAAAAAAGAATCAATAGATCCGAGAACCATTTTGTTCTGAAGAACAAAATCAAAAAATTAAAACATTAATTAAAACACACATTCTCTTGCAATTGCTGTCATTTCAGACCCACTTTATCCAGTCAATAACCCTGCTGGCTGCTATGCCAATGGTCAGATCCAAGCTCACGGAGACCGCTGGCGAGAGGACGACTGCACGTTCTGCCAGTGCATCAATGGGGACCCGCACTGCGTGGCAACGGCCTGCGGACAGAGCTGCCTAAACCCTGTCAAGGTCCCCGGGGAGTGCTGCCCTGTGTGTGAAGGTAAGAGTGGTATTTCCCCTCATTTAGCTTTGGTCTGTCATGGCTGCTGCTTACCTGGCAATTCTCAGTTTACTTGAAAATTTTGGAGGATTGAAGAAGCTGGTACATCGTTGGCTGGTGACTGAATAAATTACTGAGGGCAGGAAACATCAGCGTGGTTTAACTGCACCTGTATGGTGGCAATCCTTAATACTCTTTTGGCACAAAAAGTGTTGTAAGAGATGGTTAAGATCAGCATTGTTTACTAATTTTTCTCTTAGCTTTGCTTAAACCTTATTAATAAATACAGGAGAAGTTAGAAGGTCAAAATGTTTATCACTTGGTATTACTGTTAATTGAATTATTCCTGTTTTCGTCTTCATCACTGTCATTTAGTTGCAACTAAAAATCTCTTTGTACAACATAGTTTGATATTGGACATAATTATTTCAGTGAGACTTATAAAAAGGGATATTGCTTGAGAGATAGATTCATTTTTCAAGTTTACAATTATTTTTCATTTGTTTTGGAAATACATGTGTATGGTGTAACTGACTGAGATTTAACTTAACTATGAGGTAAAATGCTTTACCAGCCTGACAATGGAAATACGAAGACTTGCAAACTGAGACATTTAAAAAAATATTTTGAATTATATATGTAAATGTACATTTAGAGCTGCGTTTTCTGGAGTAGCTGTTTGTCAGGAAAACCACCAGATAAATTTAGAAATGGTTCATCTAGACCTAGAGCCATCTTCACAGTGCACAAACACTTGTGGATGCTCAGTGAGTTGCCACTTAAGTTTTTCTCGTTCCATCTCTGATTAAAAAAGTTATTTTTGTATATCTGTATGTGTCTCAGGACCCTTCTTGGTTTGCAGTATCCATCCAAGTAAGCTCACTGGGATACTTACTTTTTAGGATAAATCTGAGAAGCATAAGGATTTCTTACAGGTGCTCCTTAATTCCAGAATTCACATCACTAGGTATGAAGAAGGTGTTTGATACAGTGTGTAAAAGCTGCTGGTGAATTGTACAGAATTGCACTACTTGCACTGAATTATTTTCACTGTGAGGAAGCAGGTTAACTGCTGTTAATCCCCAGTGATCACCTCACGATGGACACTGCAGAGCCTGGGCTGTCACCCCTCATTATTTGGGTGTCTGTGAGCCAGCTTGGGAAGGCAGTATAGAGAGAGAGAGAGGCTGATGGAAGTATTTTCAACGTGTGAATACACTGAGAGGATTCTTTTCCTCTAATGAGGGAAGGATAGGCAAATGTCTCTATTTTCCTCTTCCAGACTGGAGGAAATGAATGAGAGATAATTGAATTAAATGCATATATATATATTGGACTGAGCTAATTATGAAGAACCGTGGGAAGCAAACACAGGGTCAAGCGTAGGCTTCCATCCTTTATTGCTAAAGGTTGCAACATAAACAAGCTGGTGCTTCATTAACACACCACACTAATGCCTCTGCAGTGCTCTCAGGATACAAATTAGGTCCTCTGGACTAAGTTAGGTAATTCTATGCACTGACATGTTTTTACTTTTAAAAGAAGATGTAGCTAGCAACCGTTCAGATCCATAAAAGTTGTTTTGTAGTTGCTGGGCGAGTGGCGTATGGAGTGCGATCATACTTATCATACAAATGGATGAAAACTGACCCAATAGAACTGTGGAATCAATATTTAAATGAGGTGCTTATGTCATCTAAATTATGTTTTATTAAAAAATAATCTGACTTCTTATTTGTCATGTTAGCTGTTGTATGGTGTATGCTTAATTGTAGTCATCAAGTTTTGAGTGTGTCATCTGGAAGGCACTGATACCATATGGTATTTTGAGAAACTTCCTAAATTTTAAGCTTAAAAGCATCACATTTGCCTTGGTGGTTTCTTTTTTCAACGGATAATGAAATTATGTAAGTGGTGGAACCAACAATTAGTGGAAGTGCTTCTCGTTCATGCTAGGAGGAGGCTTCGGCATACTTGGGTACCAGTGGTCGGGAACATCTGAAAACACTTGAATCCTCTTCTCTTTTTCGCTTCCCTCTCCCACAGCAAAAAAATATAACCAAAACAGATTATTATGGTCCATTATTGAAAATTATTTAATTCCAGGAATCCAGATATGGGATTATTTCAAGGGTCAAAAACCTGGACTATTAAAACACAGCAGTGAGTTCAGATGCTAGCACTCAAGATTTGAAAAATTGAGTTTGGAAGAAGCAGCTGTGGATGATCTGATGAGAAATTATTCAGCATCTGAGACTTAACAACTTATCTTGCAATAATAACAATTGAAAAATTCCCTGAGAAATGAACCGTAAAGGGTACCAGCAAATCTCTTGAAGTTATGTTTTGGGGCATCAAACGAGTTCAAGGCTGTTAGGCCTTGTGATTAGCAGCCTGAATAAAAATATTTAGATACAAGAGACCAAGGTGTTACCTGATTAGAAGTTTAAGACCCGTGTGTCTTTCTGAATCTGTTGACATTTTTCTTTGAAAGCACACATTAAGAAAATCCCAGAACATCAGGAAAAAAATAACAATGTTAGATGTTTGCTGTCTGCATTTAACATTAAGAATGTGTATTTTAAAATTATTTTTTTAAAAAGGTAATGTTTGAGCTGATGGCAGCAGGGACTTGTGTGTTAGCCATAGACTTCTGGCCCACTTCCAAGGTCCGATAGCTTCATGTATCTTAAGCCCTAAATCTGAGATTAGTAGTGTTTCTACTTGGAATTTAATGCGTGGGGTGGGAAACAAGTACTGTCTGCTTTCATTACAATAGAGCTGTCGCTTGCTAACTCAGTAGGCAAGGGGCTTCTTTAGATTTCTGGTTTCTGGTTTTCTCCTTGTTGTAAGGCTGAACTGGAGAAGTGAGTATGCCATGGGAAGACAGTTAAAAATTTTTACTTCCTTTGCACAACTGATTTTTCCCAAATTTTAGCTATATCATTTTAATGACAACCTAGTCCTATCTAAAATGCTGTTTTGTTTCTGCCATCATCCAGCCACCTGACATCCCTATTCTTTTAATCAGGTAAGCTGCATGGATCAGTGCTCCTTCCCATTTTAAATCAGCTTCTCACTCTTTTGCCTGAGCATCGTTTCTGTTGACGAAGTTCTGCTGCTGATGCTCACTGTGTTGTCCGTGACCTGCAGGGGTGGTGGGAACAGGGGAGAATAAGGTCCTGGCTGGGAAGCTGGCTAACAAATCAATCCCTCGATTTTAATGATTCTAATGAAAAATATGTGCAGTACATTTAATGGAGCTACAAGCCGTGAACTAAATTCCAGGCACATTTTTTCCTGAAGAGGAATTAAAATGCATCCTTGTCAGCCATTTGATGTTTTTCTGCATACCGCCTCATTGCACTTGCATATCGACAGCTTAACCTGAATTTTGCAGCGCACTGTATGAGCAGAAGCGTTGGCTGTCATGTGCTCTTCAGTTTGGTTTCTCCATCCTTCTGCTTCTCTTACTTCCTACTGTTCAGGAAAGAGAAGCAAAAATCTTAAGTGTGGGCAAAGGTCTGGCGTCCGTGATAGTATATAGTGTCATATTTTCAACTATGCAAGTTATTAAAGGAGAAAAAGCAGTGTACTTTAGTGATATGTTCAGTAAATGGGCAAAAGTAATGTAAACTTTGCAGCTGATTTTGAAGTAGTAGTTTACTAGTGATTGTAAGGATAAGCATACCTCATTTTGCACTTCTCTTTTGAATGACTTCCAGTTCTCATTCACATCTCAATATAGAGTATATACCATAGAGAAATAACATACTTTTTGCAGGTTAGTTTAAAATTACTTTTTTTCAAAAGTTGTATTATATAATTGCACCATGAATATACTTGGCTTTTTTGCTCTTACTTGTATACTACATTTCTTAATTCAGCTGTAGCTCTTTTTTGCATTTTTTCCACTGTGTTTGTGGACATAATGCAGAATATAGGAAATAGTTATTTGTGTTCTAGAATCTTAACTATGCTTTAGATCTAAAGCAGGAAGAAGAATACTTGCTTAAAACCCCGTACTATCTTAGTCAGTTTAGTTGTTAATGGACCAATTCACACCCGTATTTCTAGTTAGAAATAAGTATTAGATGAAGAATAATAAGGAAGACACTTTATATGCTTATCACTATTTTTAAGCATGCATTTATTTCTCATCAAACTTCTATTTACATTTGAAAGAGAACCCACTTGCCAGCAGCCAGTTTCAATTGTGTGAGCTTGCTTTAAGCATGTCAGATATAGGCTCTTTAATATGCAAACTAAAACATTTAGTCAAAGATATTTCTATAGTATATTTTGGGTTAAGTGTTGAGGGACACAGGGATTTATGAGGCATGAAACTGATGAGAAAATTCTAATCAAAGCTGCTTGTGGGTCTGGCCTGGCTGTGGCTCATCCAGAGTAAAAGGTTTTTAGTATCAGTCACTTCTGACTCTTACCCTCTGCCTTTGATATAAATGCTGCTGTACCTGCAGTTCTGCCAATTCAGTTATTTGTTGGCTGGTTTATAATCAGTTGCGATAAAGGACATTATTTGTTCCTCTAGATAAGTTTACAGTCCATCAGCTTCATAAGAATAATTTTTTTCTTGGATTGCACTTGGAAAAAAAATTTTGCTGCCAGAGATCACATATAACATACTAGAAATTCTGTGTTCAAAGGTTCTCGAAATATGAGCACTGTATGTCAGCACACGAATGTATTCAGCCTCTGAATATGGTAAATTTAGAACAAACTAGAACATTCCCATTCCCTCATGAAGAAAACGCTGATGTTCTTACTACTGCAGTGAGGAAACCAGGGTGTGAGGATTGTAGATATTGAAGTTACATAACAGTAGCTGTTCACACATTTCTAAATTAGAGACCAAGAAGTAGCAATTGTGATATTTCTGTTACCGCACAGAGTTGATTTGTGTCTGTTCTCTGCAGTAAACCCTTTTTAGTATGTATGTGTATCCATAGTGTATATCCTGTAT
Organism: Rhagologus leucostigma; assembly: GCA_013397725.1. Taxonomy (NCBI): domain Eukaryota; kingdom Metazoa; phylum Chordata; class Aves; order Passeriformes; genus Rhagologus; species Rhagologus leucostigma. The sequence goes on along the minus strand of VZTD01001040.1, from coordinate 2,779,891 downwards.
TTGTGCTATGCAATACACGTTCCCATGTTGATTGGATGCCCACATGGGTTTGATTTTTGTCTCAACATTGTTTGACCAGAGGTATGTGGGAGAGGGGCTGGCCATGTGCCGCTTGCAGGAGGCAGCTAGGAGAAAATGGAGGAAAGCCCTGTCTCTAGAGAGGCTTTGCCTGACAGCCATTTTCATCTCACATGGAATAAGCAGTCAGTAGGAGACCACCAAGGACACTCTGTCCTCCAGAGAGGTTCTCCAATCGGGTGGCAAAAGGTCTCCATCAGTGGAACATTCAACTGGGCCAGTGGTCTCCTGCGAGTGAGCAGACCTTGGGAGGAGCTGAGGGTTATAAAAGTGACTGTGTCATGAGCTGCTGGGCTTTTTTTTACCCTTGCTTTTTGCCCTTGCTCTTTTTGCTTGTTCTCACTCACTCTCCCTCTTGCTGGCTGGATACCTATTGACCACCTCCTGTGTCCTGTCCTACCACTTCCGTCTTCCTCACCTGCTCCAGCCATCTCCTGTCCTGCCTCCCTGCATTCCTGCCCGGGTTCCTGCCTTAGCCACCTGCTTCCAACCCTGCGTCACCAATCCAGTCCATCACTGCAATCCCCGCCATGACCCTGTCCAGGGTTCTGGACCTGCTGCCCAGTCCCCACTCACCTTGTGTTTGGCTGCCCGTCGCCGTGGGCGCTGTACCTGTGGAGCCGCCTGTCCCCGAGAGCTCGGCAGGCTCCTTGGCAGGCAGCATGCACACACCCCCTGCCTCTTGGATGTCAATGGCACACTCAAAGTTCTAGTGGTAATGCGTGCTTTTTTGCTCTGTCTCCCCTCTCTCTCTGCTCCCCTCCCCCTTTCCTTTTCCTTCTCCTTCCTCCTTTTTTGCCTTTCCTATTCTTCTTTAGTAGGGCAAGGCCCTTTTTGTTACCAATAAATGGTTCTCAGATACAATATTTGCCTCGTTTGGTTCAATTCCATCCTAGATCATCTGTTTGAAAAGAATCCCCACAGTTCCCCCTTAGTGGAACACAACATATGCTTGGGGGACATCCTTCATGGGTTCTGAACCAGAGTGATTGTTAAATAGCTGCTTTCCAGGAGAGGTTTGGTGATTAAGGGGAAAGAACATGTTGAACATGGATTAACAGGGCCTTGAGAAGGCAAACACCATACTGAAATTAGGATCAAGAGGAGAATTCATAAGACCTGAAGTAATCCTTTTTACTCTCTTTCTTGTGGGTGGGTATGTCCCTGGATGACATGGTAGGTAGGTACTTGGTTCTTTTCTGTACATTGCTCCTTTGATAAAGATGGAAGCTGGAAAGTGTTGGAGAGCTATAAGCACACTCCAGAATTTACAAAACGCATCCTAGGAAGACAGACTGAGTAAATTGGATTGGTTCAGCTTAAAATAAAACTATGAAGTCAGAATGTGAACATAGCTGTCCTCAAGTGCCTAAAAGGTTGTTGCAAAGAAAAAGATAAGACAGAAAAATGGAATTGGATTACAAAAGGGAAAGATGGGATTTAGAGGAAGGCAGGAAGTTGTTGAGGAAAACAAAATTCCTTCTGTGGCGTGTTGTGACTAAGATTGTCTTTTTGATGTGTTCAGGGCACAGCAGTTGTATTTTCAGCCCCAGTGAAAAGAGATTTGCTCAGGAAATTGCTTACATAACTGAAAGCAGTAATGATGATTCACGTGTAGCTGCCTTCTCTGTTTATGCAAGTGATGGCTGTAGCTTACCAATATAGAGCCCAATATATAGCTGGGGGCTTGTGGGGGAGGCTGTTTGGGGTTTTTTTAACTAAACATCAAAGTGATCAGAACCCTTTTGGCAGGACATCTTGATACAATATGTCTATATGAGTCACTTCTTGCCAGTTACCTGACACACAAAAGCCCATGGGCTGTGCATGAGGCCTATCAAGAAAAACCCAATGTATGAGCAGGGGCCTGGCTATTCTGAGGCAGCTGTTCCCACAGAGAGAAAGGGAGAAAGTCTTTCCACAGAAAAGGCATGGAGACCGAGGCATATTGAGACAGAACAGTGTGGAGAGGAAGACCTTCCTTCATCCTTGGCCTGTCCCCAGACTCAAGCTCTTCAACTGATACAGCTTTTCAAGGCATACACCTCCTTTCTCTGGTGAGAGCTGGGAAAAGCAGGCCTGTTCACTTCTGAGGATCCAGCACAAAGAATTAGTTTTAAGCTTCTGGTGGATGCTTCTATGTAGCTTCTATATCTCCTGTAATGATATTGGCCCTCTGGGATTTGACTTTGTTTATTTAATCTATTTATCTATTTAGTTTGTTTTCTAGACTTCTCTTCATTAAGACCCAAGGCTTAAGCAATCAAGCTGGCCTTCTGTGCTTTCCCCATGGTTTTAGAGCCAATGGCTTATTTTTGCAGCACAAGGAAGTCTCAAAGGGCTCACATTTCTTCAGATCGAAACAGACAGCTAGGTAAAGGGGAGAAAGTGGTTTTTCAAGTGCCATAAGGGACTGCAAAATTTTGATATGTGCTTACACTTCTTTTGGCTCAGACCAGCTCCTCATGGGGGCTAGTCTGGGTTTTTGTTCCATTGGAGCCAACCAGATCCGTTGGCAATCAGCTGCAGTTAGAACTGCTGCTTACAGAGCTGCCTGCTTCTTGCTGGGCTGACAACTTTGCTTTCTAAGTAACATTACTGTGGTTTAAATAGCAATTCCATTTTTGGAATTGAATTTTACCAAAAAAGAGGGAATACAGCCTATGAATATATAATAGCATGTGAATAATACTAAACAAGCTACAGTGATAGAAATAACTGTTTCCCTCAGGCCATCTGCATCTGTGGATAGCCATTAGCAAATTAGAATAATAGCTGTGTTCACAAGAAATAAATATTGGTTAGGATAGTATGGAAATACCTATTTTTTTTAACAAGATAATAAATACGAGTGTTCAGCACTGGCATTGGTGCCAAAAATGTCCCTTAGGAAAGTCTGTTGTTGCTTCTATTCCCTTGCATCTCTCAGAGGCTCAGGCTATTCATAGGGAAAGCTGATACACAGTAATTGGTTATCTCACAGCACGTCCTTCTGCAAGGGAGCCCTCAGGTACAGGTGGCAGGGTGCCAGCATAAGCTGTGAATGAGAAATTAAGTGTTAAACAAAATCCCCTCAGAGGATTTTCATGAATAAGACCCACAGTACTTTGCTGTCATTATGGCTGACACTTTATCTTCACCAAAAGAAATTAACATTTTCATCAATAAAGGAATCCAAACTCTAGCTGAGATGTAATTCAGTTCAGTTCCTTTAGCATGTCTAGCACTTCATTAACTAAAAACAGGCAACAGAGTCCAGTGAAAAGAAATTTGACTCATTCAGGATGAAGTCAGTGGTAGCGAGCAGTGTTCAGACACGGGGTGTGGGCCCAGAGTCCTCCTTAGAGCATGAAGTGTAAGTTATTGTTCAGTGGCAGCAGCTCTGGAGCTCCCAACCAGCCCTTTCATCAAAGTCAATTAAGGGATGCAAACACCACGCTGCAGAGAATTGGGCTTAGGTTTGCCAGATCATGATTTAGAATACTGGTTCCAGAGAAGGCAGCTAAGCCTGTTGAACCACCGTATGATGAAACCTGCTGGCAGTGCAAGCCAGTGAAATTCAGGAAAGCTATACAAGTAGGAAATAATGTTTTCATGGTTTTCAATGATTCATGATTGAATTCAGTGGAAGACTGCTGAAAGGATAAATAACCGAAGGATCCGAATGAATACATGTCAGAGGATGTCTCACTTATAAAGAACCTCTTGGATCCTCCTAATTTTTTTTCAGCACCTATGGCTTTCACAGATTTTCCCCAGATGTATACCAATTTAATGTTTATCTTCACCTAGTAAAAATAAGTGAATGGCCTTCTTAATGTATTTGGACATTTCTTGTTTGACTTAATTGATTCTGCTTTAACAAGGTGGTTGTTTCTTAGTGTTATTCCACCTAAAATGGTCAAAAAAAGTTCTTATCAGCATTGAAATTCATTTGAAGAGTATACATGCTTGTTAAACCAAAAACTGTTATAATTGATTATGACAGACAAAAGGTTTTAACTTCATATTTTGGGAGTAGAAAGTATGTATTTTGGTTGCATCACTGCAAAAAAGACACACCCCCATGCATGCAGCTTTGGTACATAGAAGGCTTCTTCACTCTGCAGCAATAAATAGTCTTCGATTATAATACTTACTTTCAAAGAAAAAAATACATATTTTAGTAGTTTCAGGTTGGCAGCATGAATAAAATTTGAGACAAAAGGCTGCCAAACTGAACTATGTGTTTGGAAGTATTAATGAATATATTTTCAGAGTTACTTGTGACATTAGAAAATTATATCATCTAAGTCCTTGCATACATTTTATAAATTGTTATGTGATGCTGAATTGTTGAACCCTGATAGCCAACACAGATAGCTAAATTCTGGGAAAAAATTTCCTGCGAGACATTAGGTATTTCAAACCCAGGAAGGAAATTCTTTAGCCCAGGACTCAGGACTGATATTTTTCATGTAATGAATTGGAGGGGCGGGGAAGGCTGGAATGCGAACTATGAGGATGGAAAACATTTAGTCACTCTTGGAATGATATGAATGTTTTTACAGGAAGCTTAAGTAAACACACATGCTGCTGCTTAGTAGGCTGCAGTTAACTTTTTTGGACAGTAGACAAAATTTAAACAAGTATGCAGACTCGAATGAAAGGCTGTTGAGCAGCACACCCTTCAGGCCCAGTTTTGAGCCAGTTATGACTTAAAGCATTAGATAAAAAGTTAGACTACTAGTTGGTTACAGGGATTTTTTCAGTGTATTTTTTTATGGTAAATGCTTGAATGCTCTGATTTTAAATTTCTTTTAAGTCAGTTGATGCTGGTTTCATAGGATCAAAACATCTAACTTCTTTTAAAGGTGTAGTCTGTGTTATGAAATGCTACAGAAGGGGGAGCTATTTCACTTTCCCCAGACGTGGGCATGTTCATTATTATTCGTGTTGGAGATCTTTCTCCTTCTTTATAATATGGTTTTTATTCTTTTTTTTTTTTTTCCCAGAAGAGGATTTCATTTTATGAAAATAAATGAGATTTTGGACATCTTAGAATCCTATTCTGTTGAGCTTATTCAGAAGAAATATGTGCAGAGGAAAAAGCTTAGAATACAATAGTTACTTCCCTATTTACAACCAATTTTGTAAAACCATGGAGTAGGTATTTCCCTACATGGTATTACCAGAAGTCTGAAACAAAACCTTTTTGGAGTTAAGATATTGCATTCCAAATGAAACAAAGCAAAGAGATTGTTTTTCATGTAATAATAATAATAAAAATACCTTGCCAAGAGGTGAAGCATGCGTAATGTATTAACTTAAAGGAGAACAAAAAAATGAGACTGATTAAAGCTGGTTGTGGCTGTTACTAAATAACTCTTAACAGAGAATTGCTCTTACAAACAGCTGGAAGAAATTTTGCTTCCAGAATAAAGAAGCTAGTTTTTAAGTCATGAAGTAGATTCAGAGAGATAGTGTTAGACAAACATGTACTTATTTTGCAAAAGGAAGGTAATCAGTACTTGGCAAAAGCATACAGAAATCATCAGAAATTGAAATGTTTGTCTTTTGATTTCAGTTCCTTGATTAGGATTCATCAAGGATATTGCTGCTTTCCCTGGAAATGTTCTGAGTTTATATGAAAGTGAAATTCATGGAGTCATGCAAGTTAGAAAGGACCACCAGAGATTTTTCTAGTCCTGTCTCCTGCTCAAAGCAGGTCCAGTGACAGAATGATGTCCGGGCCTTGTCCCAGTTGAATTTTGAGTATTTTGAAGAATAGAGATCACATAAGTCTCTGTGACCATGTCATAGTTTGATGACCCACTTGGTTTAAAAGAAAGATCAAAACAGCTTTTATCAAGTTGTAGTTTCCCATTTCGTGCTTGTTTGTTGTCTCTCATCCTAGCCTGGAGCTATCTCCAAGATTAGCCAGGCTTTGTCATCTTTGTACCCTCCGGTTAAGGAGTGGTGGACAGCAGTAGGATGCCCCCTGACCCTCCTTCCCCAGGCTGAGCAAGCCTTGCTTTGTCTCTCAGCTTGTCCTTGTGTGCCACCTCTCCAGCCCCTGGCCAGCTCAGTGGCCTTGTGGCGTGGTTGCTCAGGTGTGTCCATGTTTCTCCTCTGCTGGGAATCCCAAAGCTGGACACTACTCCAGCTGTGGGCTTCCGAGTGCTAAATGGAGGGAAACCATCGCTTCCTTGCACCTGCAGGCTCTGCTTCTGCTGGTGCAGGTCCCTCTTGTCCTTCACACAAACCAAAACTGAACTCTTGGTTCTCTCATAATATATTTGGCTTTGCAGTAGAGCAGTTAAGTGTACTCCCACTTTGCTTTCTGGTACAAACTCTATAGCCAGAGTTCAGATTTTGAATAACTAAGAATACGATATGAAGGTGGGTATAATTTTTCATTCTGGTTCCACACTTAAGAAGGGTTCTATTTAATTAGTTGTCTTTTATATAATTTGTATAATTATGATGACATCTTCAGTAAATGGTTTGTTTTTAACATGCAGATAAACAGTAGAAGTCAACAAGATTGCAATAAATTGTCCCTGGTTTTTTTTTCTTTGTTTTTATTTGTTTTCCAAGGCTTCAGCAGTCAGTGGTATATTTCAGTTTTCTTTCTCGGGTTGTTTTTTTTTAAATAATTGATCAAATTGTGTATATAATAAAATTCTAATCCTGAGGAACAAATTTTCCCTGATCTCACTGAAACATGGGTACATCAATTTCTTTCCATATCTGAATACTTGAGCGGTATCTTAGGACTTCAATACTCATCAAAGTATAACAAATATAAGGCACAGTACTAGACCAGATTGACCATCCTGTGTTCTTGTGTGTGTGTATTTATGGTAGTTCACATTTTTAACAGAAGAAAATATCTGCTCTTTGTACTACAAGCTGTGTCACATCACTCAGGAGAAGTGGGAGGTCTCAGAAATCAAAAAAGATGGGCTTAGGGACTGGTTTTGCTCATATTAAAAAAGTACTCTAAATTGAAAAAAATCAATGAAAATACTATTCCACCTGGATAACTTATTTTCCTTTTTTTTTCTGACAACAAGTTTTTGTGTTGGTATTGTTAATGTATGTCCTTAAGGACAAAGCCAGCTCCAGGCATTACTTGAATGTCATCATCTTCCCTTCTTTCACCATAAATGTAGTTCGATTTCAAGCTGGAATGAATGAGATTCAGGGTTTGATCTCATATTGTAGTATTTTTCAATGAACTAGTCAGACTAAAGGTCCACCAGCAGCTGAAATAGCTGCTGTGGATTTTAAAATCATTGAAGTTGTTTTTAAGTAAATGGCATTGTAAAAAATTAATTCATATATTTTTATCAACCTTACAGCAGGCAAGTTAATAACCTGCACTGAAATTCAGCAGAGAAAGTACCAGGATCAGAGAGAATATATGAAAGCAGGGTGTTCTAATAGGAATCTGCATTTAACTTTGTTTATAAGCACTTGACATCAGCAAAATCTGTGGTCCATTAAATGTTTCCACTGTTTTCATCCAGACCCTCTTCAATCCCATCCTCTTTATTTTCTTCTCTCTTTCTTTCTGCAGTATAGTTGTATTGTTGGTAAAGCACACAGGCAGAAACAGCACCCGTTTTTCCCACCCATTGTCTGTGCATTTGTGCACTGGGTCTTTCTTCAGCCGTTTCTACCAAGAGCAGCAGTGAAAGCCCAGTTCAGATCGTGTGGTGGTACATGCTTTTTCAAGCTTAGCTACTGCTTGCCTATTCAAATAGCCAGAAGTCTGGCAGAGCAGATCTGGCTTTATTTGTTGAGTCTTGTCTAGTGAAGTGAAAAGGCCTGAATTTATTTTTTTTCCTGGCTGCATTTTTGCACATGTGGGGGTAGGGAATGAAATTATTTCTTTTGTGCTCTGCTTGCAGCTCATTGAGAAGCAGGCATGCATATAAAATTACTGTATCTCGAGGCTTACCTTTAGGGAGAAGAGGGAGAAAGAAACAGATTTGTAAGCTTGACTGGAAACACTGAAGATGCTGAAAGCAGGCCCAAAAGTGGAAGGTAACAGAATAATAAAACAATGAATAGAGGACGAACAAAAACTTTTCAAATTAATATAACAACAGTTTAATTTCATCCCCTATAAGAAATACTATATTACTGCGTGTATCAAAGGCACAAAAATTGTGTCAGTGTGCCCAAGACAAGGGAGCATCAAAACACAGAGGTTTAGTTTTGGAAAGTCACCAAAAAAATATATAACAAATATATATATATATATATATATATATAATTATGAATATTTATGCTGGTTTTCCTAGATATTAAGTTATACCTCCAATTAAAGGGAAGTTGTCTTGAGGCGTGGACTTTAGTAATGGGGAGTAAAACACAATCCTCTTTCTCTCTAGCTTTAGTTTACACCCAAGTGGATCAATGAATACTAACTAACCTGCATCTCAACTTTCAATAATGTTTTGTAGGCTATTTTTATCGACATGTTTTGCCTCATGTACTGCAGTCAGATGGTAAAGCTGCAATCTCCTTCAGTTCTCTGGCTTGTGTTACTGTCAGTGAACTTTGCTCTGGGCAGCACTAATGATTCATATGATTTGTAGTGGTTTTAACTACCTGTGAGTGCAAGCATTGCTGCGGCCTTTTTGTCGTTTGGAGTGTAGGGTTTGTGGTGACTGACCAGTAACCTGAGTGTAGCTTCAGGATAGCTCTTGCTATTCTGGTCTTTTACGTGTTTAGGATATTTTGGTTAGAGAATGGAGTGATGCTAAAAATCAGTTTGGTTGCAAAACTGGTTTGTATACTCAGAGGCCTAAACAGCCAGGATTAATTAATAGAATATATCATGTTACTGGCGTATATTGGTATATACACAATACGTTCATGATTCCTAAATGAATGGTTTGGTGAAGTTGCAAATGTTAAGTATTAGACATGAATGTGATTTAGTCAGATGCTTTACTGAATGAATTTGAAAACAGCTACAAAGAATTCATTTAGACTTAAAGAAGTCTAGTTTGGAAATCCATGGATTTCAAAATATTTTCCTCGTTATGGCTATTCTTTTATGCTACATGTCCAAAATCAGAGCTGTGAGATGAAGAATTGACAGAACTCCATCCTTTGACCTCCAACCTAGTAATTTATATTAAATTCCTGCCAAAGGAAAAATTTTAATTTAAATAAGAAGATATTTGAGGGATCTAGAGAGACATGATGCCATTATACAGATTTCCAGTTTGTGCATGAAAAAATCTGTTGGTGCTGTTCTGTATTTTTTTAAAATGTATTGCTACTTTCCTACTAGAAATTATATGAGCAACAGAAATTGAATGTTACTTGGCAAGTGCATAATCTGAACAATGACCTCTGAGATGAGTTTGAAGTTATCTAACTTAATTGTAGTGTCTTAAGGCAGTTTTTTCATTCCAAACTCTAGTTAGCTGACCTAATTTTAAAAGGATTAAAAGTGTTCATCAGCTGTATAAACTGTTGTGCTGGGAAGAGCAGGGCTGGAGACAAGCTACAAAAGCTGAAAATTGTGAAAGACAATGAAAGCAGAAAAGTTCATTCTTGTAATAGGATAATTTTCAGTTGACTGGAAGGCATGGGTGCAAAAGCTGCCTGCTGGAATGGAGCCAATAGGCACAGAAATTTTGTTTAACAATGTATACTTCTAACAATTTAATCTACATTGAGTAATATTTTACCCTTGCTCTGAAAGTAAAGGCTAGCTGCCTGTGGGTAATAATGGCAAAATCTGTGGTCTGAGGATGAAAGATGACAAGATGTGGCCACCTCCAGTCCATATAATTTCTACATATTTTCACAATTTATCAATTTAAGTATGGAAGGCTTTTTAAATTTAATTTCCTATAAATCTTCATTTCTTGAGATGGAGAAACAGAGTGCACTTAAACAGTTGAAGCACTGAAATGAAAGTTCACGGTTCTTTAAGTCGTGAAATTTTCGTGTCCTGAATATTTTGTGTGATGTTAATAATGCTCATAACTATGAATTCATTGGTTCTTCAGTGCCTGAGTTCTATGAAGAACACAAGATAGACAAAATTAGTCTCAGAGAGCAAAAAGTTATTCAAGAAAAGATAGGTATTGCTTTCCTTCTGTATCCTGTTTTATGATGGTCATTTTGAGGTTTCTTGTTATTTCCATAAGTTTCTGGATTTTTTTTTATTCTAACAACTTTCTATTAGAGCACGTTAATATTTCTGTCTACCCTATGTATCAAAACAATTGTCATATTCCAGCATATTTAAATGGTGTCAAAAAGTAAGTATTACACTGTTGATAAATAATTTATAATCGGCAATAGTCTCATCAACTTCAGAAAGCATAATCTGGGACTGCACAGTATACTGTAAGAAGAGATATTTTCAATGAACAGACATGTTAAATGCTTCCCAGAGATCTTTCACATGCACTGCATCCTGCATTCCCATTTGGTATTCAGAGTCTCTTCTGCTATAAATTTCAGTAGAGGTGATGTTATTCACACAGAGAAAGATTTGACTACTGAGTTACGTGTTTGATGTGCAGCTTGGTAGTATCAATCGATTCAGCTTTAGAGAAACTCTGTTCGGTTTCTAAAGCAAAAGTATCTTCATGAAGTTTTGATGAAATGCTTTTGGAGAAAAGTGGGCAAAATAAATATTTTGCACTCAGTTTCAAACTGCATGTGCAGGAAAGCTGATTTCATAGTGAACAAGAAAAAAAGTGGGGTTTTTTTCTGTTTCAGTACTTCAGAAATTTTCTGCAGCTTCATACTCTTTTTGTTGAGTGTACATCACTTTGAAACAAAGTCTGTTTCTCGAATTGTTTCTAAAGTACCAAGAATATTCATCAGAAACAAAAGCAATTAAAATTACTCTCTTTACTATTACATTGCGTATGGATTTTTTGTGAACTTACTTAAAATTTTCAAGAATCTCAAATTTATTTATATTCTTTTTTCTTACCCCCAGAACCAACGTATATCACAATAGGTCCGCCCACCTGTGAGGTTTTGGTGAACTGCACTTTGACCGAAAAAGACTGTATCTATAGCTTCAAACTGGACCAAAATGGTTGTCGCATTTGTCAGTGCAAAACTAGTGAGTATGCAAAAATACAGTGGCTTCCACCTTTTCTATCAAGCTGTATGTGAAAATGGTAGTATGCTGGTTTTTTCCATTCATAATGTTAATTATATGTTGTGTTAGTATGTGTGTGCTTTATAGTTGTTCATCTTTAAAGAACTGGCTCCTGATTTCTGACACTGCTTGCTTGCTTAAAATGTGTTTGTACAGTGTTTGACTTGAGGTAAAAATTGAACAGCTGACTAGAAAAGGTAATAATTTGGGACCTAATATTCATACAGACTTTGAGAAGTCTTATCAGAATTCTGCATTTCATTTTCCTCTGTTTAAAGAATTTTAAGAGCATCTAGGTTTCTGCACTTCAGAAACTCGTGTTGCTAAAAAGCCTATTTTCAACTTATCTTTTTTCGTCAAAATTTAGATTTTGAGGATAAAAGTCTGAAAATTATATGCTTGGGAGTAGGTGTTTTTTATATATACAAGTATATCCATATTTATATTTATTTCTATAACATATTCTTATATTTATTTTATATACATATATAATATTTTAGTTAGCATTTATGCAGGCTTTAACATCTATTTCTTCCCAGAGGAAAAACACTGTGCCTTGTGAGAACTTTGTGTGCATCAAGAAAAATGTATTTTCTGTATGTGTTTCCTTAAAACTTCATGTTTACAGATGAAATATAAAGCAACATCAGGTTGGTTTTTGGAATTGGCCAACAAAGGACACCTGTGGAGTGCTAGTCTCAGCTGCAGGATGCATCTCTGTGGCTGCCAACCCAACCTAGGAGTGGGTTTAAACTCTTTTTGTAATGTTATCGTAGTTTTTCAGCTTTCTTGAAGCCTCTAAGGCTTTCACAACCAAAGTATTACTCCATTCCTCCTCTTTTGGTTTCAGTCCACTCGTTCTCAGCCACTTTCTAAACCAGTATGACTATTGTAGGGGTCCCAAGCAGAAATGGTCAAAATAAAATTCTTAATTAGTACAAACTAAAGAGTTTTAGGAATGGATTGGTGTTGGAGAGGACATCTTAACAAAAGTAAATATATGGCAAGCCATAACATTATCATGGCAATACAGAAATAATACCTTTACTTACAAGTTGTATTCGTGGAAGGATTAGGTCAAGTTTTCCTTAGGTTGAGTTTTCCTTAGGTTACATCCAAGCTATTGCATACTTGCCTTACTTTGTTCTTCCTAAGGAAAATGTTAGAAATGTTAAGGTCTTCTTTTAGCATTGTAATTCGATTTTCCTTCTCCTTCTGTTATTATTAAATTGGCTGGGGAGTTTGACACAGACAAGAAGATGGACATACTTGGCATATTTCATCATCTGTGCCTGTGCATGCAAGTCCTTCCCTCCCATCTGGTGCACTGGAGACACACCACTCCAAAGGATGATTTCTTTTGTCCTAGGTTATGAGATTGCATATGGACACAAACCACGTCTCAGGATGTTCTTGCTTAGAGTATTTCTGATTAAATAATGCATAAGAATCTATTCAGGGGAATTTTTCTCTTGCCAGATTTGCTTGAAATTATCTTCATTTTACAGTAGCAAACTGTCTGGAGCAAACTTAATAGTATCATTTGTCATCTTTTGTTTTTTCAGTTAAATAATGTGACTAGTAGATTGCTTAAAAATCTCAGTCATTTAGAAAGAGGAGACCTTTATTTTCTAAGGAAGTGAAGAAAAATAACAGCCTGGAAATCGTCATCTGGTGGTTATCAATCAAAATGACAGAAATTGAATTTTTCTGTCAAGTATGTCTCTCGCTTGCAAGGCTCTGCTCTGGACAAATGAGTGTGTGAGAAATGAGAAGAGAGGAGTCTTAGGTCAAATATGCTGAAAATGTACTGTGCTAGCTCTCTGTGTTTTAAGATCCTGTGTACTTTAATGTCCAAACCAGTTCAGTTGCATCTTGGTTCTCTTAGGGACGTCAGCACATGTATTATCTTTAGCTCATATAGACTTATGTGGACTTTTGGGAACATCACTGTTTTTATACTGCATGCACTTGTGTTTTGCTGGTCTAAGCTGCTTGATAGAGTCAAATTTAAGTGCCTCAGTAAGAAAGCCCCCATGCCCAAACTACCATTTGAAGTCATCTTATCCTAATTCTACTAATCTATTTCCAATGAAGTTTCCTTTTTTGTTAATTTCTCTTTAAATAGCTCTGCTGAAGGTTTGTTATACTTCAGTTATTTCAGCCAAAATAAAAGCAAAATGACTAAGTAGAAGAACATAGTGTGAAGGTGTAATTTGTTCTTCGTTATTGTCTTCATGTACATTCATGTAGCCAGAAATAAATACAACAGGTTTATTTGGAATGATTATGTAAGTACAGTGTAATGAAACTTGTTTGGTGCTTTATTGTAATTTAGTTTCAAGTCTATCCAGCCTGGTTCAAGCTAACTACAGAATGAGAAGGAAGAAAGAAGCAAATCAAAACATTTCTAGAATATGATTTTAATAGAAGTAGTTTATTTTGTCTTTTATCCTTCTTTCTGTTCCTGCAGTGAACGCAAAAACATGCTGTAGCAACATGCAGTGAAAACATGCGTGCTGTAAAGTAAAATAAAATATTTTTTAAAAGTAGCAGAGCCAGACCGTAGTTGTAAGAGAAGGGAGACTCGAAAAAACCACACTGAGCAAAGAGTGAGCATAGATGGATATGGGAAGAAAGTTCAGTAACTACACAAGGAACCACAAATGATGAGGGAGGAAGAATGATCATACTGAGCAGAAGCATCTAGAAGCCAAAGCAGCACTACATGACAATAAAAGGTAAAAAGTATAATCTGGAACCTAGGAAGAACCACTGCAGAATACCAAGAATAAAACAAGTTGGAAAAACATGAAAGGCATTACCCAAAAAAAAACCAACAAAAAAAAAAAACCAAGGATGGTATAAGATGATACAAGAGCAAAATACAAACAGAAAAAAGTAAATTAGAAAAAAATTGTAGTGTGCAGTGATTGCTCTTGTGCTTGGAGTGTCTAGGCCTTTACTTTCATAGGGAGAACTGGGGTGGAATGAAGTCTTTAGGAAGACAAATACATTCAGAGGAGTCCTTGTGGAAGACCAGTGATCCACTGTTTGTGAGGTAGGACTCCTGTTGCCCCAAGGAAGACTAATGAGCATATTAAATAATGTCTGGTGATTGCAGTAAAAATAGGATTTAAAATCTGATTGGTAGCTGCTGCTGCACACAATGTCATTCTTCAGGAAGCGTCTGCAGTGCAGGCCTTGTCTGTTCCCTGGATTAGTTTCACGGAAAAGAAAAACCCTTTAAAATATCTCCTGCGACTGAGGCTAGTGTTTTACCCCAAATGAATTGAACGTGTAGTACTCTTCAGGATATAACTGTGAGCATGTATGACTTTAATATTTTTTTAACCTTTCAAATCCTACTAAAATGGAATTAAATTAGAGTGTTGCTGTCCATTTTAAAAATTGTTTGCGTCATTTAGAAAGCTTACCTTTGCGGTTCCAAGATGCAGCTGTTATCCAGTTTCATTGATTTCAGACTCCTTATGGTGACATGCAATTGTAGAAGACTGAGATGAGTCGTTTCCCCCTGTACATTATAATTCATCACCTTCCACTTTATGTTGTGATCTCTTTTGTCTGTCAAAGCAATGCAATGGCTATTCAAAAATTAGAAATCTTGGTATATTAAGTGTTTGCACAGTTCTCTCAACATGAAACCATCTTCTCCCCAAAACACATTCTGTGGATGCACACAGAAATAATTTTGGAAGTGTTGATACCTTTTCTTTTAAAGAGAAGAAAACGTTTTCTACCGTGGAGTTGAAAGGAGGCACTATCATTCAGTCTATACTAGCACACACCGGAAGCATGGTCTTCAATATTCTGGCAAGTCACACCATGTCCCTTTACAGCTGATAAAGCAGAGTGAAATTCCAGCGTGGACTTTGGGTTTGACAATGTGGATCTTCATTTAGTTGTGTAGGTATTCAAAGGCAGGATTAGTAGGTTTGAGGAGAGATAGGTAGGTTCATCTACAGGCTGTCTATAAATAGCAACAGTTAAGGCTCTGAAAAAGTGTAGGGACTGATGATGGGAAAAAGCCTAAGGAAACTTTCTGGGGACTGCAGCAAGAAAACACATCTCAACTCCTTGTTTTTGTGTGTTAGTTCTTCAATAGTTAAAGTCCTAACCTTTCAGTCTTATAGCCAAAACTTGAATATTTCGTTCCTGTATTTCTGTAAGTAGTCCATACTCAGGGATGTGTGTACTCAACACTTAAACTCTCTCAGTGTTAATTTTTCCCATTTAAATAAACTTATTTTGTGTTTATTTCTATGTCAAACAGGTCAGACAGTAATGGCACACTAATCACACAAAATGTACTTCAGGCAATGCAAAATTCCTGGAAATAGTGAAGTAAAATATAAATTAGGTAACACTTTTCTGTTTTATTAGCAATTATCTTCTAGTGTTACTTTGATTTCACAACAAATTCCATGGAAAATAGAAGTTATAAAATAAAATTCCAGGTAATCTTTCTTAGTGTAAAGGAGAGCACATATTAGATTTTTGAATAATTCTGTAAGACAGAAAAAGGATGTCTTATTATCCTTCTGCAGTGATGTAAAAGGGAATAGCTATTACATGTAAGACCTCAGTTAATGAAATACAACCATGGATAATTTAGGATGAAGCATGTTTCCTAAAAATTTAAGGTGCAGATCAGAAAAAAAAGTACATATTCTAAGTAGAACAAAAATACTAACTCTAAGCCCACATGTGCAAGATAGTGGAAGTGCTCCCTGAAGAGGACGGAAGTATCATGAAAATCTCATGCTAAATAAATATTATCTGTCATCTCACTAGAGTGAAAGTCTTCAGCAGGATCTCTGAAGATTACAATTTATTGGAGTTAGTGCTTACAGTATACCTAGTGCGATAGAAGCAGATTAGAACTTCACTTGGCTTGACTTGTGAAAAAAATCGAACCAAAACCAATGCGCTTGAAGCTTGATCATTCTACAGTAATTCCACCTTTGAGATGTCACTGCTACAATTTCATTTTAATGAATTCATGTGTTGTATATGAATCCTAGATTTGTTTAGAGCAAATATCCAAGTGGTTGATTTGCCTCAGCGGACTCACAAGATGATTTTTTTAAACAGGGTTTTCTAGCATCACAGTGCCCAGTCCCTTCATTTTTATCCAGCTTTTGTGAATCATGATTTAAGTCTAACAAAAGGAGGGAGGGTTAGTGTGGATCTGTGGAGGCAATATATTCAGAGAATTCCAGTTACTGTTAAGTAACCTAGTTTTCTCCTTCATAAATTTGCCTCCCCAGATCCCCACCCCCGAAGATTAACCAGCAGTAGCAATCCACACCGAGAGGACGGCTGAGGAGTGCTTAATTATAAAGGTACTGTGAAACAGTTCTCCTGATATGATCTGTCCTCAGCATCAAGAAAATAGTGCTGGTAAAGGTATGTAGCTAGCTTTGTGTAGCCGTGCTACAAATTTTGAACAATGGACACCAGCCTAAGTCAAGTTGAAATACTGACATAATCCTTGTCATGTATCTATTAATATTCTCTGGCAGTTATTTTTTTAATCTGTGAATTAGAGGACTGAAAACTAAAAGTATTTCAACACAGGATGCATTTTCAAAACTTCGGAGTAAGAAGATTTTCAGTCCTTACAGTACAAACACCAGTGTGTCCATATGTAAAATAATATACTGGAAAAACAGAAATACCCCAGTTTAAGAGCGTAGAGTTTTTTAAATACCGTATTTATGATAGAAAAAAGAAAGTCTTTTTTTTAAAAAAAAAGCTCTTTTTTTTAAATCAAGCTATTAGACATTGAAGACCCTTTTCAGAGCTAACATTCAATTCATGGAATTGAATTTTGTTTACTTTTCAGTTTGTTTTTTGGGCAATATTTTATAACACTCCAAATATTCATAGGTTCATGTGAGGTAGGGATGTGAGCACTCTGAAATCAGGAATAAATCATACATACAAAGGTTTGAATTTAGGAAAAAGACCTGTGATTCCTGTTGAGATGCGTTGCCCCTGAGATGCCGTACCTGAGAAGGAGAGGTTGCATTGTATCTGAAATATTCCACTAAGTTGATTCAGCCAAATGCAGACATTGCTAACATATCATGGTATAGAATGTTGTTGTCTGGTTTGCGAGGTGAGACTTTGGCTGTGGTAGGTCACGTCACTATGTCAGCTGCTGTTACATGCTGATTTTTGAACATGTTTTTCTTTCCTTCAGCAGCCAGTGACTCAGTTTTATAGATATCAGACAACCTTTTAAAACTAGAGTTGATGTTAGTGTTGAGAGTAAGATACTTAGTGGAAAAGAGTTTTAGAACACCACATAGTTTGTGTGTAGCACACTGTGTAGAGCCTCACCATATCTTGGTAATCATCAGTTCTCAAGACTTTCTTCTACAGAGTGTTGTCCCATCTTCCATATCCCAAAGAGATTCCTCTTTAACACTTGTCATGCTCTTCCAAAATGTTCAGTATTTGTTTTATTATAGTCTGGGTGTATGAAAGGGTTTGTAAGTGTGTGGAGAAAGTGGGGGAAAGAAATCATTATATTTAAAGGGAGTTTGTTGACAGTGTTGACCAGGCTTAAAAACCTCACCAATATCTATTTGTTTGTTAATAATTCACAAATGGGGTTTTTTGGAAGACCGATTAATCTTCAGCAGTTCTTTCTGATTGTATTTTTTCCAAAAGCATCATGTTAAATTGATCCAAATGAATCAAGTAATTTGAAATTCCCATATTTAAGTCAGCATATAATGTGTTAAATTGTAGCAAACGAAGTATTGGCTAGTTCTGCAGTGTTTAGAGGACTCAAAGTCTGTAAGCAATAGCTTTTGCCAGTATGATGAGGACTAGTGAAGACTGACTAGACTGTGAACTACCAGCTGGACCTGCTGGTAACTGACTTTGCTGCTGCTTTTGCAGTCATGGTTGCACATGGCAAAGAAAACTTCATGGTCTTGTTGTGTGGGCAGGATTCACTGCTATCAGTACTCGACGCATGTTAGTCCTCAAGTGAGTATTAGTTCTAAGGAGGAGACTATTTAATAATATCATTGGTTCAGGACAAACAACCCCTCCGTGTTTAGTGTCCTAGCCTTCTACTATACTTAATTCTTTCAGCATTTTATGTGGTATTTCAGCTAATGTCATCACATTAAAAAGATAAGTATTTGTAGTAAAAATGTAGTTCTATGAGTCTGAGACATTCAGGAATACATTCAACTTTTCCTAAAAGTCATATCTCGTCAGTATCAGTCTGGGATCAACCAATATCCTGCATGTAAACTCTGAGCTTGTCATGCAAATTGTCTTCTGTATTGGCATGACCTTATTGATGTTTCATGTTTTATAAGAAAAATTAATGAACATGTTTCTACTAACCATGTAGAACTCTACTCTCCATCCAGATATTTCCTTTAGCAGCACAATGAGAGATGTCTTCCCTTTAACTGATTTCCTGTTCATCATTTTGTTTCTGTTTTACTCTTCTGCCTCCTATCAAACCATCAGTTTAGTTCCCTATATGTGATGTCACTATAACTAATCAGTCATAAAAACAAAAAAATAGCTTATACTATGTGATCAGAAGCTTGATCCCATTCTGTTGGAGTTGCAGTGGCGTGCAAGGGCATAATGCAGTTCTGTCAAACTCCGAATGGTAGTTTTCTTCTCCATTAGCTTTTAAAATGTTTGCTATACCCTCATTTCAGCCTCTCTGGTGGCCCTGATACACTTTTGAAGCAGTTATTAAACCAATTAGGGCTGGATCTCTTCTCTGCAAATACATTCCATGATTTGGGATTCAGTTTCTTCATGAAATTTATCTAAGCAGACATGGAAAGCACCCTCAAACAAATACCCTCCTAACATTTTGTCATAATAAATTTCCTCAGTTCATTGCAGTTGACTTTCATGAACTAGTTCTCCTTGTTCCTCAGTATGTGTCACTTGAAATGTAAAACCTTAGGAAAAAATCTGGTTTTACTTATCTTTTCATAATGAATTAGTGATTGTTGTAGTAATGATTAATTTAAAGCAATAGCTAAGGCTATAGAAAAATTGTCAGGATGACAATTATATACACTGAATTTGATCCACATTTGAATATTTAGGTTTGCAACCTTTTCAATCTTTTTCTCTTCTTTCTTTCTCCAGTAGCTACACTTTGCTTTGTGACATTGGTGATTCACTTAATTTCTGAGAAAAATACCTGGCTTAAAATGCTGCACTATGGTTTTCAACAACCCTGTGCAGCAGACATAAACTCTGTGTACCAGATGGTTCTTCGTTTAGAAACTGCCTGCAGTTGTCATGTTTTTAATAATGTTTTAATAGGAGAAATTTAGATGATTAGATGTAAAGTCAGAAAGCAGACCAGAATTCACATTCTTAGTTTCATGACACTACATTTCTTCATAGAGAATTTTTTTCAAAAACTTTTTAAAATCTATTTCCACGGTTTGTACTGTCATACTATCAGAAATTTAAGTGCAGTAACATGTTAATTTCAACAAAAAGCATCTTACCAGAAATATAATTTTCAGTATCTTATTAGAAAGACGGTGAGCGGAGGTCTGTGGAGATTATTCTGATCACCTCAGACATAACATTGACATAACACTAGAAAGTCCATACATTAACAGTTGTCTGCACTGACTTCAGCAAACTTTCCATTTATGTTTGACATAGCCAGAATTTTGATGATTTTTCATATGCTCTTCACTGTCTGTTCCTGAGAGGCAATGGTGATTATTAGTCATCTACCTCAAGGCTCTGAAGAGCTTTTCTTTCTTGGCCACTTACAAAGTGAAAATTCTTTTGAGAGTAACTCACTATGTAAAGGATTAAGCATGGAGGATATTGCTTCGAGACTGGATCTTCTGGTTGGTATGTCAGCTGACTATTTGAGTTTTAAGTATATTTAACATCATAAGCTACTTGGGATGAGACACTTGGGATGTCTTCCTGCTTGTGTAGCACTGCCCTAGACACCCTGGGCCTTTTAATAAAGTACATTAACTTTACGTGTAACAAACTTGTTTTGCATCTCTGAAAAGCAGTTTCACTAACCAAACGAGAGCAGAATAGAAGACTGAAAACAAAGTATTTGGCTGTGGGATTCTGAGGCATACCTATTTTGCCATCTTCTAGAACTTCAGTCAAACCTGGATTTTTGCACTTTGGTAGCTCTCTTTAGCAGATAATCTGGAGACAAATAAAATAAAGAAATATGCCAACTAAAACAAAAGTTGTTATTTTTTCTGATTTTTTAGATTTTTTAAAAATTATTATTTCCAGCTCTTTCTTTTACTTTTTTAAGATGCCTATTTATTTCTCCCATGCCTTTGCATGTGTGCCTTGTTTTTTCTTCACTTGTCTTCAGGATCCTACTGTTTATAGACAGCCACATAAACATTTCATCTCCCTGACAAAGTATGCTTCAGAAAATGAATGGCTCTGCTCAGTTCAACCTGTGCAATTCCAGGTTTATTCACTGATCAGTTCTGAGCATTTGCAGGAGATATCGTAACTTACATTATATCAAAGGTCATAACTGGAATTAATTATTTTTGGAGATATCCTAATGTACTTCTCTGTACATTCTTTATAAAGTTCAAGCCTAGCTTTAAAAATTATGACTGCCTTATAAAGTCTTGCATAATGAAAAGTTCAGTTAATTTTATTATCGCTGTGTTTTGCTAGGGAATAATTCTGTACAAACATCCTAGTATAAAAGCTCATAAATGAAAGACAAATTCTCATTATTTTGACTTGCTTCAAGGGAAGTCTTTGTATTAAGCATAACTCACTCTTTACCAGAGAAAAATATCAAAGTTTCCTCTGCATTATGATGTTTTAAAATCAGCATTAGTGGCTGCATATTAAAAATATTAGTATTCTTGGTAGATCAGCCTGACTTAATCCTCCAAAAATGTATAAAACTTCATTACTATCTTTGTATGTGTATTTCTCTCTAAAGCAAGAACCTGAGACAAGGGTTACTGTTGCTGTGCAAAGGTTAGATCTGACTGAGAGTAAATGCTTAAATCTTGTGGTATTGATACTCTGCTTCCAGACACAAACTCTAGGGGTTATGAAACGATCTGGCATTTTTTTTTCTTTATTCTGAATGGCAAAAAAATCCCGAAACTTGCACTCATTTTGTTTCAGACACCAAATTTGCATAAAAGTGGAGAGGTGAAAACCATGACTCTGATTATATTCATCCTATTTAAACTGAGCACTGTTGTTTGGGATAATGAGACTCTCATGCTGTATTGCACTTGCATGCCCGAATTCCACCGCAGAAGTAGGCAGTGAATTTGCCAGTTTTCTCTGAGGTTTGGATCTCATTCTGAGACAGTAAGGAACATGCTTTCTTTACCAGATGAGCATTGACTTGGTAGAATAGATAAGGAAACATTTAGCTTAGCCGTATCTGGTTAAGTCTATATTTTGCAATCTTAAATGCAACACTACAAAAACAGAAGAGGAAGCATTTAAGTAAAGAAAAGATTCCTTCCGTAGTTTTCCTTCAGTAAATTACCATGTTAGAGAATAAGCCAATGTTAATAACTGATCTCCACTCTGGAAGAACTGTGTCCCTAAATGTTCATCCCCCTAAAGGAAAGTGATCTTCAGGGCTCAAATGAGGAGCACATCTGGAAGAATACTCTTCAGCTGACCTCTGTACAACCAATACTTTGTAGTGGTGTGGATGTTTCAGCTAGAGATCAGCCATCCTTTAAATATCACTCTTAAAGTTAGGCCCTTGGGTATCCCCCATCATATTCTTCTATTGAAGAATCATAATTATATTTCCCTCTTTTTCTATTTTGATCTCACTTTGGCTATTGTAATAATGGGCATTTCTTTCCCTTGTGTTTTGCATCCCTAGTGTGAAAAACCCCGTGATTTTCTGTTTCCTCTCACCTCTGCAGCCAGTAAAAGAACATTGTGTCCCACAATAAGTTAAGAGTAGTCTTTCTGGCATTTCTTCTTTCAGGAAAAGTGAAAAGAAACTGATCAGTCTCCAAATAGTAAATTGCAATGAGAGTGAATATAATGACCATTATTTATCTCTGTACCAGAAAAACTGAGATGCCAACAGTTCAGCATCTTCCTTATGCTACAAGAGGCAGATGAAACTTGGTACTGGACTTCAAGAGACAGATCTTTTAGTCTAGCATCTCTAAGCTTAGATCACATTTTAGGGTATTGCAGTTATATTTTTTAAAGGCTGGTCTTAATTAAGTTGACAGCAAACAGCATAAAGAGTAGAAGGTTTTAATATATCCCACCCTTTCAGTTTTGTTTAAAATAAGCAAAGGAGAAATAAAGATGATCTATATTGAACAAAAGCCTATTAAACCTGTATAATGTGTGGCAAGAATGTGTTATTTTAGATGTATTATTAAAAGCCAATGGAGCCATAGATGTTGGACTCCATTGGCTGTGCATCTCTTCATAAAATCATGTTAGTTTGCGGTACCAGGCAGTAGTCCCCAAGTTGCTGACAGGAACTGAGGAATCCTGTAGTGTCTGCTCATATGGTTTGGGTCATTAGTGGAGAATTCTGTCAAATATTTTAAATATAGGACAGTCTGAACGTAAGGCCGAGCAGTATTAAGAAAGTTACAATGTAAAAGGGAGCAGAATTAGTCGGCTGAGGATGTGTTTGATATAAACAGTTTTCATATTGTGATAAGCTGCGTGTGTCCTTTGCAGGGGAGGAGCTGTGCACCGGCCTCATTTCGGGCTGTTCCTTGGACTGCTCCTTCGGCTTCCAGACTGACTCCCACAACTGTGAGATCTGTCAGTGCCGGCCGCGGCCCAAGAAGTGCAAACCCATTGTATGTGACAAGTACTGTCCCTTTGGATACTTGTACGTATTCTCATCCTGAAAGCACACTTAATGCAATCCTTGTGTGTACTGAAAATATGCAGAAATCCAGGAATGTGTACTTGTGTTTGCTTTGTGGCAAAGCCAGGGGAAGTGTAGGAAAATAGAAATGGCGTTACAGCTGTGAGGGTGCAGTATTCTTCAAAATGGATTTTGATCAACAGATTTAGAACCAGCAGCTCAAAAAGAGCAAATTATAAAGGCAAAGTAGTGTTTAAATTTTTTTGAAGAATTTGACAAACAAGATGAGAAAGCTGCTTACAAGTAATATCTCGCATGTAGCTTTTTGAAATTCTGTTGGCATGTTTTGATAGCCTTTCATTTTAGAGCCCATTTATTTTGTTCAAATTATTATCTAATATTTCAAGTTTCTTTTAATGTTGATACGACAGCAGACTAGATTTGGTGAGACATTTCTGGTAATAAGAGGATTTGTGAAGAACAGTACTATATCTTATCTACATTTTTGTAAATGCATTCAAAATCTGTATTTGTGGTGGACTTCTTTCTCCATATTTGTGGTATTTATTCAATTGTGGAACAGATGATGAAAACTGGGCAGTTCTTTCGTCACAGAAATTTCTCAGTAATTAGTTCTGGTGGCATCTATATATATATTTTTTACCAGTACATTTTATTTTTTATGGATTCATTCCATGTTACTGCCTGCTTTTCATAATAGTTTGATTTCTACCTCATGACAGCAGATGTTCAGATAACATTCATATGTAATTTTTTTTTAAATTATTTTTAATGAAATTTACTCTATTTTCAACTCCTAGTGTTTGATAGTAATACTCCTTAAATTTCTGGTTCATTTTAGAGTTCTGTTTGACCCTTGTTCATAAACGTTGCAGGATTTTTGATAGCCATCTTTACAGTGGTGTGTCCTCTTAGTACACAGAGTAGTAAATGAGAGAGGAAAACAAAGAATTTTAAATTAAGGAGTTAATAAAATTATCTTCAGGCATGTTGACTTCAGGAGTGGCTGAGAGTTATTTTCGCAAGTGAGAGAAAGTAGAACCAGAGGGAAGTCACAGAATAGGAATCTTGTAAAGAGCAGTAAGTTTTAGTCTGTATGTATCGCATGTTTAATATATTGACCTACAAAGGAAAATTAAAGTTTATGTATGTGGGTTTTGTACTTAGATAAGCTGAAACACACTCTTCTTCCTTTTTTTTTTAACTAAAGTGTGTGCAAAACACTTTTATTAGAAAATCTATGTGAACTAAGTAGCACAAACATTTTAGAAATGACAGCACATTTTAATGGGCATAGTATGGTAGTTGTAAGATTAAGATGTTTTAAGAACAAGATGATTTCAAGCTGATGCCAGTGTTTTCTATGTCTTTGGGATGATCTTTCCCATACATTTTTGTGCACCTGAAAAATATATGAACTTTAAAGCTTTTTAAGCTATTTGGAAAATAGTTTTCAATTTAAATTCTGGGTTTACAGGTAGAATGTAATTTTATTATGCACAATGCTTGGCTGGTATTTTTAAATGATGAATGTTTAATAAAGGATTCAGATAATTCAATTTTTTAGAAATTGGAAATGAGCACTCTAATCTTGTCATTCTTTACAAAATACATGAATAATTATACCGAATGAAATTAACAACATTTAAAGATAACTATGTATGGAACTGTTTGTAGTATAAAGCGCTACAGTTGTGGCAAGAACTACTTTAGGATCATTTCACTTTGAGTTTTACCTTGGTGTGAAAATTATTTAGAGTTGTGGCTGTATAGTGTAATTGTTCAGTTTACTGCTACTGTGCCAAATTCTTTTTTAAAATACCATGTATTTGACTTCCATGCATGTTATGGTCATTAAAAACATGGGATGTGATGGAGGACAAATCTCTATTTTAATGTAAACACTTAGTCACAAATAGGACAAAAAGAAGGAAATATTAAAAGAAAAGTATATTAGAGAGTGAACAGTTAAGGAGTAATCATCATATTTGTGATTTCTTTTTTTAAGATTGTTAAAAGTTAGTAATTGGAAATACTGAGTTTTGCATCTTTAAAGAAACCAGAACCTTTTCATAACTGTGTGAAAAAATCTGCTAAATAAAGCTCACTGTTTGACAAGGAAGCATTCCTTTTGATGGGTTAGGCAGACAGAAAGTCTTTCATTCTCCACTCTACTGTATGACAATTTGTTATTCTCAGCCTTTTAACTAAAAATTAAATAAAGTTTTTTTACAACTTGAAGCCAGGCTTTCTAGAGATTTGCATAACTTGTTTCTCCTCTATCCTCCTAGGTCATGTTCTATAACTTCCCAGGTCTTTTCTTTGTTTAGTACACCTCTGCCTAAAGTTTGAATATCTGCCTTTCTGAAAAAAGATAAGGAAACATTCAGCATAGGATCCACAGAATGGAGGGAGCACATGCCAGGGATGGATACTTGTACAGCCCATAAAACCACTGAATCTAAGGGTGACACTTAACAATAATTTTGTTCGCTCATCAGTCACTTCCTTAGGGGGGATGCTCTTACCTTAGAGATGTAGGTATTTAAAGTGACTTGCTGACCTGTTACAAATTATTTTGGTCATCTAGGAAGAACAAGCACGGCTGTGAAATCTGTCGATGTAAGAAGTGCCCCAACCTGCCTTGTGGTAAAATCTGTCCATTGGGCTTCCAGCAGAACAGTCATGGCTGTGTTATCTGCAAGTGCAGAGGTACGTGCCAGTGCATTACCACCTCGAACTACAACTTGTTTTCAAAGCAGGTGGACACCAGAGTAAAAGAAAAGCAATGCTGCATAGAATATTTACAAATTAAAATATGGTAACTGACGGGGTATCTGTTCAACATAGCTCAGAGGAACGTATTGTTTTGCTGGTGTTTGTTATTATCTGTTCATCTTGGCTTCAACAGAAAGATTCAGCTCTGCTTTCATCTCCCACTACAAAGCCACAAAAAGTTTGTTATCATTAATAAAAATTGGATCAGGCTCTTAATAAGCAACTACTAATAAAAAGCTAGTTGAGGGCATTTTTTTCAGTAGTAATGTTCATCTTGGTTTCTTCACCATTGTCTTTTCTTTACAAACAAGTGTTGGATGTGGTAGATGTCGAGTATATCACCTACAATTGGAGTGCTGTTTCTTGGATGCTTTTCAGATAATCTTAATGAACAATGAGTAGAGAGAACAGCTACCCAGGAGAAAGGACTTGGTATTCTTAAGCTAAAAATTTCACGCATGCCTCATGCAAAACCTGTAACCACCAAGTTCAAGGTGGATATTGAGATCAGATTTGTTGTCTGCCTTTTATACTTGGGCTGCTTTTAGCATGTCTCTTTTTGATGATATTTTCAGATTGTGTTTTGTATTAGTCTAGGTATCAGACTTCCTTCATTGCTCATCTCCGTGTGTTTCATTGAGATAAGCTACAATATATGACTTTTACTAGAAATTAAAATTCTAAAAACTAAATAAGAAAGGGTAACTGCTGAATGGTGTCCCATTGAGATAATTCTTATCACTCAGTTTGTCATTTGTCTCCATGCTCACAATCAGAACACTTTTCCTGATTGTCATAATGCTGTGACTAAATATTCGCAAAGTGTTCCCTTAGATGTACCGTAATTGCCTCCCAGACTATAAACTTTGGTCACTAATTATGTGTATGCACACTTTTAAGTGTTTTCCCTAACAAGTATGGATTTTAAAACATGCACAACTATTTAGTGAAATTAACTTGATCCCTCTCTAAGTAGTATTTACTGTTGTCATGAGCATAAATATACCAAGCCATGAGCATATCACTTCAACATCACTTCATTAGCAGCTTGTCAAAGAATGATTAGAACAATCATCAGTATGTTCTGGGGAAAATATGAGTCCTTGTTAAAATTTTGACCCAGAATCCCTAAGTAAGAGGAAGGGATGGATAAATCCCCTGCCTGTGAATTAGCTCCACTTTCTAAATTGCTTCTGCCAGAAATAGCTTTTGCTAGGATTAGTAGAAGTAGAACCATAGAAGAACAGGCTGGAGTAGTACTCTGAAAAACTGAGAGTCCACTTCTTTGCCCTTGCATAAAATAGAGTGTATCTGGATAATCCTTGACAGATGTTTGTCTAAGATTTAATTTAAGGATCTCCACTTTCAAAAGTCATAAAAAACGAGAACAAAACAGAAAGAGAAAAAACCAAACCTTTCTAAAGTAGTGTTTTCCTGTGGTTAGAAACATATGACATTTAAAAATGAATTTTCTAAAATTTCTGTTTCCTTTTATACACATTGAACTGGTTACTTTTTGTCCTGAGCTGAGCAGACATATGGAGCAGCTAAGCACCATTCCCTTTAGAACTCTTGCAATATTTAAGGGGTTGCAAATGGAGACTCATAAACATTTTTTGGGTGGGAAATGGGTTTTTAAGTCAAACAAACCCAGTTACTGTGTTTCTTATCACTGTTCAAAAATTTGATATTGTACTTTAGCCATAGTAAAATCTTCAGACTAGCAGACGTAGTAGTGGTGTATTTAAATTTACAGTACTCCTGTACTTGTATCTTCTATTGAACTTGCCTTTTCTGCAGTGGTATCACATTACAGACTTCTTTTCCTTGTGAACTACTGCATCTCAGATCATTTTACCCATACCTCTAGTTAGCCGGTTATTCCCATTTTGTGTTTACACATCAGATTTTTTCAAGTATTAGCTTTTGTACTTACTGTTTTCACTTTTCAATTTTTATTTACACTCTAAGTTTGTGAACTTAATTTTGAATAGCTGCCTATGTATATTTCTCCAAATTTTGGAGTGTACTTTAAAATATTTCAGGAAAAATTGCTTCAGATACCCTTTTCCCTTCGTAAATATGTGAAGTCTTACTATCTAGGATTTCTGAGTGTCAATAATCATTTTAATATAGAGCAGTATTCCAGTGATATTAATTCAAGTCATAGTTTAAATACTCTGATACTAAAGTATGAAAGTATAGTAACTGAATTTAAGTTTTTTTCATAGTATTTCTGTTCATGCAATAGGATGAAGTCTCTTCTAAGAAGTGTTTTATCCTTATGCAGCATTTCTGTTTGTGGTATACTAATGTATACTTCCGTGTATTGGCTTTCTGTTCTGATAATGTGCCTCAAAATAACATTGTACCATCTGCTTGTGAGATCATCTTTGATAGATCTGCCACAGCTGAAAAAGTGCTGAACTACATGCTAGTGTGCAATAAAAAGAAAAAAGTAAAAAAACCCACACCCAAAACAACCAAAAAACCAACAAGCAAAGAATCCTGAATACTTGCACTAAAACTGCGTGTAAACATTACTACTTCTCTTACATGATCCTTTTTCAAAAGAAAATGAAATTAAGAGCTTAGTACAAATAACTTTGTATATATATGTGTGTCAGCAGAATATGGTTGACATACCGATGAAAACAAGTCACTTCACTGACAAACTGATCCTACATCCTTCGTCATAATAGTGATGTGGATGAGGGAGTGTTTGGCTCTAAGTACACTCTGCTGATTAACAAAGAATACATTGAGGCTGAATCCTGCAGCACTTAAATACCCCTTAAGATACAAATGAAACTTTATCCTCCCTAGACCAACTGCTTCTGTGTTGTGAAAGAGTGCAAGTAATGCCACAGTCTAAGCTACTCATCTCAGTAAAAGCTAAAAGAAATGAGGGATGAAATTCTCATAATTTTCTTCCAAATATCTCATTTATCATAGTAATATAAACAAAGAATTTCTCCCTGTAAGTACTTTATGTAATATTTCCTGTATCTATCATTACCCTGTTAGCACCTGATTGCAATTTTTTATCATTCCTAAGACCATCCATAGCCCATTTAAATGTTTTTATATTCTACTTGCTATCAGATACATTATAGATAATCTAATGTGCTATGGTATTTAAATATTTCATTTTAAATATGCTTCAAGCTTTCTACTACTTCCCTCCATTGCATTTCTCCGTTTTTTTACATTATTTAGACACTACTGCATTTCTGGTTGATTAAAAAAAGTATAGGTTCAACAGAAGGAAGTGATTATACTTTCCAAGGAAATACATTCTACTGTATCCTATTGTCCCTTCAGTAAACCTTTTAGTTGTTTCCTGTGTGTTGTTACTTTATTTCTAAGTGTAAATGAAAGAACTATTATTCACTTGGTTTTATATGTCCCTTAAAAATAAATGTAATCCAGACACGTAGTTGGTGTTTCTTCCTAAGCGACAGATGCTTATCAGGACACCTCATTTTTCTGTGATTTTTTGCAGAGGCAACGGCTTCTCTTATGCCTCCCGTTAAAACAAGCTCTTGCCTGTCCATGGATGGGCGCCGGCATGAGAATGAGGAGAGCTGGCACGATGGCTGCAGGGAATGTTACTGTCATAATGGACGGGAAATGTGTGCCTTGATCACCTGCCCTGTTCCCAATTGTGGTAACCCCACCATACATCCAGGGCAGTGTTGTCCATCATGTCCAGGTAACACATGATTTCTTCTACATGCTCTTTAATTGAGTTTCATTTCACTTGTGTTCTGTTTCTTAATACATGAAAATAATCTCATGCATACTTCAGTAATAGGCATAGATGAAGGTTTCTGTCCCCAAATGTAACCTGGTGAGTTGCTGTCATTAAGTTCTCAGTTGTGGAAAATGGGAACTTAAATATTTAAAGCGTATGCATGTTGTGGGTCCTAATATGTTAATCTTTGACGCATTGTAATCTTTAAACTAGTAAAAGTAAGTAAAAGTTTCTAGTCTGTTACTTATAATAGCAAGTATTGTAATAAGCCATTACATTTTCATTTTTTGATTTTAAAGTGGAGTTTTATTAAAATGTATCTCCTGATGTATGTTTTACAACCCCTCAAAGATGTACACAAACAGATATCTTAAGTAATTGAACATTATGATTCTGTGTTCTGAGGGAAGGCTATTATGCCACCAGCAGTAGATTACGTCAATACTTTCAGTGGGAAGGCCAAGTACGGTTCATGTTGCATTCCAATATCATTTTAATAAGTGTTAATATGAAAAACATCTATGAAGAAGTATGGGTAGAGTGTAAGATTAATGCCCTCTGTTTTGAGAATTATTCCTGCAGTATTTCATGTGCTAAGTAGATTAATTTGTAATACAGTGATATTGTCTGTGACTTTATTGAAACTCATGTTAGGAGTAAGAACAATGAGGCTCATGAAATGAGGCTCTATAAATAGCAGACAAGTAAGACAGTACTAGCAGGATATAAGCAATTATGAACTGTTTCAAATTCTTTGTAAAGAACAGGAAATACTAGGGGCAAAATAAGCAGCCGGATCCTCTTTCTGAAAGTGACAGAGAAGAGTGCATCATCCTCCCTGTGACCTAAGATAACCGATCTCTTTAGACTGCTTAGACAAAGGGTGATCTCCAATCCAGTTCACACCTTGTGGTACCTGGAAAAACATAAGTCCCCAAAAAGATGCAAGATTCCAAAGAGTCTGCCTCTCTTTCAGCCTTTCCACAATGATTTGAGTAGTATTGTAGGGGATGGTGTATTTCGTATGGATAGGTGCAGGGTAACATGTCAGTCTTACCTTAGCTAAACAAACAAGATTCAAAATTTAAAATGTATGGTGGTTGTTCCAATTCCAGCAATTCCGTTGTTAGGTCCCCAAGAGTCACCCCTGACTTCATTCTACTGTCAGCATACTCGTGCATCTTGATTTGCTGAACACATACAGAACACCTCAGAGCATTCAAATAAGAGTAATGTTAATTTTGGTCTTTCAGCTGACCAGCAGCTGGTTACTTTGTGTATGGAGAATGAGTTTGGGTAAATTCATTCACAAGCCTAATGTTCAGTTTGTGGAAGAAAGATCAATATGAAGTTAGCAGAACCTATTAGCTCACACTGTACATTTCTTGTGGATGAGATCAGCGTTTGATTCTGAGCACCAGCAATGTTGGTCTCTTTTTATAAAAGAGCAGTTGCTTAGCCAGCAGTGTCCATTCCTTTGAAAGAGAGGGTCTGCATAGGTTTCTCTGTCTGACATCAATCCTGCTTTCAAGACACTGGTCGGCTAGGTTCTGTGTTAGCAAAGTCATACTTGGTGTAAACTCTTACAATGCTAGGGCAGACACAGCATTTTAAAGATGGCATATATAAGTGTAGGAATTACTATGGCCAAATTAGTGTCAGTGTGGGGTTTTTTTTCCCCACTGAGCTCTTATATTTGTTAGAAATGTAATTCTGATTTTATTTTGCAATATATTGATTCCCCACTGATGATGTTAAATATATGGCTTTAAGTAGATAGGAATGCAGTTTGGAGTTGTGAGACTGTGAGCATGTCACTCAAATGTATCTGCCATAAGGATGTTGAAGTAATCAGCAGTCCTGATGTACTGGGTTTGGAATTGTACTGTTAACCTATCAACAGGGAAGTGGTAGCTCTCAGAGATGATTTTGGAGACTGAAAAAAAGAGTGTGGCTACATTGAATTCCATATTTAGTTAGTTTCCAGCAGAGCAAGATACACCTTGAATGTTAAAACGTTCCTTATAACCGTGTTTCTGTATATTTAAAAGTTTATATGGATCCTCACAATGCTTGTGGAAATCTCCAGCTTTCTTTTCAGTTTTAGAAAGCCATTAATTGTTAGTGTTTTGCAGAACCATGCTATGCAGGAAGTGTATATTTGTTTGACCAGTTGCTCGTTCAGGTATAGAGTATTTGCACATTTGTAGCACTTCAGTTGCAGTGATACATCATTATCAATGGTGCAGTAGGCAATATATACAGCAGTACTATCTGACTATGCTTTTTTGATCAGGAACAGTAATGAGCTGTGGCAAAACAGGCCTGTGACTTTGCAGAGAACTAAATGCAAAGGACATGGCTCAGAAAATTTCCAGAAAAAATTAGTGTTGCCTTTGCTATGATGAGTTAGGATGCCATTGCATAACATGTAATACATTGTTCCAGCTGAAATAAAAATCTAACAGTGACAAGGCAGCGGACTAGCAATCTCATTTCAGGTAAATGCTGCTGAATCACGTATGTGCTTCGTAAATGTAAGCAATTGGAAAAGCATAGCATAAGCAAATCAGTGAAAGATAAAATAATTCCCTGAAAGAAAAGCACGGGTACTTTGTGAATAGAGTAAGATCAGCCAGAGTAAGCTTCCTTGAGTTCTACTGATCATTCTCCAGAAATAAAAACAAGCGAGTGGTGTTTCTTCTACATGGCAGTGTCATAGAGCAAAGGACACAAATGCCGTTCTCCAGACAGGAAAAGCAGAAACATGAAGAGAAGACATAAGCACTTTGAGAGCCTTGGCATGCCTAAATGACTAGAGGAGCTGCTGTACACTTAATTTTCCCCGCCTTAACCAAGATGTTTGGGTTAGGATGGTGTTCACATTAGGCATCATTATAATGAAGTAGGGGAGAGGCTCCTTCAGAAAGTGGTTTAGACATGTAGCATAATTAGCAGGAAGTCACTTTTTTCTTCTCCTCCATTCGTAGCATAGGAAAACTGAGGAGGTTCAGTTCTTAACAGAGGCACTTAACTTAGCTGTCTAATGTTAAATCGATTGAATTCAGGCTGAAGGACACCACTTAAAAGCCTGAGGCTTCAGTTTATACCTTGTAGCTTTGAAACTCATGGCTTCAGCAGCTGAGTAAAACATGCTGTGTGAGACATCTTGGTATCTATGCATAGTGCATGGAAAAAGCTGGTGGACTCTCTCCAGGTCCAAAACAACCAGCATGGTAAGCAGGCAACTATTATTGCCCTTATTGCCCCTAGTGTGGGATAGGCTTCAAAGGATTTTAAGCAGGCTGAGGATGATGGCATAACCTTTTCTTGATGGTAAGTGCTTAAACACTCAAGATACCAGACAGGTTTCTTTTTTTATTTTAAAATATCAAGAGGTGAAAAGTTCCCCCATTTTTTTTTAATACCCCAGAGGCTGGAGGACACTCATGCTGAACAAGGGAAACAGTTTCTGTTCCTTCCTTAACATGAAAGAAGTCAAATTTGTTTTCTAAACTGCTGGGGTGAATCTTTTAGCCAAGGCTGCAGAGGTGATGTAATTAATTGTTTGAAAAGAAAGCAAGGTTCATCTGGTGAGATGCAATTACTGGAAGAATGAGCCTACACATTGTGGCATTTCCTTGGATCTGGTTTTTTTTCAAAGATGGCAGATTTTTTTTTTAATGGAACAGTGGTGAAGTACTTCCACTGATGTTAAATGCTTATATGTTTTTAGGGGGCTGGGGGGGGATTCTGTGTTTTGCTTTTTCTTTTCTCATGGGTTGGGGTTTTGTTTCTTCGGAGTTTTGAGGGGGGTTGTTTCCTTGTTTTTTTAATGTAGCATCAAATGATACAGATGATATAGACACATACCTGTTGAGAAACTTAACTTGTGCCTGGACTTCCTAAATCCCAGAGGAGAAGCTTACTTATCCATCCTTTCAGGAACTGTAGCTGCAGTTAATATTTAGCAGTTAAGAAACTGTCTGATCATTAGAGTTTTTAAGAAAATGACAGTTGTCTCTTGGAATTCGTAAATCACAAGTTAGTTTGACTTTTTTCTGAAATGCCAAGAATGCTTGAAGTTATCTCTGATTTATATTAACTAGTCTTTATTCAGACTGATTCTCAAATTGTTTCTTGTTTATGTATTTCCCATTTTTCATGAGATGCAGGTGCCATAAAGTCAAAAGAGCTTCATTAAGAATAATTTATATATGTATTTTCAATAATAACAGAAATTCTTCATCTTGTGTACAGTTGTTCGTTACAAGACTCACAGTTTATTTTTCCTGTCTTCCAATTCTGTTTTTCCCAGATGAAATAATCGTGCAAAAGCCGGAGCTCACCAGTCCATCAATTTGCCATGCTCCTGGTGGGGAATACTTCATAGAAGGAGAGACATGGAACATTGATTCTTGCACACAAT
This sequence comes from Rhagologus leucostigma, assembly GCA_013397725.1. Taxonomy (NCBI): domain Eukaryota; kingdom Metazoa; phylum Chordata; class Aves; order Passeriformes; genus Rhagologus; species Rhagologus leucostigma. The sequence continues at coordinate 2,745,813 of VZTD01001040.1, read as the reverse complement.
GTACATGCCACAGTGGACGTGTCCTGTGTGAGACTGAAGTCTGTCCACCTCTTCTTTGTCAAAACCCCACCCGCACACAGGACTCCTGCTGTCCACAGTGCCCAGGTATGTGCTGACATCCAGCTTTCATCACAGCCTTTCCTTGATCTGAGGATGTCTAATCTTTCAGTATGAGAATGCTTCAGTGTGTGCTCAGGTGGTTGTTGTGCCTTTGTTCTTCAGCAGCTGGGAGTGACAGCCTGCAGTCCTCTAATTCAAATGCAAAACTTCACTGTGTGCAAGAGCGATCTTCTGTGTAAAGGGGAGTTGTGGCCCTGAACTTTGAAAAGCTTTGAAGGCAATCTAATAATGTAGGGGTTGTGTGAGAACCAGAATCTTTGGAAGGTTTATGAAATATGCCCTCGTTTATGGAGACATGCAGGATTAGAGAAACTTTGAAAGCAGTCGAAGCGTTAGGTAGATACAGTTTTTGTATCTCTTGTTTCTTTTTCTTTCTACATGCCTTGGTTTCTATGAACCTGTGCCGGTTTGGCCAAAATCTAGTAATATAGCCCCTGAGAGAAAACCAGGTTGCAACCACCCTTCCCCCCCACAGGGTTCAGGAAAAAAGGAAATTTTTCCTCGAAGGAAAGTGAAAGAGATAAAAACTATTTATTTTAACAAACACACAGGACAAGGATAATGATGCTGAATAATGAATTAAAACCCCTGCTATAGAGAGAAACCTGGGAAGATTTCAGAGTCCTTCTGTAGGTGTGGTCTCTCTCCTCCTTGGAGCTGGTCGGTGAGGGCGTGGGCCCACCCCCGGGCCTCGGGGAGAAAATTCTCCTGATGTGTTCTGATGTTGTTGAAACAGTTCAGAAGAGAAGAAGGGAAAAAAAAACAAAAGTCCCAGGAAACAAAATTCTGCTCTCCGTCTCATGCCAAGAGGAAAAAAAAACCAGCTGGCTGAAGAAAAAGCAAGCAGGGTGCTCCCTTCGTGCCTTCCGCAGTCAGACAACAACTGAGGAGTGTAATCTCTGTGTCCTTGAGAAGCTGCTTTGGAAAGTTCGTCTGGTTTTTTTTCAAGCTCAGTTTAAAGGCACAGAAAAGGCACAATATTACTTTTTAGGCATAGAGCATGATAGGGGGATACACATGATAGAGTCACCCCAAGACAGAACCTTTTTATTACTATATTGTCTATTTGGGATTTGGTCTCAAAAATACTTCTGTTTGCTTTTACCTTCACATAGTATCATTCTGAGAGTGATTTGAAGGCAGCTGAGTAATATCAAAGCAGTGTCAAGAAAATAACGGGATTTGCTTTCCCCCAAGGAAAGATACTCAATTATAAATGAACATAAATTCCTATTTTACTTAGTAAATGGGGGAGTTTATTGCAGTGGAAATTCAGTACAAACCTGTGAATTGCATATAAACTCACTGAGAAAATACATCTTTATTAAAACCAAAATTAAAAATTTTGCTTTAGGAAAAAATATAAGTTAGGTTTTGCTACAGAGTATTTGTTTGGGTGTGGGGCTTTTTTTCTCACAAAATATTTTCAGTAAACAAGGTAGCAAGTTCTCCTGACTACATTTTTTTCAGTATTAATAATGAACATTTGCTTACTTCAAAATACTATTTTGGAGGAGCTGATCTTTCCTCACTGGCTATATAATAAGCTTAGCCTCATAGCTTAATGCAGTTAGATTGAGAACCTTATCTCAGTGCTCTTATGAATCCTTTCTTTTCTTCTCCTTTTCTTATTATTTGCTCCTCACATACAGTCCTGTTTATTGACCCGTAGTGTCTGTTAAGGTACGGCTTCGTTGCAGGAATATGTCTCCCCCAGGGACGGGCATGAAATTAAAGCAAACCATTGGCATCAGGCTGAAGCACGATCAAGTTCCATTAGTTTCTCAACAGCTTATAATTAGCTCGTGTAAGTCCACTAGTGAAGGTGACAGCAGCATAATAGCTTTTCACTTTGCATCATTCAAAGACTTGGGCTGACAGGAGAGAAGCTGGTATTCAGGTTTTAGATTTAAAATTTAATCTCTCTTGTTTGAGATGAATTCCTATATACCATGCAGTTCAGAGCATTCAGAGTCACTTTTGGAGGGGTTGCTTCTAATGGTGATTGTTTTTCACTTTGCTGTCCTTTTTCCAAGTTGCTTTTTTTTCTTTTATTTTTTCTTTTTTTTTTGCTTTTTCTTTTTTTTGCTTTGTTTTTTTAGTAAACTCAATAAAGGTCTAAATAAGCATTATGCTAGAGCCTATCACGAGGTCTCCATCAAGTGTAAGGACTGAAGAGGCGTGAGGCTCTGTCCTTCTAGTTCTTCTGAAATAGTGAGCCAATGTGTAACAATTCCATTGTGTTCTTCAAGAGCGAACCCTCTGTTAAGGAGCTATGAGAGAAGTTACCCACTGTAAGTTAAATAACCTAATCTGTTTATATTTACAGATGAGACTCTTCAGCCCTCCCCATCAAGCAATGAGAGCATGCCCAGTTATTGCAAAAACGATGAAGGAGATATTTTTCTGACAGCTGAGTCCTGGAAGCCCAATGTCTGCACTAGCTGCATTTGCATGGATGGTGTGATTAGATGCTACTCCGAGTCTTGCCCACCGGTATCCTGTGAGAGACCTGTTTTGAGAAAGGGACAGTGTTGTCCTTACTGTATTGGTGAGCGAATAAAAACAGTTGTTAACTTGCTGTTCCCTTCTTGGGACTAAGACAGAAGTTTTATTTCCAAACCGAAATGCTTTCCGTGTTTGGTGAGATGCAGTCTATGCCACTAGTCAAACTGGAGAGTGAAATCTGCATAGGGAGCTTTGAGGATCATGATTTGTGGTTTTTAGGTAGAAGCACTTAGAGATATACATGTAATTTGCCTACAAACTCCAGAGGCCATCCTCCTGGAATCTTGGTAAGACACCTTATTAGATGAAGACATTACAAAAAAATTATTTTATTTAAAGGAAGATCTGCCAGGTAACACATAGGTTATGTCAAGATTTATGTGGTAATGTGAGGAAAACATTAATTATGACTGCAGAAGATGAGCTGAAGCATTCTGAAATTTCACAGAATGGAGAACTGTTAATAAGGCATCTAAATTAAAATACAGGAAAAAATGGAATTTCATTAATGATGATATCTTTGAGGTAAAAATGTGGAAAATATATATATTTTTTTTTAAGTACTGAAAATGCATAAAGAATTAGGGCCATGCTCAGATGTTGAATTTGAAGCTGAAGTAAATAGTGGATGCTGTAGGCAGTGAAAATTGCCAGGCATTTTTAAAGTAGAAATATTTGAGATTACCGATCACTTTTCCATTGTATGTTGGAGTATTTATGTACAGATTACTTTTTTGTGAGTTCACAGTAAGTACAAACGCTGTAGAATGGAAGCTCCTGATAGAGAAAAATCGTATAATGTACTTACTGAATTTAAGTCTTTGTAGCATTGTTGGAAAGCATTCAAAGCTTACATAGCTTCCTTTGCAAAAGTAGAAAAGAGATACAGTAGGAAAGAACAGTAAGATGGAGTATAATAAAATTGATGGCCTTTGAATATTTAATTGAACATGTGAGTCAACTTGCCCGTCTATAAACAAAACAGGTCTTCATCAGAAAGACTGTGAAGTATCTTCAGACATTGGTAAAACTCTTGAAATCTTTAAATCATTGCAGATAGAATAGCCTTAATAACAGGTGATACAGTTTTATATGATGTACAAGGAATTAGATGAAAGAATGCCTGGAAAAGTTACGAAGTATCCAAGCTTCAGTTGCCTTTGGAGCCCTGCCTAGATTCCTGATGAGGACATTTTGAGGGGAGAGTACAATGTTACCCTATTACTATTTCTTCTCATGGTTTTCATACAAAACGGAGAGAATTTAAAATTTCTTTGACAGCTGTCTTTCTTCAGGCTTTTCTTCCAGTGACTTTGAACTATATAATAATTTTAATCCAGAAAACATTTTAACATTAAAAAAAATACAGGGTGTGTGAAAAGTTGGGCAATCAAACCAGTAGAGTCAGAACATGAGCTTTAATAACTGTACTGGAGAATTCTGTGGGTGAGGAGAGGATGCACCATGGGGACTTGTGCAATGAGCTACAAAAATGAAACTTTTAAAACCTTGTTGCCTACATCTTGCATGTCTGGTTTGCAAATATATACACACAGCATGTAGACATGGCTTTAATTAATTTACTGTGAATCCTATATAGTTGTATAATATTGCAAATACTTAAATGTGTGAGCTATGAAAGCTTAATGATTTTTTTTTAGTAGCAACTGCTCAGCAATACAAAATACAGAAGCTAGATTCTAATTAACACTCAGATATAAAGATTTTCAGTGATGCTACATTTTACTAATCCTATTTTACTAATCCTGTTGGCCTATGTAGTCAGAATGTTTTGTGGTTTAAATAATTGAAATTCATGGAAACTCAACTTTTTTTATGGTTTCTATGAACTATATATACTCTTGCATGTAAGAGGAGTCAGGTCATGCACTTAATTTTCATCTTTCTGGTTCTTACTGGTTTACTCTTCATTTTTGAGAACTGTGAAGCACATCTTTGTACAGATTCTTTCTTACTATTTTCCTGTAATACTTGATAAAATGCTTAGAACCATGGAATCATTTAGGTTGGAAAAGACCTCTGAGATCAATGAGTCCAACTGTTAACCCTGCACTGCCAAGTCCACCACTAGATCAAGTCCCCAAATGCTGTGTCCACATCTTTTAAATACCTCTAGGGATGGTGATTCAGTCACTTCCTTGGGCATAGGCAAACTCTGTGGAAACAGGCCTTCTACATTATTGGAATTTGAAAAATTATGCAGGATTTTAGCACTGCATTATTTTATTCTGCTTCTTTCTGGATCCTGTTTGTATAGATTTAAATCCAAAATTTTTCAGTCTTGGATGCTTTGTTGTTTGAATCTTCAAATTCATCCTGTGTGTTCAACATTCGTCTTTCTCATGCAAAGAAAGATTAATTTGGAAAGATAACCTTCTAGTTTAGAGAGGATAAAGGGTTATCTATTTGATTAGAGACAAGATTACTTTTCTGCAGAAAACAGAGCAATGACTGTTTACCAGTCATTTACCAGATGAGACTGATTTTCTGGTGCAGCTAGCAGAAATTTGAGAGAAGCAGGAAGAGCTAGACACTGAACTGTGTTTTTGTATGCGAGTTTCTTACTGCAAGTATGTCTTGTTTCCACTGTCCTTGAGTACCTTTGGTGTTGTCGCCTTCATCTTCATACTTGTTTATAGTTGGATAGAGATGGACACCAGAACAGGAGAAACTCACAGGATAGTACTTCATTAGGACTTAAAAATTTCCTCTTGAGGTTCAAAGGTACAATGCTGTAATTGTGATTTTACCTTTGCTCATTCTTCTAAAAAATATTTACTGTATTAAATCATGATGTGTTCTTCACAAATTTGGAAAAGGGACTTTTCCAGACAAACCAGCTGCTGAACTGAAGAAGGTGTCCTAAGTGAAGCAAGGTAGTATTTTGGGAGCAGATCTGAATGGGTCAAGAGTGCTCAGCTTTAGGTCTGCGTAGGTGACGAGCAGCAGAGAAGCGCTCAGGCTGTGTGCCTCGCCCTGTCCCCAGACACACCTCCTGCCTGACTAACACAGGGTCCTGCTGGCTCTATATGCCAACATGCACATCACCTAGGGAAGAACCTAATGTCCTTTCTGCAGCTTGCAGCCACCGTTTCCTCCCACTCTTCCTTTCCCATGCCCACACCACATTCACTTACAAAATCTGCTTTGAGAGGTTGGGACTCATACTTAAAGCCATGAAAGCCATGAGATATACCAAGGACCTCTGGAACCATTTGTGCTTTTCAGATAATTCCGTTAATGTTTTCACAATAGTACTTCTTGCTGCTCTTCTTTTGTATTTGAGTTTACTCTCTCCAGATCTGTTGGACTGGTCTGCTGACTTCTAGCCTTGTTATTCCAGATTATGTCACTCTATTATGTTGTCACTAATTAAAACCTTTACTGATGGCCAAAATACATAATAAGGCTGACATAGGGTAAATATGTCTAACTGGCATACTTAAAGATGTAATCTGTGTGAATGTTAAACCAGCATTTATCTGAAAATTTAAGAAGTTTGTGATTTCATTCTGTTATTTCATTCATATGTTTAATGTGCAAGCTCATGTCATCAGCAGGTTTCAAAACAATAATTTTTGCCTCTAAGAAACAAAGGTAGCAGGAAACTAAGATGAAAATGAGGCGCTGCTTGGCTCTTGGAGTTTCTGCTGTGTGGTTTTATTTTGATTATCCTTAAAGTGCTCCAGCAGCAAAAAACATCCTAGCCTAAGCAATTCATTACTGCCTTCTCAGTGAAATAGTTTTACTGCAGACCACCTAAAAGGCTTGCAAAGGATGCAACATTAAAAAGTGGTGTATTGAATGCCTAGGAAGAAAGATCACACCGATTTCCAATTTGAATAATATTAACCCTGAAAAAATGTACTGAGTGTAGTTATTGCTCTTTTCCTGGGGTTTTCCATTGATGCAGTTGCAGGGAATTATCAGATCCCCTTCAAATCTGTTTTATCATTACAATCTAAGCACTTCTAGTTATTGCACCTGAGAGTTGCTTCATCCTTCTTGGCATCCTGCCTAATCTGCTTTTTTAAGTGTTCTAGACAGAAGTCATCATTCTTGAGCTTTGGTAGTTAGAAATTTAGGTAGTTAGGGGTTTGGGGTTTTTTTAGCTTAATAGGATTTACTAGGAAACAAGGAGGAAGATGAGTAGTTGGCAGTCTCAGTCAAAGAGAATGAATTTTTCTTAATTTTCACAGCACTTTTGATATCATCTTTTTATGTCCCAATCATCCATCCTCTAGCCTCTTACATTAAGCAAATGAGGAGAAGCAGCCCAGGCTAATTATGTACTTCATAAAGAAGCAGAAACTACATTTTTTTCACAAAGATTTTCTGGAAGATGAAGAGATGATCTTTTAATTACATCTGGGATTTCTTTGTGGCAATTGTTTTACTTTTGTGTTTAGGCAAGAAATCACATTTGTGTGTAATTGGCTGTTACTGCATGATCACAGCACTGTTTTCCTTCCACAGAAGATACAGTTCCAAAGAAAGTGGTCTGCCACTTCAGTGGAGAAACGTACGCAGATGAGGAACGCTGGGACATTGACAGCTGCACTCACTGCTACTGCCTGCAGGGTCAGACTCTCTGCTCCACTGTCAGCTGCCCACCTCTGCCTTGTGCTGAACCCATCAATGTGGAGGGAAGCTGCTGTCCCATGTGTCCAGGTAATGTGATGTGACAACCCAGTTTATTGTGATGCTGGTTTCTTAGGGCCAGTAATAAGTTTTTTTAATCGGGTTTTGAATGTTTTTGAATGTTTGAACAGTATCACAAAGGCAACAGAGTTTTGGACTTCAGGAAAATTAATATTCTTAACAGATAGGCACATTATGCAAAAACATAGTTTGAATTTCACTTATTCTGAGAACTGTGAACTGAAAAATTACTTTCTTGCCCCTGTTTTGTTCTTTCACAAGGCTATGGAAATACGTTAATGAAGTGGGAAAATTAATATCCGTACATCTCTGCAGATTATGTCACAGTGATTAACATTTCTGTCTTTTCTGAGTCTCTTGGTTACTTTTCAAATATCACATTGCTTTATTTATCACTTTAACTTGGCTTAAAAGCAGCGTGACATTTTCTTAGCTATGGGCAAAGGGGCATAAGAATTGCAACTGGTTTTTACTGTGAGTCCTGATACACTTCTGCAAAGTTTGCTCACCTTATGCAGTCAGCTGGTAACTACTTCTGACAGGACTTCTGGGGAGATTCAGCAGTACCTCCTCTTGCAATTCTCCTGCTTTGAGAATTACAAAAAAAGCAAGGCAAAGAAACCAGTAGGGACTGTTTACATATCAGCTGGGAAGATGTAGCCTTCCCTTCAATTTTTGCGGTTTTTTTTTGTTAAGTATCACAGAGGAGCAAGCCTGTAGTAAAGCATGTATTCTGAGATGGTATTTTCCAGTCCTTTGTTCCATTCACATTATGATAATGGTAATGGCAACAGGCATGTATCCCATATACAATATGGAATCAGTTTTGAAACAAAATCCCAGGCTAATGATGAAAATTCTGAAACATATAAAAGAATTTAAAGGACAAAGCAATGCAGATGGGCAAGTATATTTCCTGAATTCAGAGCAGCATTGAGAAATTAAGCAGCCTGTAACTTGTGAAACACATTTATCTCATTTCACAGAGATGTATGTACCTGAACCCACTAACGTCCCCATTGAGAAGACAAATCATCGAGGAGATGTTGAACTAGAAGTACCAAACTGGCCAACACCGAGTGAAAATGATATAATCCACATTCACAGAGGTCAGATCTGATATAAACTGGGATAATTTAGGACTGTGTTTATTCCCCAAGTTTTAATGCATCTACTTTTCCTGTTCAGGTAGCATCTGTATAATGCTTTGAAAAAGTGGTTATTCTTCAGTGCATAATTCTTACATGCATTTTGCTTTGAGTAAGGATGAGTCAGTCAATTAAATTATATTTATACATTTTGGTCTCATTATCACTCCATGTTCTGCATAGAAGAAACATCTGTTGTTGGTATGATGGAGTTCTATAAAATTAACAATACAACAAAATGATGAATCAGAAGTGATTCTGCAGTGTCTTTTCTGATTCAAAAACTAGAAAGCAGGCCATTGGAGTTGATAGATCTTCATTTGATCCATTTGACATTCTCATGAATAGGTAAACAAAGATGGAAAAACTTGTACCACAGCTCGATATATATCATAGCCAAATGTCAGACCTTAGACAAAAAGCCACCTCAGGTATAGTGACACACAGCTAATAAAGTTATCTAAGGATGTAAATGCACGTTTTATTTAAAACTGTGCTGTAATATTATTCCAGCGTAGAGGAAACACTCTGTGCTACAGTCTTTGTTAACCTTTTCTAATTGAAGGACAACCTAAATTTTGTATTTTTTTTTAATCTGAGGATTTTTTTTTTAATTTAATCTGAGGATGATCTCATAGCATACTATTGTTTGGAGAAAGGATGCATGAAATGTAACTGCTTTACAAAGTTCTAAGCTTATGCTTTTATAATTACAGCATTTTAATTTCTCAGGCATTAGTAACTGGCTTGCAACTGTCCTGCCTGGGGATTATAAACACACACTACAAACCGTGTGGGAATTTTGTATATGTCATTGAAAGTCACCATTCTTTGCAATTACACACAAAACTTGCTACAGTCTAGTAGTCTGATTTCACAGGCTGAGTGCTGTAGGTATTGTAATACGCTCTCAACAGATGATAGAGTGAACACATCGTGCTTGTCCTACCAGTTTTGAAAAGTAAAAAAAGAAAACATTACTTCCATCCTAAGATTTCCAAGTTCTCCTCAGCCTGGAAACACAGTCTGATTTTTTTTACAAGTGGGAATTTTGTTGTGATCAGATAAGATCATGCAAACACAACTGAGTTAAGAGGTTATTGTCAGACTTGATCGTTACTGTGCTTTAGATTTCCTTTTATCTCCTCTCTGTTTGATGGCCTTTTCCTGACTAATACAGTCCCTCTACAAGACACTAGCTTTCGGTTGTTGTAATTTATGTAAATAAGGTGACATTGCTAGAGAAAGTCCAAATTCATATGAGTGACAAGATGTACAACTGAGACTTTTATAATGACATTCTTCCCTACAGCCAAGGCCCGTTTATAATTACTAACAAATGCTCCCATTTGCCCTGCAGACATGAACCATCTCCAGGGAGAATACCGAAGTGGCAGTGGGCCACACCCCAGCGAAGATGCATCCGTCAGCTCTGTTGCCTTGGTGACAATCCCAATCACGATAGCGCTGTTACTGATCATCGTCCTCCTGCTCATCAACCAGAAAAAGCAGTGGATTCCAGTGTCCTGCTACAAAGCTCCAACAAAGGTGCCGTGTCTATTTCCAGGCTTTCCCATTTTTAGGAAACCAGGAACAAAACATTGTGGAAAATGTTAAGCAATAAAGAGGCTGTTAAAAGTCTGGGGAAGAAGCTGCTGCACATCTGAGGCAACCAGGTTAAGCCTTTGTGTGGTGCTAAATTAACAGAAAACAGTTAAACCAGCCCAGCTGGGATATGAGAATACCAGAGCGCCTTTCAGAAGGTGGAAAATGGTAACTCTGAAGAGAGTGTTGTCTGGCAAAAGCCAACTTCAGCAAAGTCCAAACTCTTTCATTGCCAGTTTGATTTTGTTTTGTGCTTATGGACTTGAACCAAAAGGACTTCTTAAATTACGTGTGGAATACAAAAATTGTATGATTTACTTAATATTTCCTTTCTGTTTTAACAGCCTTCTTGCCTAAACAATCAACTGGTATATGTGGACTGCAAGAAAGGTACCATGGTCCAGGTGGACAGTTCTCAGAGGATGCTAAGAATTGCAGACCCAGATTCAAGATACAGTGGATTTTACAGCATGCAGAAACAGAACAACCTACAGGCAGATAATTTCTATCAAACGGTTTGAAGACTCACACCCTTACCAAGGATTTAAGAGAGAGAGAGAAAGAGAAAGAGAAAGTCTGCTATTAAAATAAAACTAGAATTGTGCACTTGCTTAGTGGATTGTATTGGATTTGTGACTACATGTTCAGCTCTAAGACCTTTCTGGGATGAGCTCTGACTCCTGCAATGTGCCAGAAAAAGCATTCCCACTTTTCCTTGAGATAACTGACCAAGTGTTTTCTTAGAACCAAAGTTTAAAAACTTGTTAAGATGTATTTGCTTGTAACATAGCTATAGAGGTTTTTTGGGAGGGGGAATCAGGGGCTAGGGGTAGGCAATGAGGTAAAAGGAAGCTTCAGAGAAGAAAAGCTGGTCATGCTTGGCTGGAGGAGAAGATATCCTGCCAAGCAGCAGGATAGTGGTTTTCCTTGTTGCTCTGAATTACATCTGTTGCAGCAAAAGCCTAACCCCAGGTGAAAAAAAATACGAAAAGGTCTGATTATTTTTTTCCAGCTGTTGCTACAATAATATACTCCTAGAACAGAATTTGTCACATCACAGGTGTGGTGTAGCTGCAAATATTTTTCTATATGATGAGAAGCTGCAGTAGTTAATGAAATAGCAAGGAAAAGATTATAGCAGAAAATAAAGGGTGGGTTTATTAAGGATGTATAAAATTATACCTTGTGCTGCTTTTTGTTTTTATTTTTATTTTCTTCAAAGCTGATTGGCTAGATTAGCCAGACTTCAGCAGAGTTAGCAAATGACTGAGGCCTAAGTAATTCCTGATATGAGCACTGGATCTTTTGACAGCAGTATTGAAGGGAGGGAGGAAGGAAGGAAGGAAGGAAGGAAGGAAGGAAGGAAGGAAGNAGCAAACAAGAGATGAAGGAGGAAAGGAGGCAAGGAAGGAAGGAAGGAAGGAAGGAAGGAAAAGTCAAGAACACCATGCAGTTCCAGGGGCTTTTGTTTGTTTGTTTTGTCTGTTGTGGTTTTGTTTTGTTATTTTATATCAATCTCTGGTTGTTCATACAAGAGAAGGAAAAATATTTTTGTTGGACAAAGCTCTTGCGTACAAGAGAGTAAAAAAGAGACTGTTTTAAAGTTGTTGTTTTTTTCCTGTTGATGTTCTTATTTACTGGTATGCAGATTTAGAAACTACTTCCATGCTAGGAAGCTGCTTAATTTTAATTGTATATTACTCAAGCACCTTTTTTGAAGCTCAGAAAAAAAAGGAGATCATGCTTCTTTAAACTTTAGCATTATAGGAATATTTATGTAAATATAATTATGCTAAAAACAACAAAAAGTATTTGTATGTTTGTGTATATATATGTATATACAAATGCATGTAGGTATACATATGTATATATACGTGCATGTGTATATACACTATACATATATATACTGTATATATAAAATACTATGTATACAGTATATATTTTTTCTATTTTTTTTCTTGTTGAATGTATTTTTATCTGAGAGAGATTTTACCCAGAGCAGAAACAGATAACAGGCATTCCATATCAATGCTTAATTGCTTGTGAGTTTAAGAAAGACAAGAAAAGAGCATCTCATTCTACCTACAGTTTGATTTGATTTGATTTGGATTTGATTTGATTTAATTTGAAAGTGTTTGTGTGTGCGTGTGTGTGTGCACTCTTGTGTTGGCGTGTGTTCAGTTCGTGCACGATTATAGCAGTAAGCGTTGCTCTTGCTACTTGCTACATTTCAGGGTGTTTCTTATTTTTCTTTTCCTGCTTAGCCTTAAAAAGGCTTTTTAATGAATGCATTGGCTAGAGACACTGATGACAATATACATGCAGCACTAATCAACTCCATAAAATTACACGATCAGCTCCTGGATTTTGGTTGGGTTTTTTTTTTTTTTCTTTCTTTTTGTTTTTTTTCAAACAATTGTTTGAAACAACTACTGGAATATTGTCCGCATTAAGCTGGAAGTTTGTTGTAGCTTGCCTCATTTATAACTCTGACTGTATAATACAATGTTAACTTTCCAAACAGGTCTTGGCACTTTTATACTAATTACCCATTTGTGCATTGCCTTTTTTCTTTTACAAATGCTTTTCATAAGAGACACAGATACCCAGTATGCTTAATGTGAAAAGAAAATGTACTTTTTGTAAAGGAACTCTCAAGTATTGTTGTAAATACTTGGTCAGAGATTGCTGAACTTTAAAACTGAAAAAAAAAACTAATTTATTATTATAATGACCTAATTTATTAATCTGAAGATTAACAATTTTTTTGTTTTAGAATATCAAAAAGGTGTTCTAGCTGTTTGCATCAAAGAAGAAAATAGGTGTATCATTAAGGGTCAACATTTTTTCTGCTTATATAACTTCAGTTTCCAACCACCAATAAGAAAAAATGTAGTCTCCCCAGTGTTTTGTACTCAATCTGATAATGAAACAGAGATGTTTCTGTCCAGTAACTACAGAGATTTTGTCAAGACAAAACATCCATTTCTTGCATAAGAGTAAGCAGTCTTTATCCAGAAATTGTAAATGCTTGCTTTTGTTTTACAATCAAGGCCATATTCTGAAAATATTAGCAGGATATAGGACATGGTGTAAAATGTTTTTATTATTATTATTTTATTATTATTATTTTAAAGATATGATTTATCCTATGTGCTGTATCCATTACACTCTTTTACTTTGGTTCCTGTTGTGCTCTTGTAAGAGAAATGCAGATATAATTTTCTGAAAAATAGATGCATATGTGGCACTCGGAGTGCACTGCGGTTCAGCAGATTGCTTGTTTACTTTTTTAACTGTAAGGCGGTTTCTTGTAATTTGGCTCTTGGCAGCACAATAAAAAATTTTAAACCTATTGATGTGTCTTTTCTTTAATGTTCCTGTTTATTACTTCTGTACGCTGCTCCTTGAGACATTCGTTTATAGTTTGATATCATGGTGAGTAGGAATTCGTATTATTGTCATGCTGACCTGAGATCAGAACAGTTCAGAATGCACTGTGGGTAAAGAAGAGTTTGCAGGTACAGAAAGTTCTGCATATAACACTAGAAAATTTTCACATTAGAGAGCTTTGTGGAATTCCAAATAGTTCCAGCGTTCAGTAAAGATGAATCAAATGGAAAGTTAGGCCTTTGCCCTGCCATGGGGTTTATGTGGTCTAATCTTACCTCTCAGAAAGTCATGATTAACCATACAAGATTCTAATGCAAGGTCCTACAAAAAGTGTATGGAATCAGAATTTGCACTTCTTGGACTTCCTGAGCTGCAGATCATCTGTTTATCTATTAGCCTATAATGGTCTTTTTCTTCTAGTAATTTGTAAGTTAATGAACTTGATGCCCAAGTTCTGGTATGTAAGATCCTGAGGCAAGGTGGTTTTCAGGTTAACTACTTGCTCTGTGAAAAACTGCCTTCTTTCTTTGAACCTACCCTCCTAATGGTTTCATTTATTATCCCTGACACTGCATTCAAAGCAGCAGTAGATCAGTATTTATATGTCACCCATTAATTTAGAGACCTCTATCTTGTTTTCATTTTTCCTTAAAAAGCCCAATATATGATTCTTTGGCAGCAGTTCCATACCTTATGGCCAGCCTTGCCATTCCTTGTACTTCCATGTACATCCTTTAAAGATGAAGGGTAAGGGGACTGAAAATGTCCACATTGTTCACATGTGGTACTCCCTCGATCTAGTATGGTGTTTATTGTTTGGATTGCTACTGACCGCTGAGTCAGTGTTCTTGCAGAGCTAGCTGCAATAATACAAAATGCCCAATAGTTACTGCAAAGACTTTAATTAGGATAGATCAGTATTTATGTGCATCCCTTTACATTTCCATATGCTAGATTTCCTCTCCCTCGCTAAGTACCTGTTCCAGCATTATTACTCCTTCCCAAGACTAAGGCTATGGAAGACTTATGTCTTCAAGAAGAGCATCTTCAAACTCTGCAAGCATTTTGGGTTTTCATCGGAATGAAAGAGAAAACATCATTGCACCAATGTATAAAACAATGGTGCGTCCACATTGGAACACTCAAAAGTAGTCCTGGCCTTCTCTGCCTTACAATGTCTGAAAGGATCGTATTTGGAATGCCTATTTACACTAGGGTTTGTCAGCTTGTCGTAATCCTGAGTAGGATAGCATGCAAATCCTTTAAATTACCTCAGTGGCACTCAGATGCTTAACAAGGAACTCGTTTTCCACTCGCAGTGTTGCCAAACATCAAGTAGGAAGTACGAAAAGAAACTTAAAGGAGTCTCAAACCGAATCAGAAAGTTAAGCAGAGAAAATTCCTGGTAAGTACTTTAGGATAGCAAAAGTTTTTGGTGGCTCAAAAAAAAATACAAGATTAAAAAAACCCATCCTAAGCTATTGCGCGTAAGGGTACATTACCATGCTAGCAAAGGATGGGCACGGGAGTGACAAAGCTTAGATTCTTGCGTACTAGGTGACTGAATGGAGGCATAAATGATGTTAAAAAAAACAGATTACAACGAAACTACTGCAAATACTCCTGCCATGTTAGAGGCGCTAGAACTGGGTGATCTTTAAAGGTCTCTTCCAACCCAAACCATTTACACCTCCCCCTCCTGCCCGATGAGCCGGCCCTACTCGGCGCGGGGTTGTGAGTCAGTACGGACACCGCTGTGTGCGGCTGTGCGGGCGCTGTCACAGCCGGGGCTGGCCCGGCCCGGCTCCGCGGGCGCTGTCACAGCCGGGGCTG